>JAJNNQ010000088.1:7500-10000 GCA_027886175.1 Phylloscopus collybita | reverse complement strand
GTTAGGGTTAGGGTTAGGGTTAGGGTTAGGGTTAGGGTTAGGGTTAGGGTTAGGGTTAGGGTTAGGGTTAGGGTTAGGGTTAGGGTTAGGGTTAGGGTTAGGGTTAGGGTTAGGGTTAGGGTTAGGGTTAGGGTTAGGGTTAGGGTTAGGGTTAGGGTTAGGGTTAGGGTTAGGGTTAGGGTTAGGGTTAGGGTTAGGGTTAGGGTTAGGGTTAGGGTTAGGGTTAGGGTTAGGGTTAGGGTTAGGGTTAGGGTTAGGGTTAGGGTTAGGGTTAGGGTTAGGGTTAGGGTTAGGGTTAGGGTTAGGGTTAGGGTTAGGGTTAGGGTTAGGGTTAGGGTTAGGGTTAGGGTTAGGGTTAGGGTTAGGGTTAGGGTTAGGGTTAGGGTTAGGGTTAGGGTTAGGGTTAGGGTTAGGGTTAGGGTTAGGGTTAGGGTTAGGGTTAGGGTTAGGGTTAGGGTTAGGGTTAGGGTTAGGGTTAGGGTTAGGGTTAGGGTTAGGGTTAGGGTTAGGGTTAGGGTTAGGGTTAGGGTTAGGGTTAGGGTTAGGGTTAGGGTTAGGGTTAGGGTTAGGGTTAGGGTTAGGGTTAGGGTTAGGGTTAGGGTTAGGGTTAGGGTTAGGGTTAGGGTTAGGGTTAGGGTTAGGGTTAGGGTTAGGGTTAGGGTTAGGGTTAGGGTTAGGGTTAGGGTTAGGGTTAGGGTTAGGGTTAGGGTTAGGGTTAGGGTTAGGGTTAGGGTTAGGGTTAGGGTTAGGGTTAGGGTTAGGGTTAGGGTTAGGGTTAGGGTTAGGGTTAGGGTTAGGGTTAGGGTTAGGGTTAGGGTTAGGGTTAGGGTTAGGGTTAGGGTTAGGGTTAGGGTTAGGGTTAGGGTTAGGGTTAGGGTTAGGGTTAGGGTTAGGGTTAGGGTTAGGGTTAGGGTTAGGGTTAGGGTTAGGGTTAGGGTTAGGGTTAGGGTTAGGGTTAGGGTTAGGGTTAGGGTTAGGGTTAGGGTTAGGGTTAGGGTTAGGGTTAGGGTTAGGGTTAGGGTTAGGGTTAGGGTTAGGGTTAGGGTTAGGGTTAGGGTTAGGGTTAGGGTTAGGGTTAGGGTTAGGGTTAGGGTTAGGGTTAGGGTTAGGGTTAGGGTTAGGGTTAGGGTTAGGGTTAGGGTTAGGGTTAGGGTTAGGGTTAGGGTTAGGGTTAGGGTTAGGGTTAGGGTTAGGGTTAGGGTTAGGGTTAGGGTTAGGGTTAGGGTTAGGGTTAGGGTTAGGGTTAGGGTTAGGGTTAGGGTTAGGGTTAGGGTTAGGGTTAGGGTTAGGGTTAGGGTTAGGGTTAGGGTTAGGGTTAGGGTTAGGGTTAGGGTTAGGGTTAGGGTTAGGGTTAGGGTTAGGGTTAGGGTTAGGGTTAGGGTTAGGGTTAGGGTTAGGGTTAGGGTTAGGGTTAGGGTTAGGGTTAGGGTTAGGGTTAGGGTTAGGGTTAGGGTTAGGGTTAGGGTTAGGGTTAGGGTTAGGGTTAGGGTTAGGGTTAGGGTTAGGGTTAGGGTTAGGGTTAGGGTTAGGGTTAGGGTTAGGGTTAGGGTTAGGGTTAGGGTTAGGGTTAGGGTTAGGGTTAGGGTTAGGGTTAGGGTTAGGGTTAGGGTTAGGGTTAGGGTTAGGGTTAGGGTTAGGGTTAGGGTTAGGGTTAGGGTTAGGGTTAGGGTTAGGGTTAGGGTTAGGGTTAGGGTTAGGGTTAGGGTTAGGGTTAGGGTTAGGGTTAGGGTTAGGGTTAGGGTTAGGGTTAGGGTTAGGGTTAGGGTTAGGGTTAGGGTTAGGGTTAGGGTTAGGGTTAGGGTTAGGGTTAGGGTTAGGGTTAGGGTTAGGGTTAGGGTTAGGGTTAGGGTTAGGGTTAGGGTTAGGGTTAGGGTTAGGGTTAGGGTTAGGGTTAGGGTTAGGGTTAGGGTTAGGGTTAGGGTTAGGGTTAGGGTTAGGGTTAGGGTTAGGGTTAGGGTTAGGGTTAGGGTTAGGGTTAGGGTTAGGGTTAGGGTTAGGGTTAGGGTTAGGGTTAGGGTTAGGGTTAGGGTTAGGGTTAGGGTTAGGGTTAGGGTTAGGGTTAGGGTTAGGGTTAGGGTTAGGGTTAGGGTTAGGGTTAGGGTTAGGGTTAGGGTTAGGGTTAGGGTTAGGGTTAGGGTTAGGGTTAGGGTTAGGGTTAGGGTTAGGGTTAGGGTTAGGGTTAGGGTTAGGGTTAGGGTTAGGGTTAGGGTTAGGGTTAGGGTTAGGGTTAGGGTTAGGGTTAGGGTTAGGGTTAGGGTTAGGGTTAGGGTTAGGGTTAGGGTTAGGGTTAGGGTTAGGGTTAGGGTTAGGGTTAGGGTTAGGGTTAGGGTTAGGGTTAGGGTTAGGGTTAGGGTTAGGGTTAGGGTTAGGGTTAGGGTTAGGGTTAGGGTTAGGGTTAGGGTTAGGGTTAGGGTTAGGGTTAGGGTTAGGGTTAGGGTTAGGGTTAGGGTTAGGGTTAGGGTTAGGGTTAGGGTTAGGGTTAGGGTTAGGGTTAGGGTTA
>JAJNNQ010000087.1:897500-1275410 GCA_027886175.1 Phylloscopus collybita | reverse complement strand
CCCTCAATTCATTTGGGAAAAGGCATCCATAAACCAGGAACAACCATTTTTTTGGGGAAAAATAAATTTCCCCTCATAAATGTGGCTCCTGCCAGGAGCGCTCTCCCTGTGGGGAAAAATCGGGACTGAACCCCAGGGAAGAGGCTCAGCCTCCTCCAAGGTGCTTCTGTGCCCTCAGTTCCTTTGGGAAAAGGTATCCAAACATCTGAAACAACCATTTTGGATCTTTTGTGGGATTTGGGCGGATTTTAAGGTGATTTGGGGCAGGGTTTGGAAGGAACTTGCCTGGGAAAGCAGAAGTGGCCACGGCAGCGTCACTTCCCACAGATTTTTGGGGGGGATTCCAGCCCCCGTTTCCCACCCAAAGCCGGATCCCACAAATCCCCCAAAACCCCCCCGAGCTTCCTGACCCGGATCAGATCCTCTTTCTCCGTCTCGTGGAGCTGGTAGAGGAACTTGGAGAGCTCGGGGTCGGCCTCCATCTTCCCCATGATCCGCTCCTTCTCCGCCTCGCTCTGCGCGCTGGCCAGCAAGGTGCAGTACAGGACTGGGGGGAAAACGGGAAAAATCAGGGAAAAATCAGGGAAAAAACATGGAAAAATCCATGGAAAAATCCATGGGAAAATCGTGGAAAAGTCCATGGGAAAAAAATGGAAAAATCATGGGAAAATCCATGGGAAAACAGACAGAAGGTGTCGAAGTCCTGCAGGTGCAGGTCCTTCTTCTTGGAGCTCATCAGCTCCCCCACTGCCACCAGCTGGGAAATCCCAACAATTCCCATCATTCCTGGGGTTTGGGGGATGTTTAGGGACACGAAATCCCGAAAAATCCCACAAAAAAATCCCGTAAGAATCCCATTATTCCCAGGGTATTGATATCCCAAGGGTGCAGGTCCCTCTCCTTGGAGCTCCTCAGCTCCCCCTCTGCCACCAGCTGGGAAATCCCAACAATTCCCATTATCCCTGGGATTTGGGGAACATTTAGGGACACAAAATCCAAAAAAATCCCCCCCAAAAATCCCATTATTCCAGGGTTTTGATGTCCTGTGGGTGCAGGTAATTCCTCTTGGAGTTCATCAGCTCCCCTGCTGTCACCAGCTGGGAAATCCCAACAATCCCCGTTATCCCTGGGATTTGAGGAACATTTAGGGACACGAAATGCCAAAAAAAATCAGGGAAAAATCAAAACAGATCTCAGCCCGCCGGGATTCCGCTGGAAAAGGGGGAAAAGCCCTCACTCATCATCCGGTGCTGCCGCAGGACCTTGATGAAGTCGAAGGTGTTGAAGCCCAGCAGCAGCACCAGCTGGTTCTCGCACTCCCGGTCGTCGCTGGCGGTCTGGGGGAGAAAAACGTGGAATTTTCACACCCAGCAGAGCCAGAATTCCCTGTTCCCCGTGGGATGGAATCGAGGGGAGGTCGGGAAATGCAGGAAAGGAGTGGAAAACAATCCCGGAGCTTTGAAAACAAGCCCAAAAATTCCTGTTTTACCCCAAAAATGTGGGAATCTGGAGGGGAACACCCCATGGGAGGTGGCTCCGGAGGGAAAAACAATCTCAATTCACATTTTTCCCTAAAAGTGTGGAAATCAGGAGGAGAACAGACACCATGGATGACAATTTCCCAGGAAGAACCACCACAAACCCCTCAGGAAATCTTTGAGCATTCAGGGATCAAGACTGGGAGCAAACCCAACCCACCCCAAACCGGTACAGAACACAGGGAGTGAACTTTGAGCCAAATTCCCACTTTTTAGAGGGAGAATTCTCCCAGATCCCGAGGATCTGGAGGCCACAGACCTTGAGGATCTCCAGGACCTCGTCTGCCTTTTTTTGGGAGACGATGGCGTCGTCGTAGAAGCGGCTGAGCTGCCGCTGCAGCCAGAAGGCGTCGATGTCCCGCGGGTGCAGGTCCTTCTTCTTGGAGCTCATCAGCTCCCCTGCTGCCACCAGCTGGAAAATCCCAATGATTCCCATCATTCCAGGGGTTTGGGGGATGTTTAGGGGCACGAAATCCCAAAAACTCCCAGAAAATCCAGTAAGAATCCCATTATTCCCAGGGTTTCATTGTCCTGCAGGTGCAGGTTCTTCTCCTTGGAGCTCATCAGCTCCCCCGCTGCCACCAGCTGGGAAATCCCAACAATTCCCATCACTCTTGAGATTTAGGGAATATTTAGGGACATGAAATGCCAAAAAATCCCATAAAAATCCCATAAGAATCCCATTATTTCCAAGGTTTTGATGTCCTGCAGGTGTAGGTTCTTCTCCTTGGAGCTCATCAGCTCCCCCGCTGCCACCAGCTGGGAAATCCCAACAATTCCCATCACTCTTGAGATTTAGGGAATATTTAGGGACATGAAATGCCAAAAAATCCCATAAAAATCCCATAAGAATTCCATTATTTCCAAGGTTTTGATGTCCTGCAGGTGTAGGTTCTTCTCCTTGGAGCTCATCAGCTCCCCCGCTGCCACCAGCTGGGAAATCCCAACAATTCCCAGCATTCCTGAGATTTGAGGAATGTTTAGGGACATGAAATGCAAAAAAATCCCAAAAAATCCCATTATTCCCAGGGTTTGGGGTGCTGGAGTCAAGGTTTCATGTGGAATGGGAACGTTTAGGGACAGGAAATCAGAAAAATTCCCATAAAAATCCCATTCTTTCCCTGGGTTTGGAGTGGAACAGGAGAGAGACGAGCTTGGAAAAATCCCAACAATTCCCATAAAAATCCCATTCTTTCCCTGGGTTTCGGGCCAGGATTTGGGGTGGAACAGGAATATTTGGGGACAAACCCTTGAAAAATCCCAACAATTCCCATAAAAATCCCATTCTTTCCCTGGGTTTGGAGTGGAACAGGAGAGAGACGAGCTTGGAAAAATCCCAACAATTCCCATAAAAATCCCATTTTTTCCCTGGGTTTGGGGCCGGGATTTGGGGCGGAACAGGAATATTTTGAGGACAAAACCCCCGAAAACCCCCGAAACTCCCACGATTTCCCCGTGTTTGCTGTGCCATGGGAAGATGCCCGGATTCCCAGCGTGCCTGCAGCCAGGCCGTGCCCAGAATTCCCGGAATTCCCTGGAACATCCCCGACTCACGTTGGCCGAGAGCGTGCAGCGAACCACGGCCTCGTCCCCCTCCAGGTCGTCGTCCGAGGCCTCGTCCCGAACCTCCCCGTAAATGTCCTCGTCCCCTTCCTGCAGGGACAGCCCCAAAAGGGCACATTGGGGGGGTTCCCCTCCAAAAATCCCATTTTTACCCCTTTTTCCATCCAAAAATCCCCTTCTGATCTTTCATTTCCTTCCAAAAATTCCGTTTTTACCCCTCTTTTCCCCCCAGCAAAATCCCTTTTTGTCCCCTACAAAAATCCTGGTTTTACCCCTTTTCTGTCCAAAAATCCCATTTTTAACCCCTTTTCCCCCCCCAAAATCCCCTTCTGATCTTTCTTTTCCTTCCAAAAATCCCATTTTTACCTCTTTTCCATCCGAAAATCCCTTTTTACCCTGCTTTTTCCCCCCTAAAATCCCTTTTTTCCATCCAAAAATCCCATTCTGATCTTTCATTTCCTTCCAAAAATCCCGTTTTTACCCCCTTTTTCCCCCCCAAAATCCCCTTTTGATCTTTCTTTTCCTTCCAAAAATTCCGTTTTTACCCCTCTTTCCCCCCCAGCAAAATCCCTTTTTGTCCCCTACAAAAATCCTGGTTTTACTCCTTTTCTGTCCAAAAATCCTATTTTTACCCTGCTAAAATGGGATAAATGGGGGGGTCCCCACACGGAAAATGGGACAGAGGAAAATGGGGTTAAGGAATGTGGGATAGATAAATGGGGTCCAAGGAGGAAAATGGGATTGAGGAAAATGGGATAAAGGTGGTTCCATATGAAGAATGGGATAAAGCAAAATGAGATAAAGGAAAACAGGATAAAAGAAAATGGGATGAATGTGGTACCAGGAGGAAAATGGGATAAAGGAAAAGCGGATAAAGGAGGTCCAAGGAAGAAAATGGGATTGAGGAAAATGAGATAAAGGTGGTCCCATAAGAAGAATGGGATAAAGGAAAAGGGGATAAAGGAAAATGGGATAAATGAAAAGGGGATAAATGGGGTCCCACACAGAAAATGGGACAGAGGAAAATGGGACTGAGGAATGTGGGATAAAGGAAAATGGGATTGAGGTGGTTCCATAAGAAGAATGGGATAAAGGAAAAGGGGATAAAGGAAAATAGGATAAAGGAAAATGGGATGAACGGGGTACCATGAGGGAAATGGGATAAAGGAAAATGGGATAAAGGAAAAGGGGATAAATGGGGTTCAAGGAGGAAAATGGGATTGAGGAACATGAGATAAAGGTGGTTCCATAAGAAGAATGGGATAAATGAAAAGGGGATAAATGGGGTCCCACACAGAAAATGGGACAAAGGAAAATGGGATTGAGGTGGTTCTGTAAGAAGTATGGGATAAGGGAAAAGGGGATAAAGGAAAAGGGGATAAATGGGGTCCAAGGAGGAAAATGGGATTGAGGAAAATGGGATAAAGGTGGTCCCATAAGAAGAATGGGATAAAGGAAAATGAGATAAAGGAAAAGGGGATAAATGGAGTCCCACAC
Organism: Phylloscopus collybita; assembly: GCA_027886175.1. NCBI lineage: Eukaryota > Metazoa > Chordata > Aves > Passeriformes > Phylloscopidae > Phylloscopus > Phylloscopus collybita. Next base: position 1,270,812 of record JAJNNQ010000087.1, on the reverse strand, counting down.
AGAAAATGGGACAAAAGAAAATGGGACTGAGGAATGTGGGATAAAGGAAAATGGGATAAAGGAAAAGAGAGTAAAGGAAAAGGGGATAAAAGAAAATGGGATGAAGGAAAAGGGGACAAATGGGGTCCCACAGGGAAACTGGGAGAGAGGCAAACAGGCTGGAGCTGCTCCCGCAGCAGGAAGGGGATCCCAGGGCAGATCCGTCCCCACCTCCTCGTCGGACTCGAACTGCACGTTGACCCCGTAGGTCTCGTCGATGTTGTCATCTGCAGGGAACAGGGCAGGGAATTCACTGGGAATCACCAGGAATTCTCCCGGAATTCCCAGAGCCACAGCCCAAAAACACCAACCCAGCCTCTCCTGGGGGGCTGGGAAAGCATTCCCAGGAGGATTCTCCCAGTGCCAAGGGGTGTCAGAGAGAAGAATGGGGTCTAGGGTTCCCCAGCTGGGATAAATGGGGTCTCAGGAGGAAAACAGGGGAGAGGAAAATGGGAATGCTCAAAAAAACCAAAAATAACACCACCAAAAATTCTGAAGAGATCCAAAATATCTCCCAAAAATCCACCCCCCAAATGCACCAAATAAGCTGGAAAAAAATCGCCAAAAAAATCTCCCCAAAATTGCAAAAATGTCCTGAAAAAAATCCGAAAAAATCATGAAAAAAATCATGAAATATCCAAAAAAAAAAACTCCAAAAACAAACAAACAAACAAACAAACAACAACAAAAAACCAAACAAACAAAAAAAAACCCGACCTGAAAAACCCTGAAAAACCCTCAAAAAATAATGGAAAAAAAATTCCCAAGAATATCCCCCCCAAAATAAAAAACAAAATTAAAAAGGTAAAAAAAAAAAAAAAAAAAAAAAAAAATTCAAAATAAAGAAATCATGAAAAAAATTGGAAAAAATCCCTTAAAAATCACATAAAAATAATAAAAACAAACAAACAAAAAAACCCACAAAAAAGGCTCCAAAATACCAAAAATCTCCTGACAAAAAAATTCCTGAAAAAATCCTGAAATATCCCAAAAAAATCTCCAAAAAATAAATAAAAAATCCCAAAAAATCATGAAAAAAATCCCTTAAAAATCTAAAAAAAAAAATCCCAAAAAAATCATGAAAAAATCCCTTAAAAATCTAAAAAAAAAAAAAATCCAAAAAAATCATGAAAAAATCCCTTAAAAATCCCAAAAAATCATGAAAAAATCCCTTAAAAATCTAAAAAAAAAATCCAAAAAAATCCCTAAAAAATCCCCCAAAATTCCCCCAATCCCCCCAGTGCCCTACCCATGTTCTGGATGTCCTTGTCCCCGCCGTAGTCGGTGATTTTCTTGCCCAGGTTGACCAGCACGTGGTAGCGCGTGTCGTCCGTGGGGCCCAGCAGCAGCTCCACCTCCTTGCGCCGCTCCTTGTCCCGCAGCTTCTCGTTCTTCAGCACGGCCAGCACCTCGTCCGCTGCCCCACACAGGATGTCCCGGGGCTGGGAACGGGGAGCGGGCACTGGGAATGCCAGCCAGGGCAGGGAACTGCCAGCCCAGACAGGGAATTGCCAGCCCAGACAGGGAATTGCCAGCCAGGGCAGGGAACTGCCAGCCCAGACAGGGAACTGCCAGCCCAGACAGGGAATTGCCAGCCCAGACAGGGAACTGCCAGCCCAGATAAGGAATTCCCAGCCAGGACAAGGGAATTGTCATCCCACACAGGGAATTGCCATCCCAGACAGGGAATTGCCATCCCAGACAGGGAATTCCCAGCCAGGACAAGGGAATTCCCAGTCAGGACAAGGGAATTGCCATCCCAGATAAGGAATTCCCAGCCAGGACAAGAGATGCCCAGTCAGGACAAGAGATTCCCAGTCAGGACAAGAGATTCCCAGTCAGGACAAGAGATTCCCAGTCAGGACAAGGGAATTCCCAGTCAGGACAAGGGAATTGCCATCCTGGACAAGGGATTCCCAGCCAGGACAGGGAATTACCATCCCAGACAGGGAATTGCCAGCGAGGACAAGAGATTCCCAGCCAGGACAAGGGAATTCCCAGCCAGGACAAGGGAATTCCCAGCCAGGACAAGGGAATTCCCAGCCAGGACAAGGGAATTGCCATCCCAGACAGGGAATTGCCGGCCAGGACAAGGGATTCCCAGTCAGGACAAGCAAATTCCCAGTCAGGACAAGCAAATTGCCACACCCACACCATCCCAGATAAGGAATTCCCAGCCAGGACAAGGGAATTGCCACCCCGAGGTTTTGTGGGGTTTGTGAGAATCCAAAGGTGGCTCTGAGTGGGAACGGCACCGAAGGAAGGGAAATGTGTCCATGAGGGAAATGGGCCATTCCTGGATGCCTGGAATCCAGCACCCTGGGACAGCAGAAAGCGTGGGAGCCATGGTGGCACCGGATGAGCTTTGAGGTGCCTCCAACCCAAACCCAGCCAAGATTCCATGTGCTGGCTCTGATGGGAGATTGGGAAGGAATTCCTCCCTGTGAGGGGCTGGAATTCCCAGAGAAGCTGTGGCTCCCCCTGGATCCCTGGAAGTGCCCAAGGCCAGGCTGGAGCCACCCTGATCCAGTGGAAAATGTCCCTGTCCATGGTGGCACCGGATGAGCTTTAAGGACCTTTCCAACTCAAACCATTCCATGGTTCCACGAGCAAGTTTAGATGGGATTTTGGGAAGGAATTCCTGGCTGGGCTGGAATTCCCAGAGAAGCTTTGGCTCCTCCTGGATCCCTGGAAGTGCCCAAGGCCAGGCTGGAGCCACCCTGATCCAGTGGAAAACGTCCCTGTTCATGGTGGCACTGGATGAGCTTTAAGGTCCCTTCCAACCCAAACCATTCCATGAGTAGGTTTAGATGGGATTTTGGGAATGAATTCCTGGCTGGGCTGGAATTCCCAGAGAAGCTGTGGCTCCCCCTGGATCCCTGGCAGTGCCCAAGGCCAGGCTGGAGCCACCTTGATCCAGTGGAAAACGTCCCTGTTCATGGTGGCACCAGATGAGCTTTAAGGTCCCTTCCAACCCACACCTCCCAAACCCACCCCGTGGGGTAACAGGGCTGGGCTCCCCCATCCCAGAGGCAAATTCCCCAAATCCCAGAGGGAATCCCAGCCTCACCTGGTCCCCCAGGGCTGCCTGGATGAAGCTGAGCAGGACCTCGTAGGTCTCGCGGGTCTCCTTGGTCTTGGGCTTGTAGATGATGCCGACCATCTCGTCGATGCCCTCGGAGAGCAGCGTGTAGCCCTTCATCTTGTTGATGTCGTGCCTGTCCTCGTCCCGCTTCCTCCTCCTGGAAAAGTGGGAATTGGGAAGGGTGAGGCCAGCAGGAGCAGGGAGGTCATCCTAGCTCCTGGGGTTGTCCAAGGAAAGGAACTGGGAAAAGGGAATCGGGCACCGGGAAAAGCAGATTTTCTGGGAAACTGGGTACCAGGAAAAGCAGCTTTGCTGGGATGTCAGGAGCCAGGAAAAGCAGCTTTCCTGGGATATTTGGCACCAGGAAAAGCAGATTTGCTGGATAGTTGGCACCAGGAAAAGCAGATTTTCTGGGATACCTGGCACCAGGAAAAGCAGATTTTCTGGGATGTCAGGAGCCGAGAAAAGTAGATTTTCTGGGATATTTGGCACCAGGAAAAGCAGATTTGCTGGGATATCTGGCACCAGGAAAAGCAGCTTTGCTGGGATATGAGGATCCAAGAAAGGCAGCTTTCCTGGCATATCTGGCACCAGGAAAAGCAGATTTCCTGGGATATTTGGCACCAGGAAAAGCAGATTTTCTGGGATATCTGTCACCAGGAAAAGCAGATTTTCTGGGATATCTGGGACCAGGAAAAGCAGAATTTCTGGGATATGAGGAGCCAAGAAAGGCAGCTTTCCTGAGAAATTGGGCACCAGAGCCCACATCCTTTTTGGAAAACCAGGCAGAAGCAGAAGCAGCTTTCCCAGGACCCGGCATCCAAACCCAGGCTGGAACCCCCCCAACCCCTCCCAGCCCCGTCACCATCCCCAGCTCCCCACTCACTTGGCCCTTCTCTCCTCCTGCATCTGGGGTTTGGTCCTCTGGGCCTTGTCCCCCATGCGTGTCCCCTCCAGCTTCCCCACCAGGGACAGCACCTCCCCCGTGGGCTCATCCCGGCGCGTGCGGTCGATCAGCGAGCGGTCGGCTTGGAGCACGAGGTTGGAGTTCTGGGGGGGGGAAAAAGGGACGGGAGGTGAGGGAGGGAGATGGGAATGGGGCTGGGGGGGGCTGAATGGGGGTGGGAGAATCGCAGGGGTCTCAAAACTGGACTGGGGGGTCTCAAAACGGGACTGGGGGGGTCTCAAAATGGGACTGGGACAAGTCCAAGGGGTCCCCAAATGAGACTGGGGGTCCCCAAATGGGACTGGGGGGGTCTCAAAATGGGGTTGGGGGGGTCTCAAAATGGGGCTGGGGTGTCCAGAAATGGGCCTGGGGGGTCTAAAAATGGGACTGGGGGGGGTCTCAAAATAGGACTGGGACAAGTCCAAGGGGTCTCCAAATGGGACTGGGGGTCTCAAAATGGGACTGGAGAATCCCAAAAAGGGGCTGAGGTGTCCAGAAATGGGCCTGAGGGTCTCAAAATGGGACTGGGACAAGTCCAAGGGGTCCCCAAATGGGCCTGGGGGTCTCAAAATGGGACTGGACAGTCCAAGGGGTCCCCAAATGGGACTGGGGGTCTCAAAATGGGACTGGGGAATCCCAAAAAGGGGCTGAGATGTCCAGAAATGGGCCTGGGGGTCTCAAAATGGGACTGGAGAATCCCAAAATGGGGCTGGGGTGTCCAGAAATGGGCCTGGGGGTTTCAAAATGGGACTGGAGAATCCCAAAATAGGGCTGGGGTGTCCAGAAATGGGCCTGAGGGTCTCAAAATAGGACTGGGGGTCTCAAAATGGGACTGGGGAATCTCAAAAAGGGGCTGAAGTATCCAGAAATGGGCCTGGGGGGGGTCTCAAAATGGGACTGGGGGTCTCAAAATGGGACTGGGACAAGTCCAAGGGGTCTCCAAATGGGACTGGGGGTCTCAAAATGGGACTGGGGAATCTCAAAAAGGGGCTGAGGTGTCCAGAAATGGGCCTGGGGGTCCCCAAATGGGCCTGGGGGGGTCTCAAAATGAGGTTGAAAGGGGCCTGGGAATCCCAAAGCTGGGCTGGGGGAGGTCTGGGGGTCCCAAATTGGGGCTGAGGGGCCCCGAGGTGTCCAAATGGGACTGGGGCGGGTCAGTGGGGTCCCAAAATGGAGCTGAGAGGGCTCCGAGGGTCCCAGTAGGAGGGTGAGGGTCCCGAAAGGGGTCGCAAAATTGGAGTGGAGGGAGCTCACGGTACCGGGGTGGGTTCACGGTAATGGAAGGGGGTTCAGGGCACCAGGCCCGCACTCACCGCCTTGTACTCGTACTGCAAGCTACGGGCGGTCACGTCCGCCATGGCTGCACCGGGAGCGGGGCCGGGGCCGGGAACGGGAGCGGGGCCGGGAACGGGAGCGGGGCCAGACGAGGCCGCGCCGCGGCCGCACCGGAAGCTCCCGCAGCAGAACTTCTGGGTCAGGCGGAAACAGCGGCGCGACCCGGAACTGCGCCTGAGACTGAGCGAGCAATGCTCCGCCCAACTCGCGTACTGATTGGTTGATATCGCCTAAATCCCGCCTCCCAGGCTGAGAGCTGGCTATGATTGGTCGGGCTGCCAGCCCGCCGCGCTTTGATTGACATTTGAGCGCCTGAGGGTTCGAACGCGGCGAGGCGGGGCAGGGGGCGGTGCCAGCGCGAAGTCCGCCGCTCTCTATTGGTTGTTTTCTGCGAAAGCCACGCCCTCGCCTCAGACCACGCCCCTTTCCGTTGAGGCCACGCGTGGTGGTCAAAGGGGGGCTCTGGTCACCCCCAAATTGTCCCCAAGGACCTCCCTGTGCCCCAGAGGGGGGCTCCAGACACCCCCACATTGTCCCCACTGGGCATTGGGGGTCCCTGGGAACTGGGGGATCCCTGGGCATCGAGGGGTCCCTGGGCATTTGGGGGTCTATGGGCGTTGACAGGTCCCTGGGCATTGGAGGGTTCCTGAGTATTTTGGGGGTCCCTGGGCACTGTGGGGTCCCTGGGAAATGGGGGCGCCCATGGGCATTGAAGGGTCCTTGAGCATCGGGGAGTCCCTGGACATCGAGGGGTACGTGGGCATGGAGGGTCTCTGGGCATTGGGGAGTGGTCCCTGAGCATTTCAGGGGGTCCCCAGGCACTGTGGGGTTCCTGGGCCTCGGGGGGTCCCAGAGTGCCCACCCAGGGTGTTTCAGGGTGACAGAGGTGACGGGCAGAGCCTCCCTGTCCCCGCTGCCACCCCCGCGCTGGCTTTGGGGCCGCAGCTCGGTGCCATCTGCCGGGTGCGGTGCCCGCTGCGCGTGCCCTCGTTATCTCTGCCCCGTTAATTAGTAGAGCGTGGCACCAGCGCCTGGAGAGGTGCCCGCCGGCCCTGCCAGCTCGGCTGTGCCCCAGCAGGGATGTCACCACGTGTCACTTGTCCTGTCCCTGGAGGTGACCCGGCTGTGCTGGGCACCGATGGTGCCCACCTGGTGAGGTTTGTCCTTGTCCTCCTTCTTCATTCTTTCTCATCGTCTTTCCTTATCCTCTCCAGGAGAGGGATCCTGGGGAAAGGGTCCTGGGGAAGGGGTCCTGGGGAAGGGGTCCTGGGCAGGGATCCTGGCAATGGACCCCGGGCAGGATTCCCAGTCAAATCCCCTGGTCAGGTGCTCCAGGCAGGGACCTCAGACAGGATTCCTGGTCAGGTATCTCAGGAAGGATTCCTGGATATGTATCCCAGGAAAGTGTCCTGGGCTGCAACCCCAGTGAAATCCAGTGCTCAGGATTCCCGGGAATGGATCTCAGACAGGGATCCCAGGCAGGATTCCTGCTCAGGTATCCCAGGAATGGATCCAGGGCAGGATTCCTGGGAACAAATCCCAGAAATGGCACCGGGGATGGCGCTGGGGACCGGAAAAGAAAAGAACTGAACTGGGACTGGTCAAACTGAGCTCAACCGGGTTGGGCCGAGCCTGGTTAAGCTGGGCTGAACTGAGCCTAACTGGGATGGGCAAAACCAGGCTGAGCTGACCTGAGCCAGGCCAATGAAGCCAGGCTGGGCTGAACTGGGTTAAACCAAGCTGGGCCAAGCCAAACCAGGTCAAGGTGGCCTGAACTGGGCTGAGCCCAACCACTCCAAACTGGGCTGAGCCTGGTTGGGCCGAGCCAGGCCAGTGGGGCTGGACTGGGTTGATCCGACCCAAACAGAGCCGAGCTGGGCTGGGCTAAGCCTGGCTGAAGCGACTGGTTCCGAGCCGATCTGAGCCGAGCAGTTCCGAGCGGACGCGGTTCCGACTGGACCGGGATCCGACTAGACCCGAGCGGTTCCGATCTGACCCGAGCGGTTCCGATCCGCTCAGACCCGCCCCGAGCGGTCCGGAATATTTCCGATCCTACGCGGGCGGTTCCGAGTTGACCCGACCCGACCCGAGCGGTTCCGATCTGACCCGACCCGACCCGCGCCCCGCTCCCCTAAGGGGGGCCCGTGACGTCACGGGCGGGGCGGGGCCGCGCGGAGCCGCGCGGCGCGCTCCCGCCGCCGCCCCTCACGGCCGCTCCCGCCTCCCGCGCCCCGGCCGGGCCCCCCCGCGCCCCCCGCCCCGCTCCGCCGCCTCCCTCCGCCGCCCCGCCCGGGCCCCGCCGGGCCCCCGCCTCCCGCCGCCGCCTCCCACCGCCCGCCGCCCCGGTTGGGCCCCCCCCCGAGCCCCCCCGAGCTCCCCCGCCCCTCACGGCCGCCTGCCGCCCCGCCGCCGCCGCCGCCGCGCCCTGAGGTGAGTGCGGGCTCCCCCCCCGCCCCGCCCCGGTATTGTTGTGGCGGAGCCGCGGGGGCGGGAGGAGGAGGGGGAGGAGGCGCTTTGTTCCTCCCGGTACCGGGGATCGCCGCCGGCTCCCCCCCGCCCGTTGATGGGGGGCGGCCGGAACCCCCGCCCCCGCCGCTCGGATCCGTCGGTGCACCGGGAACCCCCCCTCACCGTACGGGGAACGCGGGGGGCGCGTGGCCGTGGGGACCCCGGGATGGGCGGGCAGCGTCCTGGGGACCATGGGGTGGCATCGTCGTGGGGACCCCGGGGTGGCACCGTCGTGGGGATCCCGGGGTGGCACCGTCCTGGGGACCCCCCCTGCCCGGGCCCGCGGCACCTCAGGCCCCTCAGGGCACTCCCGAGTGTCCAGCGCCACACTCGGGGACCGCGGGGACACCGGCCTGCCTGTTGTACCCTGAGGGTGCCTGTCCCCGCTTTGGGGACCCTGGCAGTGCCCAGGGCACCCCGGCCGTGCCCAGGGCACCCCAGCTTTGCCCGTGGCCCCCCGATGGTGCCCAGGACGCCGCGGCCGCGGCCGTGGCCTGTGGCACCCTCGCTGTGCTTTTGTCCCTTGTCCCCGTGCCTGTTGCACCCCGGCTGTGCCTGTTGCACCCGGGCCGTGCCCACGGCAGCTTGGCCATTCCTGTGGCACCCCAGCTGTGCCCAGGGCACCCCGGATCGGCCTGTGGCACCCCAGATTTACCTGTTGTGCCCCGGCTGTGCCCGTGGCACCCCGATTTTGCCCGTGGTATCTTGGCCATGCCCGTAACACCCCATCTTTGCCTGTGGGACCCCGACTCTCCCTGTGGCACCTCAGCTGTGTCCCTGGCACCCCAGATGTTCCTGTGCCACCCAGCTGTGCCCGTGGCACCCCAGATTGACCTGTTGCGTCCTGACTGTGCCCGTGGCACCCTGTTATTGCCTGTGGCACCCCAGATGTGCCCATGACACCCCAGCTGTGCCCATGACACCCCAGCTGTGCCTGTGGCACCCCAGCTGTGCCCGTGGCACCCCAGCTGTGCCTGTGACACCCCAGCTGTGCCCATGGCACCCCAGATGTGCCCATGGCACCCCAGCTGTGCCCGTGGCACCCCGTTATTGCCTGTGACACCCCAGCTGTGCCCGTGACACCCCAGCTGTGCCTGTGGCACCCCAGCTGTGCCCGTGGCACCCCAGATGTGCCCATGGCACCCCAGCTGTGCCCGTGACACCCCAGCTGTGCCTGTGACACCCCAGCTGTGCCCATGGCACCCCAGCTGTGCCTGTGGCACCCCAGCTGTGCCCGTGGCACCCCAGCTGTGCCCGTGCCACCCTCAGCCCCCGCCCCAGGAAGCCCGGCCGGGGTGTCCCCCATTCCCACAGCCGTTCCCGGCCCCCCACCCTCCCGGAAATCCTTCCTGAGCCGTCACTTGGGGGCCCCCCCGAGCCCCCCCAACTTCCTGCTTCCCGCCGGGCAGGGCAGAACAATTCCCGGCCGCATCCTGCCCGGCCCGGGGCACCGGGGGGGGGAACACGGCGAGGGCACCCCCGAGGCACCGGGGGGGGGGTCCCGGGCAGGACGTGGGGGGTGTGGGAAGCGGCCGGGCTCCGTTTCCTGCTCCGTGGGCTCCCCCCGAGGAGGAGGGGCTGGGGGGGGGGGGGGCAGGGTCGGGGTGTCCCCCGGAGCGTGGGGTGCCCCCGGCCTCGTGACACCGCTGCCTCAATGCCGCCTTGTCCCCGCGCCGCCCGCGTGACGCCGCCGCTGCCCCGTGGCGCTGACGGGGCCGCGGCGTGGCCGTGTCCCCCCCCAGGGACCCCGCGGTGTGCCCCCCACCCCGGCGCCATGGCCCCCGGCCGGCCGCTGGCCCTCGCCGCGCTGCTGGCCCTTGTCGCCGCTGCCACCACCGCTGCTGCCACCGCGGGGGCATCGTGGAGTGCTGTGCCCAGGAGGACTGTCCCCTACGCGGGTGAGTGCCGGGGGGGCTCGGGGACGGGGGTGGGGGCGCGTTGGTTGCGTCCCTTGTCACGGGGGGGTGACGTGGTGGTGGCTGTCGTTCCCCCCCTGAGTTTGTCAGCGCTGTGGGGTAGGCGGGTGTCCCCAAAACTGGGGTCTGTGGAGGACAGGGGGGACATGCAGGGGCGCTGCTTTGTGTCCCCAGTCCTGTGCCAGTACCTGGGGGCCCTGCCCTGTGCTGTGTCCCTTGTGCCATGCCCCTGTCCTCATTCCTGCGCCCTGTCCCCATCTCTCTGCCCTGTCCCCTGTCCCATCCCTGTCCCCTGTGTCATGTCCCCTGTCCCGTTCCCATGCCCTGTCCCCTGTCCCCATCTCTCTACCAGGTCCTTTGTCCTATCCCCCCTCCAGGTCCCCTGTGCCCACACCCTGCCACCACCCTGTCCCATCCGTCTGCATGTCCCAGTCCCATCCCTCTGCCGTTTCCTGTCCCCACACCCTGCCATCATCCTGTCCCGTCCCTTGGCCATGTCCCATGTCCCATCCCTATGCCGTGTCCCCGTGCCCTGCCAGCACCCCAAGATTCTGTCCTTGTCCCGTGCCAGCAGCCTGTGTCCCTGCCCTGTGCTGTCACCCTGTGTCCCTGTGCCGTGCCAGCTCCAGTGTCCCTGTCCCCGTGCCATGCCCTGTGTCCTCATGCTGTGCCACATTCCCCTGACCCCGTGTGGTGGCAGTGCCCCTGTCCTCTATCCCTGTTGCGTGCCAGTGTCCCCATGCTGTGTCCCCTGCCCCCTTGCCACACCCCAGCCCTCTGCTATGCCATGGTCCCGTGCCTGAGACTTTAGTCCCTTTGCTGTGCCACTGTCCCCCTGCTGTCCTCAGGCCATGTCCTCTGTCCCCACACCGGGGACCATCATCCCCATGCCTGTGCCATGACCCATGTCCCGGCACCCAGGACCCCCACCCTCAGTCGTGTCACTGTCCCTGTGCAGTGTCCCTTGTCCCCACACACAGGACCCTCACTCTCAGCCATGTCACTGTCCCTGTGTAGTGTCCCTTGTCCCCACACACAGGACCCCCACCCTCAGCCATGTCACTGTCCCTGTGCAGTGTCCCTTGTCCCCACGCACAGGACCCCCACCCTCAGCCGTGTCACTGTCCCTGTGCAGTGTCCCTTGTCCCCACGCACAGGACCCCCACCCTCAGCCATGTCACTGTCCCTGTACAGTGTCCCTTGTCCCCACACACAGGACCCCCACTCTCAGCCATGTCACTGTCCCTGTGCAGTGTCCCTTGTCCCCACGCACAGGACCCCCACCCTCAGCCATGTCACTGTCCCCGTGCCGCCCCCGTGCCGTGCCAGCCCCGTGTCCCTGTCCCCGCCCGGGGCCCCGGCGCTGTCCCGTCAATGGTTCCTTTCTGCAGGGCCCGGGGGTGGCCGGGGGGCGCGGGGGGGGGCGCGGGGTCCCTGCAAAGGCCGCTGTGTTCGGCCGGGCTGCCGGTGACAAAGGGACCTTTGTGTGCCACGGGCCCGGGGGGCTCTGGGTGGGTCTGGCGGGGGCGGGGGTGTGCGGGGGTCCCTGCCCTGGGTCCCCGTGTCCCTGCAGAGCTGCGTCTGGGGCTCCCAGCTTGGTGTCCCCACAGAGCTGCATGGTGGGGTCCCCAAGTTTCCACAGAGCTGCAGGGGGTGTCCCAGCGTGGTGTCCCCATGTCCCCACAGAGCTGCGGGATGGGGTCTGGCAGGGGCAGGGGTTGCTGCGGGGTCCCAATGTGGTGTCCCCCCTGTCCCCACAGAGCTGCAGGGGGGTCCCAGCTGGGTGTCCCCACAGAGCTGTGGGGATGTCTCAGCCGGGTGTCCCCACAGAGCTGTGGGGTCCCAGCCCATTGTCCCCCTGTCCCCACAGAGCTGTGGGGGTGTCTCAGCCAGGTGTCCCCACAGAGCTGTGGGGTCCTAGCAGTGTCCCCTGTCCCCACAGAGCTGCGGGACACGGCCAAGCGCTTCTCTCAGGGCGGGGTCTCGCACTACCTGACGCTGACGCTGGACGAGGCCGAGGGGCTGCTCTACGTGGGTGCCCGTGAGGCCATGTTCGCCCTGGCCACCGGCACCGTGGAGCTCAAGGCGGCGGTGAGGCCCCGGGGCGCCCCAAAACCGGGCGGGGATTTGGGGTGGGGGGTGACATCGCAGCCCCTGACCCTTCTGCCACCCCCAGATCTCCTGGGAGGCGCCCGTGGAGAAGAAAGCGGAGTGCGTGCAGAAGGGCAAGAACAACCAGGTGGGCACAGGGGTGCTGGGGGGGTTTGGGGCACCGTGCCAGCTCCAGTGTCCCTATCCCATGTCCTGTGTCCCTGTGCCATGCCAGCTCCAGCATCCCTGTCCCTGTGTCCCTGTGTCCCTGTGTCTCTGTGTCCCTGTGTCATGCCATCTTCAGTGTCCCTGTTCCCATGTCATGCCCTGTGTCCCCATTCCCCTGTCCCCATGTGGTGGCTGTGCCCCCTGTCCCCTATCCCTGTTCTGTGCCACTGTCCCCATGCCATGTCCCCTGTTCCCATGCCCTCTGCCACGCCACTGTCTCGTGCCTGAGACTTTGGTCCCTTCTCTGTGCTACTGTCCCCATGGTCCTCACGCTTGGGACCATTGTCTCTGTTCCTGTGCCTTGTCCCTTGTCCCTTCCCACTCAGTGCCCCCACCCCTTTGCCACTGTCCCCATGCTGTCCCCGTGCTGCATCCCTTGTCCTCACACCCAGGCCCCCCCTGGCTGTGTTGTCACCCCATTAATGTCCCCTGTGTCCCCTCGCAGACCGACTGCTTCAACTACGTGCGCTTCCTGCAGAGCTACAACAGCTCCCACCTCTACGCCTGCGGCACCTACGCCTTCCAGCCCAAGTGCACCTACATCGTGAGTGGGGGCCCCAAAACCCGGGGGTCCCCAATTCCCCTGCCCTCCCCAGGTGTCCCAGATGTCCCCAGGGGTGGCATTTAGGCTGATTTTGTGTCTGTGAGGGCAGCTGGGGCTGTCCCAGATGTCCCCAGGGGTGGCATTTAGGCTGGTTTTGTGTCTGTGAGGGCAGGTTGGGGGTGCCTCCTGTGCACTTAGGGTGTTCCAGATGGGTCATCTTGGAGGGGTCCTTGTCCCCAGGGTGGTCCAGGGATGTCCCTGTCCCCAGAATGGATCATCCAGGGGTGTCCCTGTCCCCAGGAGCATCACCAAAGGTTGTTGTTGTCCCTGGGAGCATCATCCACTGGTCTCCCTGTCCACAGAATGGGTCATCTAGGCATGTCCCTGTCCCAGAAGGATCATCGGGGGACCACCCGTGTCTCTAATTCAGGGGTGTCCCTGTTCCAGAAGGATCATCCAGGGGTGTCCTTGTCCCCAGGAGCCTCATCCAGGGTTGTCCCTGTCCTCAGGAGGATCATTTAGTGGTGTCCCTGTCTCCTTAATGGCTCATCCAGGAGTGTCCCTGTCCCAGAAGGATCATCCAGGGGTCTCCCTGTCCATCCTCAAGGGCTGTCCCTGTCCCAGGAGGGTCACCTGGAGGGGTGTCCATGCTCCTGGGACATTACTTAGGGCCCCCCACCCACCCACCCCCTGTGCCCCCCAGGAGCTGTCCGGCTTCACCCTGGACCCGGTGGCATTTGAGGACGGCAAGGGGAAATGTCCCTACGACCCCACCAAGGGCCACACCGGCCTCATCGTGGGTAGGTGACACCTCTGGGGTCTGGCAGGGGTGCCCCCCGTGCCCGCCACCCTCCTTAAATCCCTCCCTCACAGACGGGGAGCTCTACTCTGCCACCTTCAACAACTTCCTGGGCACGGAGCCCGTCATCCTGCGCAACCTGGGCCCGCACTACTCCATGAAGACGGAGTACCTCACCTCCTGGCTCAACGGTGGGGACAGCAGCAGGGGACAGGGGGCACGGGGAGGGGACAGGGGGCTCGGGGAGGGGACAGGGGGCACAGGGAGGGGACAGCAGGCTCGGGGAGGGGACGGGGGCACAGGGAGGGGACAGGGGGCTCGGGGAGGGGACAGGGGGCACAGGGAGGGGACAGGGGGCTCAGGGAGGGGACAGTGGGCTTGGGGAGGGGACAGGGGACAGCAGCAGGGGACAGGGGTCACAGGGAGGGGACAGGGGGCACAGGGAGGGGATGGGAGCACGGGGAGGGGACAGGGGACAGCAGCAGGGGACAGGGGGCTCAGGGAGGGGACAGGGGGCTCGGGGAGGGGACAGGGGGCTCAGGGAGGGGACAGGGGGCACAGGGAGGGGATGGGAGCACGGGGAGGGGACAGGGGACAGCAGCAGGGGATGGGGGCACAGGGAGGGGACAGGATGCTCGGGGAGGGGACAGGGGGCACAGGGAGAGGACAGGGGGCTCGGGGAGGGGACAGCGGGCTTGGGGAGGGGACAGCAGGCTTGGGGAGGGGACAGGGGGCAGCCGTGACACCCTGGTTTCACAGAGCCCCACTTTGTGGCGTCGGCCTTCGTGCCGGAGAGCGCGGGCAGCGGCAGCGGCGACGACGACAAGGTTTACTTCTTCTTCAGCGAGCGCGCCGTCGAGTACGACTGCTACGCCGAGCAGGTGGTGGCACGCGTGGCACGGGTCTGCAAGGTACGGGGGACACCTGGGGACACCTGGGGACACGCCCTGAGCTCTGGCAGGGCCGGGAGGTGGACGTGGGTTTGGGTTTGGGCAGTGCTGGTGGTGTGGGGTTTGGCCAGCTCAATGTGCCAGCATTGATGGGATGGGCGTGGAGTTAATGTGTTTTAATTAATGTTCTTGTTGTTGATATCATGAGATTAATGCATTTCTAATAGTATTTTCATTGTTATGAACACAAAACTAGTTATTTTTAGTATTTTCATTATTATTATCATGAAGCTAGTTATTTCTACTAGTACTTGTATTTTATCATTATTGTAAAATTAATGCATTCCTATTAATCGTCCTATTATTCTATTCCACTAATAATTATTTCGTTATTCGTAATGATCATGGTTTTTTCATTAATTTTTAAAGTTTTTTACTTGTAACATGTAACAATCATCATCACGAAACCAATGCATTTTTACTAATTCTCTTAAAACAACAGAACAACAACAACAACAACAACAACAATAATAATATTTTTCTTAATGCACAATATATAACAATATAAAAGCCATTATATATTTATTGTGGTTTTGTAGGTTATTAAAATTGCTATACGATTATTGGACCGCAGTATATTAGGGTGTGACCTTTGTGACCACGTCCTCATGGTGGCCTTGTCCTGATGCCCATGGTCACCATGATGGCTGTGTCCTGGTGCCCATGGTGCCCATGTCCCAGTGCCCATGGTGGCCTTGTCCTGATGCTCATGGTCACCATGATGGCTGTGTCCTGGTGCCCATGGTGCCCATGTCCCAGTGCCCATGGTGGCCTTGTCCTGATGCCCATGGTCACCATGATGGCTGTGTCCTGGTGCCCATGGTGCCCATGTCCCAGTGCCCATGGTGGCCTTGTCCTGATGCCCATGGTCACCATGATGACTGTGTCCTGGTGCCCATGGTGCCCATGTCCCAGTGCCCATGGTGGCCTTGTCCTGATGCCCATGGTCACCATGATGACTGTGTCCTGGTGCCCATGGTGCCCATGTCCCAGTGCCCGTGGTGGCCTTCTCCTGATGCCCATGGTCACCATGGTGGCTCTGTCCTGGTGCCCATGGTGCTGATGATGGCTATGTCCTGATGCCCATGGTGCCCACAGTGGCCGTGTCCCAGTGCCCATGGTGGCCTCCTCCTGATGCCCATGGTCACCATGGTGGCTGTGTCCCAGTGCCTGTGGTGGCCTTGTCCTGGTGCCCGTGGTGCCCATGGTGCCCCGGGTGACGGCGGTGCCGCTGTCCCGGCGCAGGGGGACGTGGGCGGCGCGCGGACGCTGCAGAAGAAGTGGACGTCGTTCCTGAAGGCGCGCCTGGTGTGCTCGGCACCCGAGCAGCAGCTGCACTTCAACCGCCTGCAGGCCGTGTTCACCCTGCCCGGCGCCCGCTGGCAGGACACCGCCTTCTTCGGCGTCTTCCAGGCCCGCTGGTGAGTGCCCGCTGTGCCCTGTGCACGTGGGGGCCCTGTCCTGGTGCCCGTGGTCACCGTGGTGGCCCTGTCCTGGTGCCCACGGCCACCATGATGGCTGTGTCCTGTTGCACATGGTGACCATGGTGGCCATGTCCCCGTGCATGTGGTGGCCTTGTCCTGGGGCCCATGGCGGCTGTATCCCAGTACCCATGGTGGCCTTGTCCCTGTGCCCATGGTGGCCTTGTCCCTGTGCCCATGGTGGCTCCATCCCAGTACCCATGGTGGCTCCATCCCAGTGCCCATGGTGGCTCCGTCCCAGTACCCGTGGTGGCCCTGTCCCAGTGCCCATGGTGGCCTTGTCCCTGTGTCCATGGTGGCTCCATCCCAGTACCCATGGTGGCTCTGTCCCAGTGCCCATGGTGGCCTTGTCCCTGTGCCCATGGTGGCTCCATCCCAGTACCCATGGTGGCTCCGTCCCAGTGCCCATGGTGGCCTTGTCCCTGTGTCCATGGTGGCTCCATCCCAGTGCCCATGGTGGCTCTGTCCCAGTACCCGTGGTGGCTCTGTCCCTGTGTCCATGGTGGCTCCATCCCAGTGCCCATGGTGGCTGTGTCCCAGTGCCCATGGTGGCTGTGTCCCTGTGCCCATGGTGCCCATGGTGGCTGTGTCCCTGTGCCCGTGGTGGCCCTGTCCTGGTGCCCACTGGCTGCCACGCCCCGCTGTGCCCGCAGGGGGGACGTGGACGTCTCTGCCATCTGCCGCTACCACATCCTGGAGGTGAAGAAGGCCTTTGAGGGGCCCTACAAGGAGTACCGGGAGCAGGCGCAGAAATGGGGACGCTACTCGGGCCAGGTGCCCAGCCCCCGGCCCGGCGCGGTGAGTGCGGGCACAGCAGCGGGCTCTGGGGTTGGCGGTGCCCCCTGAGGGATTGGGATCCATCCATGGGGCTGGTGGTGCCCCCCTGAGGGGTTGGGATCCGTTTGTGCCCTCCTGAGTGGGATTTGGGATCCATCTGTGCCCTCCTGAGTGGGATTTGGGATCCATCTTTGCTGCCCTGGGTGGGATTGGGATCCATCTGTGTTATCCTGAGAAGGATTTGGGATCCATCTTTGCTGCCCTGAGTGGGATTGGGATCCATCTGTGTTATCCTGAGAGGGATTTGGCATCCATCTGTGCCCTCCTGAGTGGGATTGGGATCCATCTGTGCCATCCTGGGAGGGATTGGGATCCATCTGTGCCATCCTAAGAGGATCTGGGGTCCAGCTGTGCCCTCCTGGGAGCGATTGGGATCCATGAGAGGGATTTGGGATCTATCTGTGCTCTCCCAAGAGGATTTAGGCTCCATCCACATGCCCTCTGTGCCCTCCTGGGAGGGATTTGGGTTCCATCCGTGCCCTCCTGGGAGGGATTGGGATTGGGATCCTCCTGTGCCCTGCTGAGGCTGCGGGTGCCTCGGCGGTGCCCGGCCCTGAGGGTGGCGGGTGCCCTCCCCTGCAGTGCATCACGGACTGGCACCGGCAGAACGGCTTCGGCAGCTCCCTGGAGCTGCCCGACAACACGCTCAACTTCGCCAAGAAGCACCCGCTGATGGACGAGGCGGTGCCGCCGCAGCGCGGCCGCCCGCTGCTGCTCAAGAGGGACGCCAACTTCACCCAGCTGGTGGTGCACCGCGTGGCTGGGCTGGACGGGGCCACCTACGAGGTGCTCTTCATTGGCACAGGTGGGGACAGGGGACAGGGGGACAGGGACAGGGGGACAGGGACAGGGGGCAAAGTGGACAGGGACAGGGTGCCATGCACCGCGTGGCTGGGCTGGACGGGGCCACCTACCTACGAGGGGCTCTTCATTGATATGGGTAACACCAGGGGACAGGGGGACGGGGACAGGGGGCACAGGGACAGGGGGACAGGGGGCACAGGGACAGGGGGACAGGGTGCCATGCACCGCGTGGCTGGGCTGGACGGGGCCACCTACGAGGTGCTCTTCATTGGCACAGGTAACACCAGAGGACAGGGGGATGGGGACGGGGGCACAGGGACAGGGGGACAGGGTGCCATGCGCCGCGTGGCAGGGCTGGATGGGGCCATCTACAAGGTGCTCTTCATCGGCACAGGTAACACCAGGAGACAGGGACAGAGGGGACAGGGACACAGGGGGCAGAGGGGACAGGGCATTGAAGGGACAGGGCTCTGAGGGGATAGGGCTCTGAGAGACAGGGGGAAAAAGGGACAGGGCTCTGAGGGGACAGGACTCTGAAGGGACAGGGCACCATGGAACAGGGAGCAGAGGGGGCAGGGCTGTGAGGGGACAGGGCACGATGGGGACAGCCCCCGGGGTGCCCCGTCCCTGAGTGCCCGCCGTGCCTGCCCGCAGGTGACGGGTGGGTGCACAAGGCGCTGGATTTGGGCTCCCGCATCCACCTGGTGGAGGAGCTGCAGGTGTTCGAGCCGGCGCAGCCCGTGGAGAGCCTGGTGCTGGCGGGCACCAAGGTGAGCGTGGCGGGGGGTGGCGGTGTCACCGCGGCGTCACCTGGGCGTCGCCTCACCGCCATCCCCTCCTGGCAGAAGCTGCTGTTCGCCGGCTCCCGCTTGCAGGTGGCACAGCTGCCCCTGGCAGACTGCGGGCGCTACCAGTCCTGCACCGACTGCGTGCTGGCACGGGACCCCTACTGCGCCTGGAGCCGCAACGGCAGCGCCTGCGTCCGCACCGACGGCAACAACGGGTACGGGGCACGCGGGGGACAGCACCAGGGCAGGGTCAGGCTGGGTTTGGGGAAAGGTTCTTCCCCCAGAGGGTGCTGGGCACTGCCCAGGGAATGGGCACGGCCCCGAGGCTGCTGGAGCCCCAGGAGCGCTGGGACAGCGCTGCCAGGGTTGCCCAGGGTGGGAATTTGGGGTGTCTGTGCCAGGACAAGGGTGGGATCGGTGATCCCTGTGGGTCCCTGGGGAGGGGACACCACAAGGACGCGCCCTCAGTGTGCCCTCATCTCCCAGATCCCACCTGGTGCAGGATCTGCTGAGCTCCGACACTGGCGCCTGCTCCGTGCCACAGGTGGCCAAGCAAGGTGAGACCCTGCCGGTGCCACACGGGTGTCCCCATGCCATCCATCCCATCCCATTGACCCCATTCCATCCATGCCATGGATCCCATCCCATCACATAGAACCTCTCCTATGGATCCCATCCTAAGGATCCCATCCCATCCCTCCCCTGGATCCCACCCCGCCAGGCGCCGTCCCCGCTGACCGCCCGCTCCCCGCAGGGCCCCTGACCCCCAAGAACGTGACGGTGGTGGCGGGCACGGACCTGGTGCTGACGTGCCGCCTGGGCTCCAACCTGGCGCGGGCTCTCTGGACCTTCGAGGGCCGCGCGTTGGCGGCCGAGCAGGTGCTGGTGCTGGGCGAGGCGCGGCTGCGGGCGCTGGTGGTGCCGGGGGCGGGGGCGCAGCACAGCGGCACCTACCGCTGCCTGGCCGAGGAGCAGGGCGCCCGCCTGCCCGCCCAGGAGTACCGGGTGGCCGTGCTGGCGGGCCCGGGGTCGCCGCTGGAGACGCGGGCGCCGCTGGAGAGCCTGGGGCTGGTGTGGGTGCTGGCCGTGTGCCTGGGCGCCCTGTGCCTGCTGCTGCTGCTGGCCGTGCTGTCGCTGTGGCGGCGGCTGCGCCACGAGCTGGGCAAGGGCGCCAAGGCCATCGAGAGCACGCTGGTTTACCCCATCGAGCTGCCCAAGGAGCCGCCCAGCCCCCGCTTCGTCTCCAGCGCCGCCTCCGACTCGGACGAGAAGCTCTGGGACCCCTCCAGCTATTACTACTCGGACGGCTCGCTCAAGATCGTGCCCGGTCACGCCGGTACGGCCGGCGGCGCTTGCTGCCGCAACGGCGGCCCCGGAGCCGGCTCGCCGCCCGCCGCCATCCCCGGGCAGCCGCTGCATTCGCCCACCCGCATCCACCTGGGCCCCCTGCGCGGCTCGGCCTCCAACGGCTACATCCGGCTGGCGCTGGGCGCCGAGGAGCGCCCGGCCTGCGCCGACCTGGCCGAGGAGCTGCGGCGCAAGCTGCAGCAGCGCCAGCCCCTGCCCGACTCCAACCCCGAGGAGTCGTCGGTGTGAGCGAGCTACGCCTACCTCAGCTCCGGGAGGCGGCACCTGGCACCGGCACCGCGGGGCACGCACGGCACCGCCGGCACCGGGCTGAGGATGGCACCGCCGGCACCGGGCTGGGGATGGCACCGCCGGCACCGGGCTGAGGATGGCACACCCGGCACCGGGCTGGGGATGGCACCGCCGGCACCCGGCTGGGGATGGACACCTGGCACTGGTAGCTGCCTTGGGGACAGCAGTGTCATCACAGCATCTGCCCTGAGGACAGAATGGTCACCCCTCCCCCCAGCGCCAGTGTTCACCTTGGGGACTGACACGCTGGCACTGGTGTCCAGCTTGGGGACAGGATGGTCACCCCAGCTTGGTGACAGCAGTGTTGCCTCGATAGCCACCCTGGAAACGGGAGTGGTCACCCCAGTGCCAGTGTCCAGCTTGGGGACTGACACTGGCACTGGTGCCCAGCGTGGGGACAGCAGTGTCACCCTGGCACCGGTATCTGCCTTGGGGACGGGACTCCCACCCTGGCACTCACCCTTGGGGACAGGATTGTCACTTTGGCACCTGCCCTGGGGACAGGGGTGTCACCCTGGCACCGGTACCCACCGTGGGGACACCGCTGTCACCCAGCCCTGCCCCGGGGCCGTGCCACCGTGTCACTTCGGGCTCCCGGTGCCCGCCTTGGGCCCCGCAGCTGCTCCCGGTCACCGCCCCCGCCTTCGGTACCGTGTCCCCCTGGAGGGACAGACTTGGGGACACCCCCGGGCCCTGTGCCCGCCCGGGGCGATGACCGCGGGACGTTTTTTTGGGCCGATTTCGGGTTTTTCTTCCTGACAATTTTTCTATCTCCACCCCCTCCCTCCGTGTTCCCTTCCCAGGGCTCTGTCCCCACCCTGCCCTGGCTGTTTGTCCCCTCCCTCCCCGCCTGTCCCCCCCCCTGCACGCCCCCCTCCCCTTTTGTATAACCCCCCCACCCAGTGTAATTTATTTGTTACCGAAATATATTTATTTGCTGTAAATACGTGAGTATTTTTATATTAATAATAAAAGGACTTCCAAAAAAAAAACACCAAAAAACAAATCCGAGATTTTTCTTTCTCTTTTGCAAAGCGCCGCCCGCGGGAGTTTCTTGGGGGGGGGGGTTCTGGGGGGGTTTTTGGGCTCCCCCCCGCCGGTGCTGAGCTCATGGAAAAAGCTCCAGCGGGGCTAAAAAAGGGCAAAGCGGAGCCGTTCCCAGGCGGGGGGGCCGGGCCGGGCTCCCCCCTTCCCTCCCCGGATGCTGGGGGTCAGCGCGGGGGGGTCCCCGGGGAGGCTCTGCTGGGAAAAACCGCAGGAAATGGGCTCGGGGGGCTGGGAAGGGGGTCGGGGGCGTGGGAAATGGGATCGGGGTGGGGGGGGGCGTGTTGGGAATCCCATCCCGGGGAGGGAGACCCCCATTGCTGCTGGGGGAGCCTCGGGACCCCCATTGCTGCTGGGGGACCCCCATTGCTGCTGGGGGACCCCCATTGCTGCTGGGGCACCCCTGGGACCCCCATTGCTGCTGGGGGACCCCCATTGCTGCTGGGGGAGCCCGGGACCCCCACTGGTGCTGGGGGACCCCCATTGCTGCTGGGGGAGCCCCCGGACCCCCATTGCTGAGCAGGGAGGAGCTTGGGGACCCCGTGGGTGTGTGGGGGTGATCCCTGGGGAGCCACAGCGAGGGAAGATGGGAGCCTTAGGACCCCCTCATGGGGAGCTGGAGCCCCGTGAGTGCCATTGCTGATGGGGTGGGGCTCGGGGACCCCAAAACGGGGAATGGTGGGGGGGGGCGAGCCCCGGGTCCCCTCAGGGGCTTTGTGCGGCCGCTGGCGCCCCCTGGCGGCGGCACCAGGGCTCTGCGGAGGGGAATGTGGAGAGTGCGCATGCGCGGGAACGCTGGGGAGAGGGCTCCTTCGGCTCCCTCCGGCCCTTCCCGGCTTCCTTCGGCATTTCCCGGCCCCTTTCATCCCCTTTCGGCTCTTTCCGTCCTCGCTCGGCCTTTTCCGCCCATTTCGGCCCTTCTCGATTCTTCTCGGCCCTTTCCGCCTTCCCTCGGCCCTTTCCGCATCTCCTCGGCTGTTTCCGTGCTCTCTCGGCCCCGTCGCCATGGCCGGTGGTCGCCGCTCTCCGCCCGCTCCGTGCTGCCCCGGGCGAGCGGCCGTGCCCAGAGTGCACCAGAGCCTGTCCGAGATGCACTTCAAGGGGGGCTCCTACCGAAAGGGCACCCGAGGACTCCGGGCAGGGGTCGGGGTAGCGGAGACGGGCAGGGCTGGAGCAGCGGTACCGGAGGGGCACGGGGGAGCTCTAGGTACCGGTACCGGAGGGCTCCGTGGCTCCGTCCCGGTCTGAGCGCGCCCCGCTGTCCGCGGGGATCTGGGCGGCGGCGCGGGACGGAGGCGCGGGGAGCCCGCGGAGCCCGACCTGGCGGGGTTCACGGCACAGGGGGGCACAGGGGTGCCGGTACCGGGTGGGGGCACAGGGCTCCTCACACCCCCGCCCATGGCAGTGCCCAAAGCGGGTGCGGGGCGCGGAGGGATCCCCCTGCCCGGATCGGAGGGTGGCGCGGGGAGCACCGCGGGCTCTGCGCCCTCCTCCTGCGCCACTGCCCGGCCCTTGCTGCCCTCCGCGGTGCCCGGGGCCGCAGCCGGGCATATGGGACCTGCCGGACGCCTGAGGGGACACGGGACAGCCGGGCCCGCTCCCTGTCCCGGGCTCGGTCCTTGTCCCGGCACCGCCGCCTCGCACCGCTCCTGCTTCCGTGTTCTGCCACCACGCCCCGCCTACTGCCACCCCTTCGAGCCAATCGCCTCCCGCCTTTATCCGTAGTCCCACCTCCCTCTCTCCGCCAGCCAACCACTCCCCGCCCATTCCGGTGGTCCCGCCCGCCTCAGGCAGCGCAGCCAATCCCAGCCCGGGATGTCTCCCGTGGAGGAGGGGCTCTGTTGGTGCCCACAGCTCTGTGTGGCAGTCGAGTCGGACGCGGCGCTCAGAGCGCTTCGTTAGAAACACCAGAGGGCTCCAAACATCGGCACCTTGTTACTCAAAACTCTCCCAAACCTTTTCTCCGTAGCTTCCCAAGGGCAGCTCCACAGAGCTCGGGCTCTTTCCTCTCCAGTTCTGGCTCGTTTCTCCCTGTCCCCGGCACGGCCGCCTCACCCTGTCTGTCCCTTGTACAGCAGCTCACCCCTCCTGTCCCTCACACACCCGTCTGTCCCTCACACGCCCTCCTGTCCCTCACACCCGTCTGTCCCTCACACACCCGTCTGTCCCTCACACACTCTCCTGTCCCTCACACACCCGTCTGTCCCTCACACACCCGTCTGTCCCTCACACACCCGTCTGTCCCTCACACACTCTCCTGTCCCTCACACTCTCCTGTCCCTCACACGCTCTCCTGTCCCTCACACACCCGTCTGTCCCTCACACACCCGTCTGTCCCTCACACGCTCTCTTGTCCCTCACACACCCGTCTCCCTCACACTCTCCTGTCCCTCACACACCCGTCTGTCCCTCACACACCCGTCTGTCCCTCACACACCCTCCTGTCCCTCACACGCTCTCCTGTCCCTTCCAAACCAAGACACCCTCACACACCCGTCTGTCCCTCACACGCTCTCCTGTCCCTTCCAAACCAAGACACCCTCACACACCCGTCTGTCCCTCACACACTCTCCTGTCCCTCACACACCCGTCTCCCTCACAGACCCTCCTATCCCTCCCTCCTCACAGCCCGACCAGCAGACTTTGACTCCCTCCCAGCTCACTCACCCTTTATCACCCACCATGGCTGTGAGGGCAAGGCTGATCCCACTCCGGGATCACTAACACAGCTGCAGCATGCCAAGAGCCAGGCTGCCTTCAGCAGCATCTCCCTTTGTCCCCCTTCTGCCACCTCAAATTCCACTCGAATTCCGCACGGACGATGGTGTTTCCCAGATGCAAGGTGCCACAAGGTGGCGGCCGGGCTGTACTTGCGGCGCCAAAGGCCTCCTACAACCCGACCTCAGGAACCTGGGGGCCGAGTTCGCTTTCCCGTGGAAAAAAGGGCCACCGCTCGTGTCCTATGCCTGGCACTGGGCTTCTGCCTGCTAAAATTCCAGTAAAATTCCATACAAATGAGGATTTCTCCCAGATGCAAGCTGCCACCAGTTGGAAGCCTGGCTGCCCTCCTACAACCTGACCTCAGGAACCTGGGGGCCGAGTTTGCTTTCCCATGGAAAAACCACTTTCGTGTCCTTGTGCCTGGCACTGGGCCTCTGCCTGCTGAAATGCCACTAAAATTCCGTACAAATGAGGATTTCTCCCAGATGCAGGCTGCCACCGGTTGGAAGCCTGGCTGCCCTTAGAGTGCCCAAGGCCTCCTACAAACTGTCTTTTCCCTACAGAAATATCGAGCATTAAGAAAAGAACCTAGGTTAAAATCAGAACAAAACGTGATGTGAATGGGAAATACAGAGAAACGGGGAGATACAATACACAGCAATCAAACCACGCTTACCTTTGCAATGCGCTTAACTCCACTTACAGTACAACTCTAAAAAAAGAAATACCGCTTTGCTATTTGCTTTTCATTCCCTAATAAAATAGCGAGGCAATTCAGACAAGTTTTTTTCCTCCCCGACAAAAGAAATTTAACAAGAGCTGCTGTCACGTTGGCAGCCTTTTGTATGCACAACACATCACTTTTCATCCTCAGAACCTTCCTGCTGAAAATTTCACGGGCGATGCTTTTGTTTTGCAAACACAGAGGGAGAAGGATTTGCTCTGAACTGATGGGAATTTCTGCTTTTTCTTTTTTTTTTTCCCCCCCTTTTCTCCCTGCCACGGGGATGTCTGCCGGGGAAGAGAAAACTGCAGCGTTGGTTTTGCTACAGTGAGCACTGACAATGAGAAGACAAAGAATGTTCCTGGAGGCTCGAGAATCAGTGGAAGCAATAAATCAAACTGCTCCCAAGAAAGGCAGCCGTCGTGCCACGAGAAATCCATTTGAGGTTCGTGCCGTTTATTTTAAATATTTCCTTCGTAAAGGGATTTTTTTGCTGCCAAATGTTCTCTTTCGTCCTTTTTTGTCGTTTGGAACGAGGCAAAGACGCCTCAAATCCTTGTCTTTCCTCAAAGGCATCAAATGAGCTTAAACCTGGGACCAGGGGGAGAGAGCTGGGAGGAACTGTCAGTAAAAAAAAAACAACAAAACACAGCAAAACACCTTTTCCATGTGGTGTTTGCAGAGAGGTTTCTTTATACCTGTATCCGTTGGGAGAGAGCTTTGTAACAAACGCGTTTTTAGATTAAATTCGAAGGCGGTTTCGAAACGAAATTTTAAATTTCATTCGAAATTGAATTTTAAATCAAATTTCCGATGTCAGTCTGTCAGGCAGCCATTGAGGGACAGCGCTGGAGCACTCCAGGAAAAGGCAGAGATGTGTCTCTAAATTAAATTTTATATAAACCACTGGTGCAGGAGTGGGCTGGGCTGGGCGAGCTTGGGAAGCTTTGTTGATATTTGTGTGATTGCTGCTGGAGCTGGGCCTGTGGGAAGCGAGCTGGTCGGAGTTAGAGAAACGACCGGCTCGGAGATTTTTTTGGTTTTTTTTTTTCTCATGGAATGGGTTTCTGTTGGAAAATGTCAGATTCTCAGAGCCCAAACTCTTGGTGGGAACAGACAGAGCACATCCAACAGCAGTGGAATTCCTGGGAGAGAGAAAGGGGAAACAGGGAAAAAAAAGGGAACCAGGGGGAAAATCCCTCAGGATCCCAAAAAGAGGCAGCAGTGCTCGTGATGTTCACAGGAGGTGCTGAAGTCCTGCTCTAGTAATTATTCCAATGGGGAAAAAAAAAGGAAAAAGAAATAAAATAAAGAAGAAATATAAAAAATAAATAAATAATAAAACCCCAATAAAATAATAAAAATAATAAATAATAAAAATAAATAAGAAATATAAAGGAAATAAATAATAAAAATAAAGCAATAATAATAATAAAATTAATAAATAATAAATAATAAATAATAAAAATTATTGTTAATATTAAATATAAAAATAAATAAATAATAAATCCAATAAAAATAAATAATAAATAATAAAAAATTTAAAGTAATAAATATAAAAATAAAAAATCCTAAAACCCAATAAAATAAATAAATTAATAATAATAAAGACTAAAATTTAAATAATATAATAAATAATAAATTGTAAATAATAAATATAAAAAGAAATAACGAATAAAAATAAAATAATAAAAACTAAAACAAATAACTAATAAAATAATAAACAATAAATAATAATAATAATTAAATAATCAAGAATAACTAATAAAAAGGATGCTGTGGTGCACTTTGAGTGTATAAAAAATTGAGTATATAAAAATTTGTATGCAGCATATAGCAAAATATATTCTGAGCTTTTACCAGAGGCCTCTAGTTCTTGATCAAAGCAGAAAAATCAGTTTTCTGTTGATTGCATTCGTGCTCCTGTGTCATCTTCTCCTCGCTGCACATTTATTTCCCAACATATCAAATTGCTCTCTTCCCTTCTTCCTCCGTGGGTTTAGCCAGGCATGAAGTGCTAATAGTAGTGCTGGTAAGAGTTTTTCAAGCTTAATTAATGGTCAGGAGAAACGTCAGAATCCTTGACAAGATGTTTTTTGTGGTTTTTTTTTTTTTAGTGTGAGTAAATGTTATTGCCTTGCTCAGAGTGGAGACGTCTCTGGGGCAGAAAAAGGGGGTTTTTCTGACAATTCACCAAATTCCTGGCGGTTGTGTAAGGCTCAAACCAAACTCTTCTGAGGAGTACTCAAAAAAAAAAAAAAAAAAAAAAGCTCAAAAAAAAAATAGCTAAAAAAATATAAAATAGCTAAAAAAAAAAAAAAAAAAGCCCATCTGCTGGCAGAGCTCCCCAGGGGTTTAAAAACCTGGTGGCTCCTGGTGCACTCACATGCTGCTTAAGCACCTGATTTGTCCCCCATTTAACTCTGACAGTCAGGGTGTGCATGAAGCCCTCGTAAAAACACCGGCACAGGGGATGTGCCCGGCCAAAAATGAACACAACTGCCTTGTTGGCATCTCCGAGCTAAAAAGTGCGACTGGAACACCTCCAGTTCTCTCCCCAGCCGTGCTCAGGTCCCAGTGCTGGTAGGATCTGGCTGGTTTGAGGCTCCTGGAGCAGGAGGTGAGGAGCACACACAGCCCGGGGTAAACGCTGAGGGAAATCACAGAATCACAGCATCACAGAATCACAGAATCACAGAATCACAGAATCACAGAGTCACAGAATCACAGCATCACAGAATCACAGAATCACAGAATCACAGAATCACAGAATCACAGCATCACAGCATCACAGAATCACAGAATCACAGAATCACAGAATCACAGAATCACAGAATCACAGAATCACAGCATCACAGCATCACAGAATCACGGAATCACAGAATCACAGCATCACAGCATCACAGCATCACAGCATCACAGCATCACAGCATCACAGAATCACAGAATCACAGAATCACAGAATCACAGAATCACAGCATCACAGCATCACAGAATCACAGCATCACAGAATCACAGAATCACAGCATCACAGAATCACAGAATTTTAGGTTGGAAGAGCCCTTCAAGATCATCAAGTCCAGCCCATGCTCTAACACCTCAACTAAACCATGGCACCCCAGTGCCACATCCAGGCTTTTCTTAAACACCTCCAGGGATGGTGACTCCACCACCTCCCCGGGCAGGCCATTCCAATACTTTATCACTCTTTCTGTGAAAAACTTTTTCCAGATATCCAACCTGGATTTCCCTTGGCACAGCTTGAGGCTGTGTCCTCTCCTTCTGTCAGTGCTGCCTGGAGAAAGAGACCAACCCCAAACTGACTGCAACCACCCCTCAGGGAGTTGCAGAGAGTGATAAGGTCACCTCTGAGTCTCCTTTTCTCCAGGCTGAACAACCCCAGCTCCCTCAGCCGTTCCTCACAGGGTTTGTGCTCCAAGCCCCTCCCCAGCCTCGCTGCCTCCTCTGGACGCGCTCGATGCCAACCATCCCATCCCCACCGCCCCAGCGGGGTTTGTTGGGAAGCCTCCATTGCTCCTGGGCAGACAGAACAGATTAAATGCCGTGTCCAGGATTATCCTGAGGAAGTTCTCCTCCTCAACAGGCGTTTTTGGGAAGCCTCGGAGCGCTATTAGCAAGGTTTAATTGATTAATCAACGCCCTCTAGCCTGGTGGATGCCAGCGAGGAGCAGATTAAACGCGGTGTCCAGGATTATCCTGAGGAAGTTCTCCTCCTCAACAGGCTTTTTTGGGAGGCCTCAGAGCGCTATTAGTAAGGTTTAATTGATTAATCAATTAATTATTTAATTGATTTAATTGATTTAATTGATTTATTTGATTAACCAACGCCCTCTATCCTGGTGGATGCCAGCGAGGAGCAGATTAAACGCGGTGTCCAGGATTATCCTGAGGAAGTTCTCCTCCTCAACAGGCGTTTTTGGGAGGCCTCGGAGCGCTATTAGCAAGATTTAATTGATTAACCAATTAATTATTTAATTGATTTATTTGATTAACCAATGCCCTCTATCCTGGTGGATGCCAGCGAGGATGTGCTGATGCACGGAGCACTCAGAGAGCTTTGCAGCTGAAGACTCGGCCTCTAAAAGCCTTTCCTCTTCAGAGACAGCGAGGTCAGAGCGGGGTTTATTGCAATCTTCCCATAGCAGAGGTCAAGAATTAACACTGGGGTAATTAACACCCTGGCAGTCACAGGTGATTAGTTCCTTGTGAGGTCTGGAGCCCACAGCACATTGCTCAGGGCTTTCACTGCCTTGAGCTGTCACAGGCCCGGCAGTGAACGTTCCCTGCAGATGCATTAAGGGGATAAACATTTGCAGAGGGAGCCTGAGCCGGTGATGTGCAGGAATTCAGAGGGAGAGGATCGATACTGCTCTGAACAAACAGCTTTTTGTTTTATTATAGCATCACTCTGCTTCCCTTTCTCTTCTCTGCTGCCTTTCTCAGCGTGTTTGGGTATAATCTGTGCTGGTGTCTTGGGTTATGGAAGCAAAAGTGTGTGCTCTGTTCCAGCTGCTGGAAGCAGCTGGGGAGAGGTTTTTTGCTTCATCTCTTGTTTTTCTGGGGGGAGGTCACAGAATTAGAAATGGTGAAGTTTAATGCAATTCACCCTGGAAGCACTCGGATCTGCCTGAGCCGTGCCAGGTTCCAGAAAAACTGACGAGGAAAATCTGACCACAAAAAAAACCTCCCAAAGCTGTGCTCCATCAGAAAAAGGAGCACGAAATTGTTAAAAAAAAAAAAAAAGCCCCCCAAAACTGGAGATCACAGAATTAGAAATGGTGAAGTTCAATGGAGCTCACATTGGGAGCACTTGGGTCTGCCTGAGCCAGAAAAACCCACGAGGAAAATCTGACCACGAAAAAAAAAAAACCCCAAAGCTTTGCTCCATCAGAAAAAGGAGCCTGAAATTAATTTTTTTGGGCCTTTTTTTTTGCTTTTTTTTTCTTTCTTTTTAAACAGAGCTCACAGAAATAGAAAGGGTGAAGCTTGCCCATGGTCTCTTGGCTCCAGAGAGTGGCCCAGGATGCCAAGGAGCTGTCATCAGAGCCACCAGTGGGACGTGGGAAGAGCAGGCTGCTCCCCTGCCCCTGCCGCTGCCCAGGCTCCCGCTGCCCGTGTCACTGGCTCCTCCCGGGAATTCCTGGGGATCAGAAACGCCTCCCTGCTGCTGACACGGGGCTGCTGGAAGGGAAATGAAATACCTGCTGGTGACATCAAGGGTGGGTTTTTCTCTCCGTGAGAAACGGCGAGCCAGCGTGCTCGCTTTAAGTCGCAGCTGAACGTAATTAAACGAAATTAGTAAATATTTTGGGCTCTCTGTCATTCATGGAATCACAGGACCCAGTGCCTGAGACTTCTGAGACGACTGCTAGAGGGTTTATTTTCCTTGCTCCCTCCTTGCTTTGCTCTCCATGAGAATGTTTGCACAACCCCTGGCCGGAGTGGACTTTGACGCCGAAGTTTGTTTTGTTCGGTTTCATCGCCGAGGCCTCGATTGAGTTCTTACTCTGCCACAGCATCATGATCCCAGCTCCACTGCTGGGTTGGATGGGGTTTGGAGCAGCCTGGGGCAGTGGGAGGTGTCCCTGGGCACTGGGTGGCAGTTGAGGTCCTTTGCAACACTGCCCCATCAGGTTTGAACAGCTGGCCCCTTATCAGAAGGCATCTGTCCCTCTCCCCCCGGAGTTACAAGAGATAAAGAAAAACCATCTCCCCAGCTGCTTTCAACAGATGGAATAGAATGCACCCTTTTGGTTCCATAACCCACGACAGAAAGGGTTAAACCAGCCCCTGATAGGCTTTATCAGGGCCAGAATGCATCACTTGCAAGAATACAAATTTCTCCTGGTTATAATTATAACACCAGAGAGCCCCATCGTCCTTCGTCCTGCCTGATCACCACTGCTGCCTCACCACTGACCATCAGCTGTGACCACCATGGACCATCAGCTCTGACCACCACTGACCATCAGCTGTGATCACCAGTGCTGCCTCACCACTGACCACCAGCTCTGACCATCACTGCTGCCTCACCACTGACCATCAGCTGTGACCATCACTGACCATCAGCTCTGACCACCACTGCTGCCTCACCACTGACCATCAGCTCTGACCACCACTGACCATCAGCTCTGATCACCACTGCTGCCTCACCACTGACCATCAGCTCTGACCACCACTGACCATCAGCTCTGACCACCACTGACCATCAGCTCTGACCATCACTGCTGCCTCCCTGCTAAATAAAGTGCTGCCTTCTGCCTTTTTGCTGAATCCTGAAAGAGATTTTTTTTTCTTTCTTTCTTTCTGCAGAAAGCCACTTGAGCAGTGCTCCCCTCCTCTGCAGCTGACTCATCTGCAGTGGCATTTATCTGGAATATCAGCTCCCTGCCCGTGTGGTGGGGAATTTCCTGGTGAAAACAAGGAGGAAGATGCATCAGAGCAGATTTTGTGGTGGACGGGTTGTTTGCTAACCAAACATTCTCAGGGTTGTTTTTTTTGAGGCAGAGAGAGGGAGAATTCCAATTACCGCAGGGACAGAGCAGAAAATCTGCAGCCTCTTAGCAAACCCAGCCAGATTTACAGGTGCTGCTCAGAATGCTTACATTAAATAGAATTTTTTTAGCCCTGAGATCTTCTTTTAACTGGCTGTACAATACGTGAAGTGGGCCAGGAGTGTCTAAGAGTGTGTCTGGCATTTAATACACAATTTTCCACTTCTTCCATCAGGTCACTTCTCCTCATTTCATTTCATTTCATTTCCCTTTTTTGCATTATGGGGGTTTGGTATTCATGATGATGATAAAATATCCAATCCAAGGCACTGCCAAGGGAAATTTTAATCAAAGGCCTTTCACAGCTGAAAGGTTGGCTTGGTTAAGTGATCAATATCTACTGATGGGAAGAGTTTGGAAGAAAAATGGTTCTCTTTGCTTACAGAAAGGAAGTTGCTCTTAGAAATTATTAAAAACTTCGGCCAATTTTTAAGTGTGTGTGTGGGGGGGGGGGGTCACCTTAAAGAGATTGGTTGAAATCATCACACCGAAGGGAATAATGCTGCAAGCAGAGCTGGGAGATGTTCTCCATCTGGGGTTTTAATGAGCAAAACAGCAGCTGTCCTGGTTTTGATGATGAAGCCATCAGGAGTGTTCTTTGGACAAAAAAAACCCCCACAACAACAACAACAACAACAACACCACCAAAAAAAAAAAAAACCAAACCAAACCAAACCAAACCAAAACAAAAAACAACAAAACACCACCAAACCCCCCCCCAAAAAAACCAACAAAAAAACCCCAAAAAAAAACCCACCAAAAACACAACCAAACCACAAACCCACAAAAAAAACCCACCAAAAAACCCCCAAACCAACCAACCAACTGACCAACCAAAAAAAAACCCCACAAAACCTGCCCCCAAAATCCTGATTTTCTTATGCTGCTGCTTCTTTTGATGGGTTTGGGGTGGTTTGCAGGCAGTGGGAAGCACCTGAGGAGTCAGAGCTCCCTGCTCCTGCAGTCACACCAGCACAGGGGAATTCAGGGATCACCTAATGAATGAATCTAATCAATTTGTTAAAGACAGGCTTCTCATTTGCAGCAAACAATAAAGTTAATGTGAAATCTGGAAGAGCTTGCAGTGATATTCCACTCCCCCCTTTAACACATTAGAAGGGTTTTAATTATTTCTCATTCTGTGCTTTTTTTTTTTTCCCTTTTCCTAATGGAGTTACAGTGAAATTCGACCACAAAGGAGCAGCTGGTTTCAAAGACTTGGAATGGAGCTAAATGCAAGGCAGCAACGTTGTTTAAAGCAAAGGCACTCCCAATATTCCACATTACCTGGAATAAGTCAGCAAATCCTCAGCCTGAGGGAGTGAGCACTCACAGGAACCTCCCCTTGCAGGGCCTGAAGGGGCTCCAGGAGGGCTGGAGAGGGAATGGGGACAAGGGAATTAGAGAACATGCCAGAGGGCAGGGATGGATGGGAGACTGGGGAGGAATTCCTGCCTGGCATGGAATTCCCAGAGCAGCTGTGGCTGCCCCTGGATCCCTGGGAGTGCCCAAGGCCAGGCTGCAGCCACCCCGATCCAGTGGGAAATGTCCCTGTCCATGGTGGCACTGGATGGGCTTTAAAACATCTCCCCAGCTGCTTTCAGCAGGTGGAACAGAACACACACTTCTGGTTCCATAAGCCCAGACAGCTCTGCTCAGGGCTGGGCTGAAAGGGGTTGTGCTTCAGACACAACAGAGCAGAGGGGTGAAGGAGGCAGGAATCCTCATCCTCTGCCTGGCCAAACCCATCAGTGAAGGAGGCAGGAATCCTCATCCTCTGCCTGGCCAAACCCATCCGTGAAGGAGGCAGGAATCCTCATCCTCTGCCTGGCCAAACCCATCCGTGAAGGAGGCAGGAATCCTCATCCTCTGCCTGGCCAAACCCGTCAGTGAAGGAGAAGGAATCCTCATCCTCTGCCTGGCCAAACCCATCAGTGAAGGAGAGAGGAACCCTCATCCTCTGCCTGGCCAAACCCATCAGCTGAAGAGGAGGAGGAGGAGGCTGCCAGGGCAACAGGTTGGCCTGGGAGAGGTTAAAGCAGCAGCAGCAGCAGCAGCTCCAGAGCTCTTGCACAGGTATGATGTTGACTGCCCGCCCTGCTGCAGATTTGTGGGCTCGTTCTACAAATGTCTCTCTGCCTGGAACATCCTGTGCCGCCCGCCGTGTGACAGGCTCCTAAATTAGCCTGCTCTGTCCTGGCATGGCAGCGTCTGCCCACGAGAGAAAGGGCCCAGCGAGCTCAGCAGAGCTCCAGCTGCTGACTCTGGCTTCGGGGGGCTCTGGATCTCCCCCCCTGGCCGTGCCAGTGCTGCTCCCTGGCACACAGAGCCAGGAGGACTCTGCTGCCACATTCCTTCCCAAGCTGCTGACTTCTGCTGTCATCAGCTCGGGCCCCTTTCCTTCCAAGGGGATCTCAGACAAGATGTGGTGATAAGGAAATAATGGGTAAACATGTGGCTATGGAAAGACTGATCCATCACTGAAAGCACGTTCTCTTTCCCATCCTTTCCCCAAACAATTCTTTCTCTGAACCCTTGCTGCCCGGGCATGGCAGTGGGTGACACGAGCTTTGCATTTACAGTCCCCAAGTACCAGGGCTCCTTGGAGATGAGAGGCTCCATCTGTCAGACGTGGCATCACCGTGGGCTGAGCTGCCTGCAGGAGTTATTTAAACACAAGCTGCAGTTTGGAGCACAGGAGGGAGGGTGGAGGCTCAGAATTGTACACAAAGTCATGTGGCAAGAGAGTTCTGAGCCTGGACAATCAGCCAAAACAGGGGACAGCACACTCACAGCAGCTTCCAGCCCCTCTGGAATAAGAGTAAAGCCAGAATTTCCTCCCTGGGATTTTTCAGAGCAGCGTTTCCCTAAGAGATTTACAGCTCTGTGTGCCCTGCATGGCAAGGAAATCTTACAGGCCCGTGGTGAGTGCTGGGGCACAGGACCCAGGCCTAAATCTAGCTCAGATCCAGGACAGATAAAGCAGAACTCTGGGTTTATTTCTGTTGTGTGGATTGTGAACTCCACCAAGAGCTGGATGTGCCACACAGGACACACAGTCAGAGCTCCCTGCCTTGCCAGAAGTTGGGATGGGACATGGAGGGAGATGCTTTGGTGATGAAATCAAGGCAGTGGGATGAAGGAGGTGTCCCAGGGCATTGGATCTGGTGGCTTCTCACAGGTGGGCAGGCAGCAGATAACAGAGTGAAGGGAGGATATTTAAATGAGTCCAAGAAAGGCAAGATTTGGACACATCTTAATTTTACCTGTTAAAGCTGAACGTGGAGCTGGAGCTCAGGGAAGTGGGGTGAACTCTCACCCCCTGGCGAGGGAAGCAGCCAGGATGGGAAAGGATGCAGCAGGACACGGGAGGGATGAGAACTGAGGCAAGAACTCCTCTCTGGGTATATTAATTTATATTACATATTTACTAGGTAAAATCAGTCTTTCTGAGGCTGCAAAAGAGCCCTGTCCTCCATATGGGGTCAGGTTTCATCAGATCCTCCAGGTAATAAATCAAAGCAGGAAATTTGCTGTGAGTTATATAGGAATAAACATTTAACAGCTCCTTTCAGTAATTAGGCAGCTTGCAGACCTGCAGCTGTACACAAAATCCAGTGGCCCAAATCCTCATCTGTGGAGAATTAAGAAGGCACCCTGAGGCTCTGCCTTGATTTATGCAAAACCGTGGGTCTGGTTTAACCCACGTGCTTGGGGGATTTAGGAACGTGGTGAAAAAGACAGAGAAACCTCTAATTCTTGGACATTAAGTATGAGATCACAGACAGATACACCTTGTTTGAAACTGTCAGCCTTTTTTTTTTTTTTTTATGCCCAACACCTTTTCTAAATCCACATTTTGAATGCTCGCTCTGAGTCCCTCTGCTGGGTTGGGTTTTTGGTTTTTTTTTTCTTCCTTTCTAAGCACCCAGAATTTTCCAGTTTATCTTCAACTCAGCCGTGCTAAAAGCTTCAGGCTGTCCTAGTCCTGAACGACAGTGGAATGAGTCCAGCTTTGAGTTTAATAGACAACATTTAACATCTCTTGCCTTTGGGTGGGTCCGAACCCTCGCTAGAATGTGAGGGATGATTCATCAAAACAACCCTTCTCACTTCTTTCTGGGCAAGTGAATGATGACTTGGAGGCCTGGAGCACCTCAGAGAAGTTCCTCCACTCCTGGCCCAGCTGCCTGCCTGGTCTGGCACTGAGCTGAGCAGATTACCAGTGGCACTTCATCAAATGCCATCAGACACCCAAACAATTGGGTTCGGGCCTTTTGATGAGATATTTGTAATGAAAACACAAGTGCTGCCCCAAGGTCGGGATTTAAGGCTCTGATTTTAACATTTTTTTGGGTTTTTTTTTTTAGCTCAGGAACAGCTGAGCAGCTGTGGGTTGCCCAGAGCTCTCCCTAGTGCCCCTCTCGTGCTAATTAATGAGTGTAATTAACATCCCACGAAGCAGAGGGGCTGGGTTGTGGGTGCCACCTGGGCAGAGTCAGGTACAAACCTTGCTCAGAAGGATTAAAATCCGGATGAACAAGAGAAAGGAGACAAAAGCATCGTTTCCTCTGTGTCACAGATAAAGATACTCCCAGGAAAGGACCTGCCAAAGATCAAAGATGGAACAAGGAGCTCAGCCAGGACTCTGCTCCTTCCTGACATGACTCAGAGACCTGCCTCGGTCTAGAAAACCTTTTAGGGTGGGACAAAACTTTAGGTTGGAACGAGATGATTTTAAACGTTGTTAAATGAATTTAAATGTCCCTTCCAACCCAAACCATCCAGTGACACCGTGAACACCAGGGGACAGCTCATCCTTCCTCAACAGAGGCTGAAAGCAGCCTAAGGCCCTGTGAGGGGTCCTTGCCTAATATCCTCTTACAAAATTCCAGTGCTGGACGCTCAGAACCCTCCCCTTTCATCTGTCTTTAGAGGTGCAAAGTTTGAGATTAAACTAGGCCAGATTAAACTAAATTAAGACTAGATTAATAAACTCCCCCTTTTGTTTTCTAGACTTGCATCCCTCTCAGTGCTTTCTCCCAAACTTTGATCCATCCCAAACTTTGAGACACAGACAGTTCCAAGCACAAAGCTTGCTGCCCCAGGGCTGATGTGGCAGTGGCCCTGCCCTGTCCATCCCTGCCTGGGGACACCCTGCACTGTGGTTAGTGACCCTCCTGACCTCAGAGCTCTTCACTGCCATAAATTCATTCTTCTCTGAGGATTTTAGGGCAGAATCTGCTGTCAGTTCCTTCAGCTCCCCTCCACTCTGGAGAGGTGTCCCCTAACCGAGGGTGTAACTCACAGATGAGCTGATCCATTGACTGCATTAATGACTAAAGCCAGGAATATAAATGTAAATATAAATATAAATGTATTTCTTTCCAAGGTGCATTTCAGAGCCTGGAAGAAGCCACCAGCACGGCAAGGTCTGTGCACCAGTAGGAACAAAACCCAGAGTGGGGTTTCAGCTCCTCTCCCTGCCCACAGCCATCCAGACTCATTTCCCAGGGGATCCATGGGGTTGTCTCATCTTTAAGCATCCAAAACAATCCTGCTGACTCACGGATTCCCTTCAGGATTCCCTTCATCCATTTGCGCTCTCTCAGCGCCCTTTGTTCCTCAGGGAAGGACGAGACCTCCAAGCAGCCTCCAAAAAATCGGTGTGGTGACACCTTCTGCAGATGTGCAGCAGCACAGGGGCCGCTCGTGCCAAGAAAACTGCGGGGAAACGTGGTAAAAACACCTCATTTTTGCAGTTTAGCTTGTTGTCTGCCTTCCACTCTCTGGTATCTGCAGGAACTGGGAGTTTGAGTGGAGGGGAATAAAAAAATAGGAAAAAAAAATAGAAAAAAGGAAAAAGAAAAAAGATAAAAAGAAAAAAGAAAAAAGGAAAAAAAGATAAAAGATAAAAGATAAAAGGAAAAAAGGAAAAAAGGAAAAAAGATAAAAGATAAAAGAAAAAAGAAAAAAGAAAAAAGAAAAAAAGAAAAAAGATAAAAGAAAAAAGGAAAAAAGATAAAAGATAAAAGAAAAAAGGAAAAAAGGAAAAAAGATAAAAGAAAAAAAGAAAAAAGGAAAAAGATAAAAGAAAAAAGAAAAAAGATAAAAGGAAAAAAGGAAAAAAGGAAAAAAGAAAAAAGAAAAAAGAAGAAAAGAAAAAAAAGATAGGAAAAAAAGGAAAAAAGAAAAAAAGGAAAAAAATAGAAAAAAAAAAGAAAAAAGGGAAAAAAAAGAAAAAAAAATGTTTAAAACCACACTTGAGAGTGCTCTTTCTTTCCGGGCAATACGGGAGCGGCAGTGAATTACGGTAATGCTCCGCTCCATCAGCAGAGCCGCGCAGCTCCTGCTGCTCCTTCCCCGCGTGGGGCTGAGCTCGGAGCGGGGCACGGATCCCCCCGGGGAGCCCCGAGCCAGCCCCTGCCAGCCGCGGGACACGGGGAGCCAGCCCCAGCGCCGGCTGCTGGAACCCGGCTGGGAAAACAAAGGGAGGAAAGCAGCGGCTTTGCAGGGGCAGGGTCCCATCCCTGCCTGCAAGAGGAGCCTGCTGTGCTGAGAACCCCTTCCCAGATGCTCCCAGGAGCTGCGCTGCCTTCTGGAGACTGAAGAGGTGAGTGTGGGGCAGGCACCGCAGCCTGGGGTCTGCTCTTCCCCGCAGCAGCTGTCTCCACATTGCTTGGGTTTGAGCGTGGAAACCCCTGTCAGTCCTTTCTGCTGCATCCCCTTGACTTGCTGGGAAGTTTTTCTTCATCTGCTTAAAAAATCAATTTAACAATTTCTTAATTTTCTCCTCAGCCCTGTAATGACCTGGTTTTGTAGCCTGTAATGACCACAATTACAATGCTCAGAGATGCTGGGTGCAGCGCTCACTTCTCATGGAGGTGTCTAGCTGATCTGTCCTTTTCCTTCGTTGGGATTATTCCTCAACTCGTTCCATCTGGTGGGAAAGAAAATAAAAGATCCGATTTCGTTTTAGTGCTCTGGAGAAAAAATTCCCACAGTGTGATTGATACCCACCCATCTCCCCTTTCCCCCCTCCTCCCTCCCTCTGAACCGGGAATTTTGGGGCTTCGGAGTTTGAGATGCTTTTGCCTTGCAGGAGAGTTCAGCGTGGAGCTTTGGAAATGGGACAATTTGGAAATTCCTGCTGCTCTGAGGGACTCATCCCAAAGGACACTCAGGGAGTCAGTCCTTCCTCATCTGGGGTTTCACAGCCACGGCCTCAGTGGTGCTTTTTCACCACCTGATTAATACTGGGGGTGGGAATTCCACATCCAGATGGAGGTGCTGGGGAAGGTTTTGCAGCTGCCACTTGCAGCTCTCCTCTCCGTGCCCCCCAGGTTCTCAGCTCCCAGGCTAATCCTCACTTTTCCATCTGAGGTACCTTTTCTCCATATTTAGTCAGCAAAGGCTGAGCTTGGCTTCCAGATGCTCTGAAACGTTGTGTCACTCACTAGGAGGCTCGCTCCTCTGCTTGGCTGTGGAGTTGCTTTTCCCTTTGGATTTTCAAAATGGGCAGCTCAGCTGGACTAACAGTTCGGTGGGGAAAGGTCTGGCTTGATAAAGAAACCTGAGTTTAAATTCTGGGCTCCTAAATCTGCTGCACAGTTTGTGTAGCCCTGAATTGTGTCCTGCAGGCTTCTGTCTCTCCTAGGACTGGTCTCTGCAGGTGAGCTGATAATCAGGATTGATGCCTATCCCCGTGAAGAAAGGGAAATCCAGGCAGGAGAACCCCCTTGGGTCTCTGAGTTGCTGTTAAACAATGCTGGGCTGGAAAAGGTTGGTTCCACTGGCTGGAGCCAGCCTGAGGGAAGCGCCCTAAAATAGCCTCCTGCTCTATTCTTATATGGGAACCCT
Organism: Phylloscopus collybita; assembly: GCA_027886175.1. NCBI lineage: Eukaryota > Metazoa > Chordata > Aves > Passeriformes > Phylloscopidae > Phylloscopus > Phylloscopus collybita. The sequence continues at coordinate 1,231,878 of JAJNNQ010000087.1, read as the reverse complement.
AGCAGGCAGCGTGGCTGCTGGGAGCTGCATTGTTCGTGTTTTTGTCTTCTCCAGGGGGGTGAGGATCTGCAGAGAGCACCAGAGCACGGCAAACTCCGCTCTTCCCTGCAGAGCAAGCCAGGAGCTGATGTCAATGAGCTTTGATTTGCAGCCCAGGACAGCCACTGATGAGTGCTCTGCCTATGGAAAGCTCTGACTGACAGCCTGGACCCTGAGGATGGGCAGCAATGGGCGTCTCAAACAAAACTGCTCAGCAGACACAGCAGCAACCTCCACCCAGCCGGGTTTCTAAGCCAATTTTAAGGCAGAATCAGGACTGCCACCAGGCAATTAAAAGCATCAGTGATTTCCTCTCAGGAGAAGCTAAATTGGAGACCCTTCGGAATATTTACTTCCCTTAAATGCAGAGCCTTGCCCAAAGGACAGAAATGATTTTAACCTGCAGCTCCAGCATTTCTCATCACATGGCCATGGAAAGTGGGATAAACAGGCTCAGGTTTGTGTAGCCCAAGGAAAATGCTGCAGGAGTTAAATTTGGCTTGGAACCGGTGAGTATCAACCGTGCCATTCTGCTGAGGGCTGAGGAGCAAAGGTAGGTGTTCTAATATGTTCCTGGATCTTTCTCATTGCTGCTGGTGCTGCAGCTCTAAGACATTCTTCAAAACTCTTTTCCCCATCAAGGCCAGGCAAATGTTGCCTATAGGACCTTCCAAGAACTGATCTTGTCACTGTTCCTGCCTGGAAAGGGGGGGTGAAGCCCTGCAGCCTCACATGGACATTACCAGCCATGGCTTTCCTCCCTGGGAACTCCTCCGAGTGCTCCAACTGCACCCACCCCGTGGAGCCCGTGAACATTTCCAAGGCCATCTTACTGGGTGTTATCCTAGGGGGGCTGATCGTTTTTGGGATTTTGGGTAATATCCTGGTTATCCTGTCCGTAGCCTGCCACAGACACCTCCAGAGCGTCACCCACTATTACATCATCAACCTGGCTGTGGCTGACCTCCTCCTGACCTCCACCGTCCTGCCCTTCTCAGCCACCATGGAGATCTTGGGCTACTGGGTCTTTGGGAGGATCTTCTGCAACATCTGGGCGGCCGTGGACGTGCTGTGCTGCACCGCCTCCATCATGAGCCTCTGCATCATCTCCATCGACCGCTACATCGGGGTCAGCTACCCCCTGAGGTACCCCAGCATCGTGACGGAGAGGAGGGGCCTGCTGGCCCTGCTCTGTGTCTGGGCACTGTCCCTGGTCATCTCCATCGGGCCCCTGTTCGGCTGGAAGGAGCCGGCCCCGGAGGACGAGACCATCTGCCAGATCACCGAGGAGCCCGGCTACGTCCTCTTCTCGGCGCTGGGCTCCTTCTACCTGCCCCTGATCATCATCCTGGTGATGTACTGCCGGGTCTACGTGGTGGCCAAGAGGGAGAACAAAGGGCTGAGCTCGGGGCTGAAGACAGAGAGGTCCCATTCCGAGGAGGTGACCCTCCGCATCCACCGCAAGAACGCGCCCGGCGCCGGCGGCCCCGCGCCCAACCCCAAGAGCAAACACCACTTCTCCGTGCGCCTGCTCAAGTTCTCCAGGGAAAAGAAAGCTGCCAAGACCCTGGGGATAGTTGTAGGATGCTTCGTTCTCTGCTGGCTGCCATTTTTTGTGGTGATGCCTCTCGGTAAGTAGAGCCAAGCCCCCGGCGTGTCTCGCAGAGCCTTTCTGGGCAGGGAGGGCTGTGCTGGGGGCCGGGTGTGGTGATGCTGGTCAGGAAAGCTCTGAGGGAAGGGTTTGGTCCTGCAAAGCTGTCAAAACCCAAAACACTCACCACCACAGAGCAGGCAGCGTGAAAAAACTCAAGTCTCAGCTGAGACCAAATGTCTCTGGCGGTGAGAAACAAAATTCTGAAAACCAGGGGAACACTCTTGTACGTTTTCCACATAGAAAATCCTCTTTGTGAGCTAGAGCAGACATTTGTGACCATCCCTGCTATAGGAACAGGACCTTTAGGGGTTTGTGTGTTCATGTTTGCAGCCAAATGATTTAAATGTATAAAAGATCAGGATACAAATGCATTCAGGGTTGAAGAAGCTCCTCACAGATCTGCTGGAGCGCTCTGCACCGATGATTCCCACTCTAAGGGAAAAAAAAAAAATACCATCTTCCTATCGGGAAGCTCATCCTGTGAGGTACCATAGCTCCAAACAAAGATTAATCTTTTAATCCAATTTTTCATATGACCAGCCAGGAGACAGCAGCGAGGATCCTTCCAACTAATTTTACACTGCTCTGGTTTGCATCTTTTCTGGGAACCCGTTGAGCCCAACTGGCCAAACACGGGCTCAGCCACCATGCTGCAGATGAATATTTATCCTCCAGTTGTCATTCCGAAAGAGGAGCAAAGGCTGGGGATTTGTTCTGCTTTGCTGGAATATAAAGAAGTCATTAGAATTTTAATTAAAACCTTGCTGGGTTACCTTTTGATGCGCTTGCAGGATGTAGAAAAGCAGAATACTGATTGCACACCTAGAGCTGAGGGTGAGGGACACGGCTCATCGCGCCCAGTTGGGCTCTGCTGTTAAATATTGGGGTTTTTCAAACCTGGAAGTTAAAATCTGTGGCTTGCTCAGTTTAAAGGCTTTTCTTATGGAAAGGGCTTGTGCTGTACAGCAGAAAGAAAGTCAGGTTTTATGGAAGCTTTGGTAAGTAAGACAACAATGTGGACAATTAAGAAAAGGTAAAGCAGCCTTACTTAAGCATGAAAAGAAAGATTTGGGGCTTTTGTTTTTCCTTTTTTTTTTAAATTCTGTTTTTTCAAACTGACAAATTACTGTCGTGTTTCAATCAACCTCTACTGGTTTTACCAAGATGTATCAAGACACACAAAAACCTGTTGCTAATGTGAAAAAAAAAAAAAAAAAAACAAACCAAAAATTCAGATTTTTTTCCTCTTGGTCAATACTGGCAAGGGATGGATTGGAGGTGTTTCCTCAGCAGGAGCCCCCGAGGGCCTGGCTCTCAGCACCTTGGAATGCTGCTTGCCAAGATGACTGAAACACACTCAAAAAGGGTTTGGGAGAATGCATTAAACGCACTTTTCATCTGCAAATGTGGTTGCCCACACAGAGCTGTGGTTAATAAATTTGCTTTGGATTTAAGAAATCTTCTGGGCTCCAGAATGGCTTTGCATCTTCCTTTGCTCCCTTGTGAAGAAACTCTGGAGGTTTTTGGGGGTTTTTTCCCTCTGTTTTTGGGGGTTACTGGGTTATTTTTAAAGCATATATTACAGGGCTTTCAAAACCTATTTGCTGCTTTCATTTAAGGACAAAAAAAAAAAAAAAAAAAAAAAAACTGATTAAACCGACAAGTGGCACTAAAAAAGTCCTCAGTTAAAGCCAAGGACTCACATCTTGATGCAGAGCACTTTCCAAAAGCCAACAACCACTTTCAGGTCTGTCCTGCAGCCAGGCCCTGCAGTTGGGATAGGGAAGGGAAGCGATCCTGACGGGATCTTGTGGCAGGGGTCAGACTTTCCAGGTGTAAAAACTCCTCCTCGTTGAAACCCCGGTGGAGCTCACGGCACGCACGGCTGGGCCACCAGAGCTTCGAGCAGCTCTGCAGCTTTGTGGCCATGGGATGGACCAACACGTGGTCCCATCAGCCAGCTCTGGAGGGGTTTGACAGATGTGGAGGTGCCATGGTTTATAGATGGACTTGGATGGTGGGACTCAACCATCCAGGAGGCCTTTTTCAACCATCATTCCGTGATTCCATCAGCCAGACCACTCCCAGTGCAGACTGCCCATGTCTGTCAAACCCCTCCAGAACTGGTTGATGGAACCATGTGTTATTCTGTCCCATGGCCACAGATGTGGAGGTGCCATGGTTTATAGATGGGCTTGGATGGTGGGATTCAATGATCCAAGAGGCCTTTTCCAACCATCATTCCATGATTCCATCAGCCAGACCACTCCCAGTGCAGACTGCCCATGTCTGTCAAACCCCTCCAGAGCTGCTTGATGGGACCACGTGTTAGTCTGTCCCATGGCCACAGATGTGGAGGTGCCATGGTTTATAGATGGGCTTGGATGGTGGGACTCAACCATCCAAGAGGCCTTTTCCAACCATCATTCCATGATTCCATCAGCCAGACCACTCCCAATGCGGATTGCCCACATCTGTCAAACGCGTCCCAGCGACTCAAAACACAGCAAAGGAGGGGAGGAATCAACGTGAAAAACCCATTTATCCTAAAAAACAAGGGGGGGAAGGTGGATTGGCTGTGCTCTTGTTTTGGGAGCCACTCCTGTGCGTGTCACCTGCCACAGGAGCCTTGTCTTTGGTCCCTCCTGGTGCAGCCACCGCTTCCAGGAGGCAGGAGTGTCGTTTTTCACTCACTCTCAAATGCCACAGCACAATTCAGGGCTGGGGATGGGCCCTGGTGAGTGATTCTCCCACCCCAAACGTCAGGATTTGTCTGCAGTTCGGATAACGGGAGAGACACTTGGCTCTTGCTGAAGGAGAGAATTCCTGGTTTCTAACTCCAAGGATTCCAAAATCATGACAGGCAACAGACCCATGAGACAGCCTGAGACAAACCCAGCTTCTCAAGATATTTGGCTGGTTTTTTTTAAAAAAATAAATTTAAAGGAAAGTGATTATTTTATTGCCAGTGAATGACTTGAAGAGCGAGGCCCTCAGGGCAAATATCAAATATCTCCAAAACGTCAGCAATGGGATCCAGAGCCATTCCACTGCAGGAACAGCTGGGGAACTGGAGCTGGAGTGACAATTACATTAATCTGTGAAACAATGGGATTATTTAGGTTTACACGGGTAACAAAACCTCAGTTTACCTTCCCATGGCTTTTTATCAGCTTTCTAAATCTGCAGCTGCCCGCAGCGAAATCTGGAAATAGTTGCTTGCTGAGACATTTGCCAGAAATATCATCTATCCTAAGTGGGTACAATATGAAACAGAGCATAAATTAGGTCTGAAATAATCCAAATCGTCAGAGCAGTGTTCCCAGCCCGACCCATTCCTGCTGCCTGACCTTCTCACCTGTGCCCAGGCACCCTCCTGGCGCTGCAGGGAGCTGAGTTCAGGGGTCTGGGGGGGAAAACTCGCTCGCCCCTCCTCCTGTGTCTGTTTGTTGTGGATCAGGGACAGTCAGGCACAAAGTCCCTCTCATTCTCCCTGTGGAACAGCCACAGTGTTCCAGGGGTTGATCACTCAGCCAATGACAAAGGTCCCATGGACATCCCCGGGCCAACATTTCTCCACCACTCCCAAACCCTGAAACGTGGCCCAGTGACTGAAAACAGCAAAGGAGGGGAGGAATGAATGTGAAAAACCCATTTATCCTAAAAAAAACAAGGGAGGGAAGGTGGAAAGTGCATCTGGAAAGTGCAAGACTTCCTCCCATCGCTGCTTTTCCTGCACTGGCTGGGTTAACTGGATTGTGCAGGGTCCAGGATCCTTTCCTACTGCCCAAGGGTTCCTTGACACCGTTTTTTATTCCATAAAAAATACTTCCCATAAGGGAGCAGGGAGAGCAGGAGGGAAGAGGTCATGTGTGCACAGGGGGCAGCTGCTGAATGTCTGCAGCAACATATACTTATATTTTATATTTTATATTTTATATTTTATATGTTATATGTTATATATTATATATTATATATTATATATTATATATTATATATTATATATTATATATTATATATTATATTTTATATTTTATATTTTATATTTTATATTTTATATTTTATATTTTATATTATTTTATATTTTATATTTTGTATTTTATATTTTATATTTTATATTTTATATTTTATATTTTTTGTATTTTATAGTTTATAGTTTATAGTTATAGTCATAGTTATAGTTATAGTCATAGTTATAGTTATAGTCATAGTTATAGTTATATTTACTTATATTCATATTCATATTTATACTTATAAATATGTTTTCCAGAGGGTGGATTGTGTCATGACCTGAGATGCAGTATGGAGCACTTTTAGGGAGTAAAGTTTAGAGCTATCACTGGGCTTGGGAACACAAAATGCAGCACATTTATCAATGTTTGGAGAGCCGGGAGAGATGCAGGAGGGGCCTGGCACACAGTTAATTCCCTCTGGGATATCAGTGCTCCTGCTGTGCTTCATCCTCTGGGTTTTTATGGTTTTTGTGCCCTCTGGATTGATGGCTTCGAGGCAGATCCCAGGACCTGAGTTTGGAGCTTTTTCCTGTTCCCAGCCCGAAGGGGCTCCAGGAGCTGGAGAGGGACTGGGGACGAGGGAATTACAGAGCAGGATACAGGGAATGGCTTCCCACTGCCAGAGGGCAGGGCTGGGTGGGAGACTGGGGAGGAATTGTGTCCTGGGAGGGTGAGGGGAGGCTGGGATGGGATTCCCAGAGGAGCTGTGGCTGCCCCTGGATCCCTGGAAGGGTCCCAGGCCAGGCTGGAGCAGCCTGGGGACAGTGGGAGGTGTCCCTGCCAGGGCAGGGGTGGCACTGGGTGACTTTTAAGGTCTCTCCCAACCCAAACCATTCCAGGATTCCCTGGAGAGGGACTGGAGACAAGGGCTGGAGGGACAGGACACGGGGAATGGCTTCCCACTGCCAGAGGGCAGGGATGGATGGGATTTTGGGAAGGAATTGTGTCCTGGGAGGGTGAGGAAGGGTTGGGATGGGATTCCCAGAGGAGCTGTGGCTGCCCCTGGATCCCCGGTTGGATGGGGTTTGGAGCAGCCTGGGGACAGTGGGAGGTGTCCCTGCCCATGGCAGGGGTGGCACTGGGTGGGATTTCAGGTCCTTTCCAACCCAAACCACTCTGGGATTCTCTGTGGACACAACCCTGATCTCCCCCATGCCCTGAAGCAGCATCACCCCCACCCGTGCTCTGCCTCAGCCACAATATTTGAATTACACAAAATAAAAAAAGGAGAAGAAAGCAGCAAACCTGAACACAGAGCTGCAAGATTCAGTAGCAGAGATGGATTTGTAGCAGAGATGGATTTACAGCTCAGATGGATTTGTAGCTGAGATGGGTTTGTAGCAGAGATGGGTTTGTAGAAAAGATGGATTTACAGCAGAGATGGGTTTGTAACTGAGATGGTTTTTAACACCCCAAAGGGTTCGTGGGGTCAGGAAATAGATGGGCTCTGATTCCCATGGTGCTGGCTGCGATGATGCAGAGTAAACAACACAAGTTTTTACAGCCTGGCAGCTTCCAAACCCCTCTGTGCTGTCCATCAGGGCTGGTTTTTAAACAACCCACAATCAGGCAGCTCTTGTGACAAATGACAAAGTCAAATTACATCTTTGAGAGTGAATTGGCACTTACTCACCAGGAGGGACGTGGCAAACTTATCTCTCAGAGCTGGAGAAACCTCCAGCTGACAAACAGGAAAAATAAATGATGAGGGAAGAAAATGCAGCCCTGACATTTCCAGGGATGACTGATGAAATACTTAATGGCAAAAGATCTCGGGAGGCTCCTAGTACATTTTACTTTATTTAATTTTACAAGAAGCAATTGCATTGTGCTACTGACACTCGAGTGTCCTCAACCTTTTGAAAACAAAGCAGGAATTCCAGCATCATTTACTCAACCCAGGATTCAAAAATGCATTGAAAGAACCTCTTGAAGTTTTCTTTTCTGTTCCTCCAGCACAGACAGGGATGGAATTCCCGGAGGAGCTGTGGCTGTTCCATCCCTGGCAGTGCCCAAGGCCAGGTTGGAGCACCCTGGGACAGTGGGAGGTGTCCCTGCCCATGGCAGAAGGTTGGAACTGGATGATCTTTGACCTTTCACTTCCCTTCCAACCCAAGCCATTCCATGATTCCCTGAAAATCAGTGTGGACCGGGCTCTGGGGGCACCAAAGTCTCCGTGCTCCCAAAGCTCCTTCATTTTCTTTCACTCCCTGTTACTCCACGGCAGCAACAAGTCTCTCCACTGATGAACCAAAAAAGGCTACATTAATAAATTAACATGCAGATCCCACCCCAAAAAAAGAGCAAGGGACAGACTCTGACACTGGCTGTTTGCTATTTTTATCAGGCTTTGGCACAGCCCTCGCGTTCCATCTGGAGAGAGCCAGGAGTTGCAGCAAACAGGAATTGTTATTGTTTACCCGTTTTTTACACTTGGCCTCACACAGCTGATTCCCTAAAGTGGGATTTGGGATTTCACTTTTTCTTTTTTGGTGGTTTTTTTTTTTTTTTTTTTCACCACAAAACAGGCGAGCAGCAGATCCACCACATTTAAATGAGGAAACAAATAATAATAATAATAAAAACCAAAACCCAAAAAACCCCAAAAAAACTGAGCGTGATTCGGGCATTTAGAAGCCTTCCATTATTTTTCATCTGCCAATGACTTCAGCCAGAAAGTTCTTTGAGAATGTTATTTGGTTGGTTTTCGCTAAAGGAGAGAAGCATTAATTTGCTGAGGGAAATTTTTGGTTGTGGATACGCCTGCTTCACTGCAAAACAGAGTTTGTTTCCTTCAGCAAAACCTTTTTGGTCTTAAATTCTGGTTGATATTGATATTAATCATGGAACTGCTCTACCTGGGCCAGCTTGGGGCAGCCAGAAGCTGCCAGGGGGGCAGTGAGACCCGTGCTGGGAGCCCAGGTCAGACCCGAGGGTGGAATCAGAGGTTTGGCTGCTCCAGGGCAGAGACAAAGCTCCTGTGGCACATCCTGCACTGCCTGGGGAGGAGAGAGCTTTGGGAAGGGCTGAGTGCCCCTAAAGAGGCTCCAAAACAGCTGGAGAGGGACTTGGGGCAAGGTCTGGCAGGGACAGAACACAGGGAATGGCTTCCCACTGCCAGAGGACAGGGATGGGTGGGATTTTGGGAAGGAATGAGGGTGGGGAGGGGCTGGGCTGGAATTCCCAGAGGAGCTGTGGCTGCTCCTGGATTCCATGAGGCAGAATGTGGATAGTTCTATTTTCTGAAGGTTTCAGGGAATATCACTACCCAACACTTCATCATTTCAAAAACTTTTCTCTGTAGCACAGTCAGCTCTAATCCCTCTTTTCTCCAACCCTTCTGAAATGGTGTGATTTTCTTGCCACCTGAAGCCCCTTGTGATGACCTCCAAGACACTGCTGTCGTTTGGGTAATTAACCTTGAATTAGGAGTCCCTGAGGAAGGAATTTTCCCCTGTCCCTGGAATCAGCTCTCTCCAGCTCTAAACGGGAATATAATGCTTTTAATTATCAAACAGCTCTCCTGAATTGATTTCTGATGGAACATCCATGTCATTGCATGACACCACAGATCCTGAAACGCTTGTTCCTGCAGGAATTGTGTTTCCAGCCACAATTTTTTTTTTTTTTTTCAAGGCGGAACAGAACCCTATTTATTTTTTTTTCCAGTGTTTTAGTTTCTTTGGTTACCTGCAATTCCTCACCGCCTCTGCCCCTAACACTCCGCGTATTTTCCATTTTAGGCTCTTTCTTTCCTGCCATCAAACCCCCGGACACGCTTTTTAAAATAACATTTTGGCTGGGATATTTAAACAGCTGCATCAACCCCATCATCTATCCCTGCTCCAGTCAGGAGTTCAAGAGAGCCTTCCAGAACGTCCTGAGAGCCCAGTGCCTCCTGAGGAAGCAGCCCACCAAGAAGCCAACCCCCACCTTCAACCTCAACCACCCTGCTGGCCAGAGCGTGGAGGGCGGCCGGGGGGTGGTCAGGATCCCCGTGGGATCGGGAGAAACCTTCTACAAGATCTCCAAGGCGGACGGGGTCTGCGAGTGGAGGATCCTGCAGGCCGCGCAGGCCGCGCCCGCCAGGAGCGCCGTCCCCAGGGACTGCGGCGCCGCCAAAGCCAAGAGCAAAGGTTTCCTGCAGGAATGCTGCTGTGCCGGAGCCTCGGCGAGCCCGGCCCGCCAGGACTGCAGAGTGCCCACCATCAAAATCCACTCCATCTCCCTGGGCGAGGGCGGGGAGGATGTGTGACCCTCACGGGGCCATCGCGGTGTCGGTGGGGACGGTTGGAGGGATCTGGGTGTGAACGGGTCAAACGGGGCCGAGGCTTTCCAGGAAGGGTGTCTGTGGGTGCTGAGGGCACGGATGGAGCCCCTCGAGGGCATGGCTTCTTCATTGGATGGTGTTCTGAGGGTCCAGCGTCTGCCAGGGGTTTTCTTGGCATTTCAAAAGGCTTTGTCCCTCTATTCTCCTCTTTCAAAGGTCCCACTGCTCTCATTGAGGGGCAGTGGAGGCAAGAGAGAGAACCACCGACCCTCTGACAGCTCCACCTTCGGAGCCGTTTTGTGATTCCACCCCTCCCCGCGAAGCCAAAGCTCAGCTGTGGATTTCAGTCAACTCCATTGCCACGGAAAACTTGATCCAAGCGACTGCACTCCACCAGGCTTCAGAGACCAAGGAGAACTTTTCCTTTTTGTACAATCAGCCCCCCCTGATCTCCACACCAAACCAAATGAAAATTTGCATGTGCCCCCTGGTTTGTTCAGACCACCCCTGCGCCCTGACGCGGGTCTAATAAAACCCAAAACTGGGTAAATCCTCCTCAAACAAGGCTCAAGAGAGCTCACTCGCCTTCACCCTTTTTGTTTTTCATCCTCTGAGTCCCTCAGGAGCCTGCTGAAAGGCTCAGTAATTCCTCACTCAGGTGCTCCATAGCCAGATCAGTGCCACAGCCACTGGAAAAGCTGCAGAATTTTTTTTGTCTCCCTGCCCAGTGCTTTGCTGCATTCCCTCGCCTGACTCCTTCAATACCAAGTGCTCAGAGCTTTCTGTGAGATCCTGGGTACTCTGGAGTCAGGAACTTTCCCCTTGTTCTGAGCAGGGGGAGTTAAGCACGTTAAAAGGCTTAAGGACATCCATCCCCACGGGAAAGGGCCATCCCTTGGGAATTTGGGAGCCAAGCATTTGGAAGCATGTTATGTTTTAATACAGCTAATCCAAATAAATAAATAAATGAGAGGGCCAGCATCTGGAAGAAATAGTGGGAGGAATTCTCTGTACAATATTAGAAATAAGCAGCTCTTGACATAACTCCTCCTGAGCCTGCCAAGTAAGAACTCAGCTCCTTGAAACAACACACGAGCCCCTGCTCTTGTCTGTGGCAGCTCCTGTGCTGGAGATCCACTGCCTTGAAAAGGGAAAGGGTTTGAGATAAGGGTCATTATCACAGCACGGGGCCTTGAAACAACACCTTGGTGGTGCTGATGAGAAATCCTTATTTATTTATCTCTCAGTCGGTATTAAGCCCCCAGTGTCAAGAGGATTTGTCTCCTGGGCCTTTCATTTATGCACTCACAGGAGACAAATCTGTAGCATGATCCCAGTCTCAGCTCCCATAAGAAATCCACCTCACCCCTCAGGTTCTTCAGGCCTAGAATTCGAAGCCGAAAGTGTGGAAATACCACGTAAGAAAAACATTCTCATGGTGCTTCAAGCCAAGAGCAGAGGGAGAAAAGCTGGAAATCTCATAAGAAAGTCACGTGAGGCTCATGGCCGAGGTCTCCAGTCTCACAGGGTTCAGAAACGTGGGACGTGTCTTTGGGCAAAACCTGAACTTTGCAGCATTTTGAAAAAAAAAACCCCACCCCTTAAACCCAGCAAGATTTAAAGTCTTCCCTGCACACCCTTGGTGCCCCACCCCGTCTCATTCTACAACCAGCGCTTGTTTTATCACCAGGGAGGTCCCTTTTGCCATCCCTCCTTTGCAGCTGGGAGATTTACACAGGGCTGCTGCAGTAATTGCAGATTTATTGAGGTTTAATGGTGTCGGGCAAGGAGCTGCTGTGGAGCTGCACACGGAGGCTGCCACGGCTGGATTCATTCAGCTCCAGGGCAATCCCCGTGCAGCAATAGGGATTCATTCAGCTCCAGGGCAATCCCCATCCAGCAATAGGGATTCATTCAACTCCAGGGCAATCCCCGTGCAGCAATAGGGATTCATTCAGCTCCAGGGCAATCCCCATCCAGCAATAGGGATTTATTCAGCTCCAGAGCAATCCCCATGCAGCAGCAGAATCTGACCCTGAAAGATGAAGATGAATAAGTCAGCCTTCTGCTGGCAGTGTCAGAGTTCTCTTGAGTGGCAGAGACAGAGGTTGGAATAATGAAGTCTTGGTCTCATCTTCATCCCTTTTTTCTTTTACTTTTTTTTTTTTTTTTTTTTTTTTTTTTTTTTTTTTTTTTTTTTTGGCACCAAACAGTTGCTAAAGGGCCTCTCTCTCTTGTGTGTCCAGTGACCTCTGAAAAGCTCCCAGCCCTGAGCCACCAGGTGAGCCTGGTCCCAGCCACACCTCTGCTGCTGCCAGGCTTGCCAGCAAAAACAAACACAGCATTTGTTTGGCTCCCTGAAGGAATTCCTGCAGGAAAGCTGCCCCGTTCCCTTGCTGCAAGAAGGGTCACTGGCACTTGTCATCCCGGCGGATATTTGGACTGAAAAGGCTCAAAAACCATAGAAGGAGCTCTAAGAAACTGAAAAAAAAAAAAAAAAAAAAAAAAAGAGGGCAGATTTAAGCAGCCCATTTTTTTTTTTCCTGTTATTTAAAGTGAACTTGGCAGTGGTGAAAGAGCTGCAGCCACAGAGGGTGAATGGATCTGTCTGTCTGTCTGTCTGTCTGAAAGCACAGACAGGACGGGGGCTTTTCCCAGAGGCTGGACATCCATCATGGCTTGTGAAACCTTCCCAGCAGCAGGATTGTGTCCCGTGAAACCTGGCAGGAGCTCAGAGCAGAGATCAGAGAGTGGCCAGAGGGGACGTGGGAACAGTGGCGTGGCAGGAGCTGCCCTCAGTGCCACGTGCAGTGACCCAGGCTGAGCTGGCAGGGGATGGATGTGTCCTGCCCCAAACCTCTGGGGGCTGTCAGAGCCACCCCACCATCCCCTCAGGGCTGTCAGAGCCACCCCACCATCCCCTCAGGGCTGTCAGAGCCACCCCACCATCCCCTCAGGAGTGTCAGAGCCACCCCACCATCCCCTGTGGGCTGTCAGAGCCACCCCACCACACTCTCAGAGATGTCAGAGCCACCCCACCATCCCCTCAGGGCTGTCAGAACCACCCCACCATCCCCTCAGGGCTGTCAGAGCCACCCCACCATCCCCTCAGAGCTGTCAGAGCCATCCCCCCATCCCCTCAGGAGTGTCAGAGCCACCCCACCACCCCCTGTGGGCTGTCAGAGCCACCCCACCACCCCCTGTGGGCTGTCAGAGCCACCCCACCATCTCCTCAGAGATGTCAGAGCCACCCCACCATCCCCTCAGGGCTGTCAGAGCCACCCCACTGTCCCCTCAGGGCTGTCAGAGCCACCCCACCATCTCCTCAGGAGTGTCAGAGCCACCCCACCATCCCTTTGGGAATGTCAGAGCCACCCCACCATCCCCTCAGGGCTGTCAGAACCATCCCACTGTCCCCTTGGGGATGTCAGAGCCACCCCACCATCCCTTTGGGGATGTCAGAGCCACCCCACCATCTCCTCAGGAATGTCAGAGCCACCCCACCACCCCCTGTGGGCTGTCAGAGCCACCCCACCACCCCCTCAGGGCTGTCAGAACCATCCCACTGTCCCCTCAGAGATGTCAGAGCCACCCCACCGTCCCCTCCCCAGGGTCAGGGGTGTCTGTTGGCAGTGACAGCCAAGCTTTCCCTGTGGGGTGGAGCACAGGCTCTGCTGCAAAGAGCTGGCAGCTGGAGCACCACAGAGATGACTCTGAATTTGCACAGACCGAGGTGAAGCAGATCACCAAGCCCTGCTCACCCCAGGGCAGGGAAAGTTCAGTAGTCCAGTTTCCACACTCAGCTCAGATCTGCTGCCTGATGTTTTCGAAGGCTTCGTGTACTTTGCAAGATTATTCAAATCCCAAATATTTAAGTTCTGCCCACTGTCCAAATAAATGTCTTCCCATTTTTATGTTCTTTATTTGGCTCCGCCAGCTCCAAGGATAAATTGTGCATTGTGTGAAGGAATATTCTCCTTTGCCAGGCCTTAATGCCCTGAAAATCCACAGCACTGAAAAGAAGGAAAACTAAGCCAGGAATATTTCTTGCTTCTCTGCTTGGGGAAGCAAATGGATTTCACGAAGCTTCTTTACAAAATTTCCCTGCCTGAGTTTTTCAATTTTCTGAAAGGCAGCACAGACAGGCTGCAGCACTTTATACCGACAGAAGTCAAGTGAAAAAGGTCTTGAAGTGCCCAGTTCTGGGTGTGCCTTGAGCTGCTGTTGTTGCTCGTGTCTCAGTAGGGCTTTTTTTTTTTTAGGAACCTCATTTAAAAATGAAGCTGCTGAGGCACAGAGCAACTCAGTGATTCACCCAGCGAGGTTTCAGCTGTCCCAGGCTGAGTCCATGCTGGGTAATGAACTCCACATCCTACCCAGGGATGCCTTGATCCTCTTTCCTGTCTTAATACGGTTTGGATAAGCAAGGCAACGTTGGAAATGACCTGGAGGGGACAGGCTGTTGACACCAATTATTCCTGGATGATCTCTTCCTGACAGCAGAGCTACGGAGAAAAGCCACTTGGTGCTCAAAGTGTTGCACTTCAGCTCCAGGCAAATCTGGGGCTTGCACCGGTGTTATCCTTTGCCAGAAGGAAAAATAAAATCCAACAGGTCCTGAGAGAGCTCCCTGCCTGCAGCCCTCACACACTCAAAATATTTGTGGAGGCATTTCGTACGTGGCAGTGCTGCAAAAACCACAAGAGATCACGGGAGTAGCTTGAGGTGCATTAAAATACCTCAGCTTGAGAGGTGTAATTGGATCTCTGATCTCCTGGGGAGGAGATGGAGTGTCTGTCTCAGGGGCTGCAGTGAGGTGTCATTCCTTCTCCGCAGAGCTGCACACCCCTGGTGCTGGCAGAGGAGGAGGAAACAGCAAACGTGAGCTCAGGGGAAGTGGATTCCTGAGGAGGAGAGTTATGGATGGCAACCACCACAGGAGAGATAACAACACACCTCTCAGTCCCACAGCGGGCTCAGAGCTGGCCTTCGTGCACATTCACTAAAAAGATGTTTTTCCTTTATCTCCTGTAACTCCCTGGGGAGGGGGGTGTCTGATAAGGGGCCAGCTGTTCAAACCAGGTGGGGCAGTGTTTGTTATCTCTGTCACCACCCCTCCTCCCTCCAGGGGATCTCTGCTGCTGATGGGCCATGGAGGCTCAGCAGGGACAGGACACATCCCATCATCCCAGTGTGAGATGCTCCACCCAGTGTGGGAGGAGCCAACCATTCCCACCTGGATAAAAACTGAGACACAGGAACACCAGGGATCTGGTTCCACCGGATTCCCAGAGGGAGAGCAGGACCTTCTCACCATCCCTGGGCCCTTCTCACCATCCCTGGGCCCTTCTCACCACCCCTGGGCCCTTCTCATCATCCCTGGACCCTTCTCACCATCTCTGGACCCTTCTCACCATCCCTGGGCCCTTCTCACCATCCCTGGACCCTTCTCACCATCTCTGGGCCCTTCTCACCACCCCTGGACCCTTCTCACCATCTCTGGGCCCTTCTCACCACCCCTGGGCCCTTCTCACCATCCCTGGACCCTTCTCACCATCTCTGGGCCCTTCTCACCATCCCTGGGCCCTTCTCACCATCACTGGGCCCTTCTCACCATCCCTGGACCCTTCTCACCATCCCTGGACTCTTCTCACCATCTCTGGGCCCTTCTCACCATCTCTGGGCCCTTTTTTCTCAGGATCATCTCTGCTCCAACAGAACCACACCTGCCCCTCCAGGAGGACTCACTGTGGGATATCTGCTGCTGATGGGCCATGAAGGCTCAGAGCTGGGCTTCCTGCACATTTCTGTCTCAGTGCAACACTGACCTCAAACCCAGGCTGAGGAACCCAGCCTCTCCTGAAAAGACAGATTTCAAAAACACAGCTGATGCACCAGGAAGCTGGAAGGTCCTGCCTGGGGGCTGCCTCCAGTGAAAAACCCTGGGAAATTTCATCCAGGGAAACTCTGGAGAAAACTTTAAATGAAAAAAAAAAAAAAAAAAAAGTGGGAGCATCAAGATCGTTTTCAGAGTCAAACCCCTCCACGTGTTAATAGTGGAAATAAACAGGATTTTACAGTGCTCAGCCTCTCATCCAAAGAATGAGACTTTCTTGAATGAATCCAAATTTCTTTTATCAGCTGCCAAAACTCAGCCCTTGTAAAGCATTTTCTGAAGCAGGAAAACACAAACCTGCCCACTGTTTCAGCAGATTTCCACTTTCAAAGCAAGTCCCACTCAGCCAATGATAGAAAACCTCCCTGAATTTCACTGAATACTCAATTCTTCCTAACAGTACAACTGTGGGAATTGTACACAAGCTGGTTTGGCCTTTTTGTTTTGTTGGTTTTTTTGTTTTTGTTTTTTGGTTTTTTTGTTTTATTTTTTTTGTTTGTTTGTTTTGTTTTTTGTTTTTTGTTTTTTTGTTTTTTGTTTTTTTTTTGCTTTGCCAGTCTTTGGTTGCAAAAAATTTTTTTAGTTTTGTTTGTTTGTTTGTTTGTGATTTTTTTTTTTTTCTTCTGCCTGCAGCAGCTTTTTTTCCTGCATGCTGTACAAGTTTGGCTGGTCTTTAAAAGATTTCTCCTGAAACAGGCACTGCATTTTCTGAATGTGGCATTTCTGTGTCATTGAATTTTCCACGTGCTGTGTCGTGTTCCAACAGTCCATGCTGGTCATTTCCCTGGACAAAACACTGAATGTATATGAAATCTTGCTGAGGTGAACAAATAAATTATTTTGGGGGGGAACGTGCACTTTGGGATACATGAGCTGCAAGTCTGGTTGGTTGTTTTGTTGTTTTGTTTTTTTTTTTCCCCTCCAAATTATTCATATTTGTCTTCCTCCTTTCAACAAATATTTCAGGCACAGGATCAGGTGGAGATTCTTCTGATCTTGGTGGGGTTTAGTAGGAACAAGGTGCAAAGTGAATAAAGGAATTAATTAATAAAGGAATTAAACTTGCATTTCTACTGTACCAAGTTGAAGTTCTTAAAAAAAAACCAAACCAAACCCCACTTTGAACTATTTCATTTCCAGGTCCTTACTCTGCTCCTTGAGTTTGCTTCCAGTAAAACATCAGGTCCCAGATGAAATCCAGCCCATTTTGCTGTGCTCCTTATAAACAAAGACCAGCAGAACAACCCTCGTCCACCCAAGAATGTAAATGGGAGAGACAAGTGCTGAGTTATTATTTCCTGATTTATAAAGGGAGGACTGAGACACGGGGAAGGAAAAGACAGGTTTCAAAAAACAGCTGATGCACCAGGAGGCTGGAAGGCCCTGCCTGGGGCTGCCTCCAGTGAAAAACCCTGGGAAATTTCATCCAGGGAAACTCCAGAGAAAACTTTAAATGAAAAAAACCAAATTTTCCTTAGGTATTTTATCATCTGGTCTGTCAGCTGACCTGCAAAGAACTGTGGTTTTCTCAAAAATCCTGAAGGAGATCCATTTCAGAGATGGATGGGGTCTCTTTGAGGATTATTATTATTATTATTATTATTATTATTATTATTATTATTAGTGTTGTGACACCACCAGTGACCCCTCCCCAAATTAACCATTCTGTGATCATTATCTTTATTATTATTATAATTATTATAATTATTATTATTATTATTATTTATTACTCTTGTTATTGCTCTTCCTATTCCCTTGGCCTTGCATCTCTCTCCACTCTTAGAAAACTGACTCTGTTCTGCTTTTGGTGTTACTCTGTCAGAGCCCCACCACAGAATAATCACAGAGAAAAAGATCTTTTCAGCCTGGGTTTTTGTGTATTTTTTGGGTTTTTTTTGTTTGTTTGTTTGTTTTTTGGTTGTTTTTTTTTTTAGTACTTAGTTCAGTTGAATTTAACCACCAAACTCAAAGTTTTTTTTTTTTTCTGCTGGTTTTCCCATTTTTTTTTCTCCACTCCAGACTCTTTATCTACTTCAATTACTGTTGAAGTAGATAAAGATACCATTGCTGTTTATCTACTGCAAAAAGGCCTTTTTGCTGCTGGCAGGTATCACAAAAGATGAAGCTGAGCAGCTGAAATTTTTGTTTTCTTCACGGAAAACAACATTTCCAGCAGGTCCAGGAAGGCAAGCAGCCTGCCTGGGCTCGGAATCCTCAGCGCAGGAAGAATTTCCTCACAAGGTGCGCCCAGGGAAGCCGTGCCAGCTCAAACAGGGTAAATTCCCATCCCCAAAAAGTCTCTGCATTCCCATCGAGCTGCCCGAGGAGCTGGAGGAGGATTTATGGTGTGTGTGAGACATCACAGGGAGTCTGAAGGAGCCAGGCCCTGCCAAGGCAGGGGAAAAGGAGCGGGGACTTATTTATGAGCGCTGAGCCCAGACCCATAAATTGCCTCCTCCTTTTGCCAAAAGCACAGGTTCCAGGGGGTTGGTAGGAGCTATTTCCAGGCACTTCCACGCCTCACCCTCTGTTGTTGCACCAAAGGAACGTTTGGTTGGGAATTCAGCTGCGTGACACGCGCCCCGGAGAGAGGAATTCAATAAAATCCCGAGGCTTGCTTGGGTTGTTGTTCCTTTTGCAAGGTGCCTGCAGTGTCTCCCCAGAAAACATCTGACTGCAAATCTCATCTCCAAGCTGCATTTCCACATGGATCTGGGCATGCTGCAAAGCTTCTGAGGGGCAGGGAGCTGCTGCCACGCCTAAAACCCAGCCCAAGCCCACACATTTCCATGAAATTCTGCCCTAAAAGCCTCTTGCCTTCGGATTGGGAGCATTAATGAGCTTTGCCAGCCCCATTACAGCACCAGGCTGACACAGCTCCTCAGAGAAGATTTAAAACAAAAAGTTGCCGGGGTTTGGATGATGTCCCCTCTGTTGCCGTGGTTGGTTCATAGCAGGGGCGTTTAGAAAATGAATTTATTATAAATAAAAAAAAGGCCCATTTAATAGCCAAGTGACAGCTTAGAGCAAAACCCAAAGCTTATAAACGCCAGGGGCTTTTTACAGTTTATAAAACCTTGTTTCTAAGTTTATATCAAACATCTCGCCGGCTTGGCTTTATGGTTTTTGAAGAGCTCCAGGACCCGATCCAAAGAGCGCTGGGATGGATGGAAACGCTCTCATTGATTTGAGAGGTTTGGGTTTCGCTCCCGGGGGGATGCACAGGGAGAGGGATGCCCGGGGTGAGGGACTCTCGCCCTCTGGTGGCTTTTGAGAACTCAAATACCGGGAAAAACGCCTTCAGAGCTTGTTTTGGTTTAGAGTAAATTCGGGAGGAAACCTGCGAAGGGTGGCCACGGGAATACTTAGAAATATTTATAAATATTTGTAAATAAACCAGGACGTTTTCCTGATTGCTCGATGTCCTTAAGGGAGAGGGATGCAGCTGCTTTCACCTCGCTTGGAGTGGTTTGTAACAAAAATCTGGCAAGAATCTGTATAAAATCCTGGGGGTGGCTCTGAAGGGGAGAATCTGCCTAAAACTCGCTGCAGAATTCTGTGTGTAAATGTAAAAATTTACATTTACAGTGGGTTTTTTTACATTTACTCTGTTTTCATGCTGTGAAAAGCAGCACTCCCTATTATACTCCCAGCCAAACTCGATGGGCAGGGAGGGAGGACAAAAAAAGTTATTTCAGATGTGCATGGAGCAGCATTTATCTAACCCAGGGTGATGTCAAATGTGCCGGGTTTTGGTGTTGAGAAGCATCCTTCAAAAATGCCCGGGGCTGTGTGCTCTGGGGAGGAACTGATGCGAGCAGGAGGGAGCAGGGGAAGCTCAGGAAAGGAATAAAATCTCGATTTAAACGCGGGTGTCTGGTGCCCTCCTGTGGAAATCAGAGCAGCAAATATCGGCTGGATTTAACGAGCAGGTCCTGGAGCCGGGCTGGGAGAGCTGCGGGTGTTCACCTGCAGGATCCAGGGGGAGCTTCCAGCAGATTCCAGAGCCCAAAGGGGCTCCAGGAGAGCTGGAGAGGGACTGGGGACAAGGGATGGAGGGACAGGACACAGGGAATGGCTCCCACTGCCAGAGGGCAGGGATGGATGGGATACTGGGAAGAAAATTCCTCCCTGTGAGGGTGGGGAGGGGCTGGGCTGGAATTCCCAGAGCAGCTGTGGCTGCCCCAGGATCCCTGGAAGGGTCCCAAGGCCGGGCTGGAGCAGCCTGGGGACAGTGGGAGGTGTCCCTGCCAGGGCAGGGGATGGGATTGGATGAGTTTGGAGGTTCCTTCCAACCCAAACCAGTCCCTGGCTCCCTGAGATCAGCACAGATCTGCTCTCATCATTCCTGGGACAGCTCCAGTTGCTGCTGTGGCTCCTATTTACAACTCTGCTTCCTTCCCCATTCCTTGGCTGGCAGAGGGTCCAAGCAGAACCACACTGGGGTGGGGGGCTGAGAGCTGTGCCAATACTTTCAGGGGCTTTTGCCCACATTCCATCAGGGCTCTGTGCGATGCAGGGCCAGGATTTGTCAGGCAACTGCCTCTGCTTTGCCAAATGCTGCTTTAAACAAAGTGTCCTCAGTCACAGCTCACTTGTCACCAGAGGAAATGACTCGGTGACCCATCAATTCCTCTTTTCCATCACCAAGGGGGTTCCTCTCGCCACCCATCCTCCCTCCAGGGGATCTCTGCTGCTGATGGGCCATGAAGGCTCAGCAGGGACAGGACACATCCCATCATCCCAGTGTGAGATGCTCCACCCAGTGGGAGGAGCCAACCATTCCCACCTGGATAAAAACTGAGACACAGGAACACCAGGGATCTGGTTCCACTGGATTCCCGGAGGGAGAGTGGAGCTTTCTCACCATCCCTGGGCCCTTCTCACCATCCCTGGGCCCTTCTCACCATCCCTGGACCCTTCTCACCACCCCTGGACCCTTCTCATCATCTCTGGGCCCTTCTCATCATCCCTGGGCCCTTCTCACCATCCCTGGACCCTTCTCACCATCCCTGGACCCTTCTCACCATCCCTGGACCCTTTTCTCTCAGGATCATCTCTGCCCCACCAGAACCACCTCTGCCACTCCAGGAGGACTCACTTTGGGGCTGCTCCCAACCCCCTGACCAACAGGGCATCAGGTTGGAGCTCTGACTCTGTCAGGGTTTCTAGGATTGCTGTTTGTTTGTTTGTTCATTTTTACTACCACATTTGTTAATATTCCCAGTAAAGAACTGTTATTCCTATTCCCAAATCTTTGCCTGAAAGCCCCTAATTGCTAAATTATAATTTGGAGGGGGTGAGGGGTTTGCATTCTCCATTCCAAGGGAAACTCCAGCTTTCCCTGGCGGACACCTGTCTTTCAAAACCAAGACACCACTGAAACAACAACATTTTGTCTTTATTAGGAGTTCCCATGGTAATATAACACAGAGTTCTCAAGGAATAAAACACAAGACTTGGGGGGGTGGGATGGAGGGGGGTGTTTTTGCCATTGAGACAAAAGTCAAATATCAGGACTCCTCTTTGTCTACACACATGATCAGCTTTAGCACTTACAGCTCCTCCACTCATGGTTCACAATCACAAATCCAAGGGTTAAATCCAGCTAGTATTAAATCCTACTTTTTTCTTTTATTATTATTTTTTTTTTTAGAGCTTCAAGTCACTGCGGTTAATTAATTAATTAAGCCATCATCTTTTTTTTTTTTTTTTTTTTTAAGCATTTACATATGACATTCATTAAACGGACACAAAGCGGACGAGCTCTCACAGAAAAAACATGCTTACAACAGCCTGCAAAAAATCCTTTTTTTTTTTTTTTTTTTTTTGGTGATTTTTTTTTCCTCTTTTCCTTTTCAAGAACGAATTTAAAACTCAACGAGTCATGATGAGTCAGTGAAGGAAAAAAAAAAAAAAAAAAAAAGGAAGACTTAAGTGAATACTGAAGAGCCACGAGTGTTTCGTAGAATTGAAACGGATCCACACAATTCTTTTTTTTTTTTTTTTTTTTTTTTTCTCCCCAACTCGTTCAAATTGATTTTTAACATACAGGTGACAAAGAAAAAAAAAAAACAAACCCAAAAATATGAAAATAGCTGCAATATATATTAAGTTCACGGATTACTTAACAAACAAAGTGCAAACTCTTTATATGCAAAACTAAAAGACCCAGGAGTTGAACCTAAATGCAAAAAATGCGTGGAGGAAAATGGCAAAGTTTTTTTTTTTTTCTTAACTTTTGTGTTCCAAGGGGCCTAAAGAATTTAGGTGCTGCAGCTGGGGG
This sequence comes from Phylloscopus collybita, assembly GCA_027886175.1. Lineage (NCBI taxonomy): Eukaryota > Metazoa > Chordata > Aves > Passeriformes > Phylloscopidae > Phylloscopus > Phylloscopus collybita. Next base: position 1,209,720 of record JAJNNQ010000087.1, on the reverse strand, counting down.
GAGTTTGGGTAGCTAAGAAGCTTCCAGACACTTTGCAAATCCCAGCGTTGATACTTCATAACAACAAATTTGGTTTGTTTCTTGAAAGCCTTCATATATATATATATATATATGTGTGTATATGGGGTTTTTTTTTCCTAAAAGAACCTGTAAACACCATTGAAGAAAGTACAGCTATGGAAAAAAAAAAACCAAGGTTGATGGAGGTGGCAAAGCACAAAGAGAAGAGGGAGCAGAAGATGCAGCCAAGTGCCAGGGCAGGCAGACAGTGGAGGCCACAAAAGCTCTCAGTGCTAAGACAAGTCCTTGGGACTGCTGAGCCCTCCAGCTCGGCCTAAGTGGGGACCTGATGGTGCAGGTTTATCCTCCATGTCCCAAAAACAAGAAGCCTCCAATCCCAGAGCTGCCAGCCCTTCAATCCCAGAGCATGGCTCAACACCCAGGCCCCGCTGGCTGCCCCGAAGCCGGGGCTCCTCCAGCCCTTTAAGGACCACTGATGGTGCCTCCAGACCCAGGCAGGGCTGGGGAGCAGCCAGCCCATGCCAGGGGGGCTGTGCAGGATTCCTGCAGGGCTGGGGAGCAGCCAGCCCATGCCAGGGGGGCTGTGCAGGATTCCTGCAGGGCTGGGGAACAGCCAGACCATGCCAGGGGGGCTGTGCAGGATTCCTGCAGGGCTGGGGAACAGCCAGCCCATGCCAGGGGGACTGTGCAGGATTCCTGCAGGGCTGGGGAACAGCCAGGCCATGCCAGGGGGGCTGTGCAGGATTCCTGCAGGGCTGGGGAACAGCCAGACCATGCCAGGGGGGCTGTGCAGGATTCCTGCAGGGCTGGGCAGCTGTGACACTGAGATTCTCAGCTGCTGGGGACCCAGCCAGCTCCCAGTTCCAGCAGCTGGGGCTGGAATTGCCACAGGTGCTCGGCACACGCTCCCTGCCTGCCCTTTGGGAGCTAAAGATAAGCCCTTCAAAGCTTTAAATAACCTCTACTTGATGGCCAGGGAGGGGGTTTCTGCTGCAGGAACCTTTCAAGCCACGTGTTGCTCTCTGCCCACAGCTCCCTGCCTGCCCATGCCCACCTTCAGGGACAGAAGGAAAAGTTAAGTGCTACAAAACTCCTCCAGATCCTCCATCCCAGCAGCTCAGATGGTGTCCAGCTCTGTTTGCACCAGCTCCAACCTGATGGACTGAAGATCCTGTGGAGCTGCTCCACGCCTTTGCTGCAGCTACAGTGACAAGAAATGGCTGGAAAAATGCAACTAAGGGACACCTGAAGTACCAGGGTGGCAGTGGCAGTGACACTGGCGGGGCTCTGTGACTTGGATGAGGTTTGGGAAGAACAGGGAGATTCCCAGTTCTCAGATAAGGCTTCGTAAACACAACGATACAAACGTATTAAAAACACACACACAAACATTAAAAAAAAACACCAAAAAGTTTCCTCAAGGACCTAATTTGCAGCAAAATCCAGAAGGAAAAAAAAAAAAAGAAAAACCAAGTGGACAGAAGGAAGTGCCCAAGGATTCTGGCTCACCTGGTGGTGGGGGTGATGATCTCTGTCATTCCTAGTGCTGGGTCCTGTTTCTCTCTCCTGGCAGCATCTAGTGACCCCAGGGCTGGTGAGAATGGCCACGGACAGGCTGGGATTCCTGTCCCTCCCTGCTTGCCTAGCTAATTCTACTGGCACACAGAACCCTACAGAATATCCAGTTTAAAACCCTTGAACTACTCTCCTGCTTGACATTAAAAAAAAAAAAAGCTTTTCTTGTATGTTTATTTTTATTTCTTTCTTTTTTTTTTTTTGTGTGTGTGTGTGTGTCTAAAAGGCAGCTCCCGGGAAATTCACTTTCTCCTTCCTTTATTAAAAGAAAGATGCTGAATAGGACAGAGACCACATATCTCAAACACCCTCTTTTTTACATTTACTCTTTCATGTCAGAGGTGTCAAAACAAGGGTTTTATTTCTTTAAATGTGTAAGGGGGCTGAGGAAGGGGCTGGAGCGGGGGGAGAAGTGCCAGGGGTTGGTGAAGATGAGGAGGGAACCTGAGGGGAAAAACTGAAAGAGGCGCTTTGACTTCAGCCCCCACCCACGCTGGGTGCCCGCAGTAACTGTCACAGGCTCTAAAAAGAATCAGGAAGGGTCTCCAGGTTGTGCCCCAGTCCCCCCAGGTGTACCCGGCGGGCAGGGCAGGGCGGGGCCGGCTCCTTTAGCCCAAGGTGGTGATGTTGGCACGGCCGCCCGGCGGGGCCACGATGCGCTGGGTGGTGCGGCGCGGGATGTTGTCATCGATCTGTGCCCCTGGGGGAGAGAGAGAGAGCAGGGAGGGGGGTCACCCAGCTGTAAGAGTAGGGAGGGGGGTCACCCAGCTGTAAGAGCAGGGAGGGGGGTCACCCAGCTGTAAGAGCAGGGAGGGGGTCACCCAGCTGTAAGAGCAGGGAGGGGGTCACCCAGCTGTAAGAGCAGGGAGGGGGTCACCCAGCTGTAAGAGCAGGGAGAGGGGTCACCCAGCTGTAAGAGCAGGGAGGGGGGTCACCCAGCTGTAAGAGAAGGGAGGGGGGTCACCCAGCTGTAAGAGGACGGCCCCCTGAGTGTTGCCACGCTTGGTGCTGAAGGAGGACAGGGTTAGATGAGAGACTGGGAGGATATTCCTCGCTGTGAGGGTAGGGAGGAATTCCCAGAGGAGCTGTGGTTGCTCCATCCCTGGAAGTGCCACAGCTTGGAGCAACCTGGGGCAGTGGAAGGTGTCCCTGCCCAGGGGACTGGAGGGGTTTTAAGGTCTCTTCCCACCCAAACCATTCCAGGATTCCCTGATCTGCCCTCTCCAGAGGACTGAGCCCAGAACACACTGCAGTGCTCAGCATTCACAGGAAATCGTGAGAAGAGGCAGGAATTTAGGACAGCTCCTGTCCTACTCTTCTTCCTCCCTAAAGGGAAAAAACCTCCCAGCTCAAACCCCCCCTCTCATCCCATCCCATCCCCAACCCCAGCAGAACGAGCTCAGCTCACGGGGAGCACAACCCGGCCACGGATCCAGCGGCAGCGAATCACTCAGCAACAAATCATCCCCAAAATCACCTACCAGACAAGCTGAACCCGGACTGGTGCAGGTTCCTCACGGGGGGTGCCTGCTGCTTGGCAGGAGAGGTCTTGGCTGAGGAGGCTGGTGTGACAGTTTTGGGTGTCACCGACACCTCGCAGACCGGGCCGTCGTAGAGACCTCGGGGCACGCCGCGCAGCTCGGCCAGCTGCAGGGAGAGAGGGGGAGAGAGAGAGGGGAGCACTGCTTAGAACAGTCACTGCACTGCCTTACAACAGCCACTGCACTGCTTAGAACAGCCACAGCACTGCTTAGAACAGCCACTGCACAGGTTTAGAATAGCCACAGCACTGCCTTACAACAGCCACAGCACTGCTTAGAACAGCCACTGCACTGCTTACAACAGCCACAGCACTGCCTTAGAACAGCCACAGCACTGCTTAGAACAGCCACTGCACAGGTTTAGAATAGCCACAGCACTGCCTTACAACAGCCACAGCACTGCCTTACAACAGCCACTGCACTGCCTTACAACAGCCACTGCACTGCTTAGAACAGCCACAGCACTGCTTTAGAACAGCCACTGCACTGCTTTAGAACAGCCACTGCACTGCTTAGAACAGCCACAGCACTGCTTTAGAACAGCCACAGCACTGCCTTAGAACAGCCACAGCACTGCCTTAGAACAGCCACAGCACTGCTTTAGAACAGCCACAGCACAGCCTTACAACAGCCACAGCACTGCCTTACAACAGCCACAGCACTGCTTAGAACAGCCACAGCACTGCCTTACAACAGCCACAGCACTGCCTTACAACAGCCACAGCACAGGTTTAGAACAGCCACAGCACTGCCTTAGAACAGCCACTGCACTGCTTAGAACAGCCACAGCACTGCCCTCAAACTGCTGCAACACAGCCCTGGAACTGGCACAACACTGCCTTAGAACTGCTGCAACACAGCCCTAAAACAAAACACAGTACAGCCCTAAAATTGCCACAATATAGCCCTAAAACTGCAAGATCACAGCCCTGGAGCTACTGCAATACAGCCCTGGAACACATCATAGCCCTAAAACAGGCACAACACAGCCCTAAAGCACAACACAGCCCTAAAATTGCCACAACACAGCCCTAAAACTGCCACAACACAGCCCTAAAACTGCCACAACACAGCCCTAAAACTGCCACAACACAGCCCTGGAACTGCCACAACACAGCCCTGGAACTGCTGCAACACAGCCCTGGAACTGCTGCAACACAGCCCTAGAACTGCTGCAACACAGCCCTAATACAGCCACAACACAGCCCTTAAATTGTCACAACACAGCCCTAGAACTGCCCCAACAGCCCAACAGCTGCCCAGCTGTGGCTCAGCCAGTGACACACCTCTTGGGATTGGTTCTTGGTAAGAAGATTTGAAAGTGTGCAGCACCTCCTCTGTGCTCATCCCTATACCAAACACTCCTGTGTCTCTATCCAAGCCAAACAAGGTAAATTTGCATTTTTTTTCCTCCCAGCTCAAACCAGTGTTTCTGCAGCTCCACACCTCCCACCACGGAGGGCTGAGGGGGCTCTGTGCCCCCAGGTACCCCAAGGCTCCTTGGCAACGTGGGCTTGGCTGCCCTGCACCCCCAAAAACCCCACAGCTGGATCCTCCTTGCTGTGGGGACATCATGAGCAGGGGACAGGGCACATTCCTGCTTTGGCTCTGGAGTTTTGTCCAGGATGAGCTGCCTGCTAATTAGTAATTAGTGCCTGACATGGAATGCGCTGTGGCTCCAGCCAGTCTGTCCCCTGCCCCGCAGGTGCTGCCCTCTCATGATCCCAACCTCCCTGCCAGTGGATTAAAGGCTCCTGCCAGGTCTCAAATGCACCTTTATTACTCATCCCCAAAGAGCTGAGCCAGGCAGGGCAGCCCAGAGGAGCCAGGCTGGCTTCCATCACCAGCCCTGGAGCTGCAGATTGGGATAAATGCAATTATTCCAGCTGAGATGCTGCCCAATTGGATTTATAGGTCAGACGTGTATTTCTGTGGGAGGACACAGCAGGAAAGCAGGGAGCTGCTCTCCGTGGGGCGAAACGATGCCAGGTTGTAATTTTGATAAGTTGTAGTTTCTTCAAAGGAATAATCAAAGGAAGATGGTCTGCAAGGAGTGGGAGGATCACTTGTGGCCGGCAGAACCGACACAGCTCAGGAGTTGTCCAGGAGAGGGCAACACTTCAAACAGCAAAATAATTTCTCCTCTGAAATGATTTCATCTATAAATGAATTTCTTCAATTCTCAGCAACCGAGCTCAGAGTCACCTCCCCTGTCAGGCAAATTCAGGCGTATCAAAAGACAGGTTCAGTTTTGAATGGGTGCATTTTTCACAGAATCACTTTCCAACTATTTTAGCCTCTTAAAAATAGAACATTGTCCCTTTTAAGCAGCCTGTAGGCCGTGCCTGTGACTCACCAGTCACCAGACAAGAGCATCTGATCGTATCTGGCAGAAGGGAGAGCAGCAGAACATCTCTGCTGACAAGAAATTACAAATCCTAAATCGCTGCTGAGAGCTTTGATATAGAAATGCTCATGGTAACTCCTCCTGGGACCTCTGTGACAGGAGAAACCTAGCGGGCTCTGGCTGGTTTTTGACTCATCATGGCCAAACTGGAGGCTTCCTGGACACATTTTCTGTTTGGCTGTCCTGAGACAAAGATTGAAGACCCAAAAAAACCCCAAAACCTGCGAAAAACCACCCAAAAGCTCAACCCAAAGCACGTCCCTGCGATGACTCGAGCCAGCAGCAAAAATGAAAAGAGGAAAGTATTGGAAACGTGCTGGTGGTGTCTGATGAGAGAGATGATCTGCAGAGCAGGATGCTCTTTGGGACACGTGGTTTATTGGTCGTGGGAAGGCAGCCTGACTGGGGAAGGGCCCAAAGGTCTAAAGGGACAGGGATCCAGGGGAGTAAGAGCCCGAGTTCCCTGTTACATTCCATTTGAACCCTTTCTATCGTGAATATTCTAATGAGCATCAACCAATCACCTCAAGATACAAAACCTACAGAATTTACATACAGCCTGTAGGGACTGCTATATTACCATACGAATCTACATACTAAAAACCTGAAAAAAACCACCTTTTCCCTGATACCTGAGAAGGTCCAACCCCTTATTCATCCTTTTGTCTTGGCTGGGGTGTCACTGAATCACCCAGCCCTGTCTTTCAGCTGGCTTAATCACCCTCTTTCTGTCCAGCATCTTACAGTTCAAATTTTGCTTTCAATTCCATCTCTTTTGTAGGTTTGATACTCTTAGACTCTTTCACTAACAAACTATCTCTGCAGGGTCCTCCTGCTTCCTCCTCTCCAACAGGGAAGGAGCCAAACGTGGCTCCCACCCAGGGAACAGCAGCCTGGCCCCAGCATCTGGTTTTTTTTCCAGCCCACTTGAACCCGGGCTGGTCAAGAGAGGGAGAGAACAAATGTGCAGCCCAGCCCAGGGACAACTCACTCTCCTGGGTTGACAGTGCCTGCAATCCCATATCACGGACTGTGTTGTTATGTCTAACAGCCAATGCTTGGCTTTTGGCTTTTTGCTGCTGCTCCTGCTTGCTGCTAACTTAGCCACTTTTGCTTTCTGCTGCCTATTTTTTTTTCTCGCTGTTTCTGGGGTGGTTTTTTTTTGGTTTTTTTGGGGTTTTTTTGTTTGTTTGTTTTTGTTTTTGGTTTTTTTTGGGTTTTTTTTGTGTGTGTGTTTTTTATTTTTGTGGTTTTTGTTTGTTTGTTTGTTTTGGTTTTTTTTTTTTTTTTGTTTTTTTTTTTTTTTTTTTTTTTGGTTTTTTTTTTGTTTTGTTTTTTTTTTTCCCCTTCCTTTTCCTTCCCCCCCTGAAGATTTGGACCGGCTTCGGACCTGAGGACCTGACCTGATGATCTCCCAGCCCACAGAAGAAGCTCTGTGCCCTCCCCCCACAGTAACTTGAGCCTTTTCCTTTTTTTTTCTCTTGTGGGGGGGGAACAGTTCTTGTCAATAAATCAGTTTTTTTTTTCCACTTGTCTCCTCCAAAGAATTTCCTTCCCAAACCCAGGGCTGGGGGGCGGGGAGGGGATGGTGGAGGTTTCTCTTAGGGGATTTCCTCTCAGAGGTTCTTCTCCTAATTTGCCCTAAAAACCAACACACTCACCCTGCTCCTGGCTTTGATGCGCTTGTAAACGAAGTCGGGGAAGGGTTTCCTGGGGATGTACCTCCCGGAGCCCTCCGTGACGTGCAGGTTCCCATCCTCCAGCACGATCTTGCCCTGGCTGATCACCACCAGGGGAGAGCCACGGCACTCCATGCCCTCGAAGATGTTGTACTCCAGAGACTGCCAGGAGCAAAAAAAAAACCAGCACGTGAGGCAAATGTCTTCACTCAGATTGCTTTAATTAGCAATCACAGGCGGTGCTGATTGGCAAAATTTTAAGGACAGATGGGAGCGAACTCAACCTGAGTTGTACTTGCTGTGATTTAGTAAAGGCTGCTCTTAATTGTCAGGTTAAGTTGAGGGGTTTATTAATGCAAAATTGCGTTGAAATAAGGTTTATAAAGAATCCCAGAATGGTTTGGGCTGTGAGGGACCTTAAAGTTCATCCCATTCCACCCCCTGCCATGGGCAGGGACACCTTCCACTGTCCCAGGGTGCTCCAAGCCCCAGTGTCCAACCTGGCCTGGGACACTGCCAGGGATGGGGCAGCCACAGCTCCTCTGAGCAAGAGCAAAACCAATTTCAAATGAGAATTATCTCAGAGCCTCCCTGTTGAAACACAGAGCAAGAGCAAAAACAGTTTCAAATGAGAATTATCTCAGAGCCTCCCTGTTGAAATACAGAGCAAGAGGAAAAACAGTTTCAAATGAGAATTATCTCAGAGCCTCCCTGTTGAAATCCATTTAGGCACCTATCTCTGCTGAGCTGGGGGAAGATTTAGGAGCCACAGAAAGCTCTATGTGAAAAACAGTAATTCTGAAAAATCTCAGTTTCTAACTAGTGGTTTTGGTTGATGGGTCAGGGGCCAGGACAATCTTATTTTATTCTTAATGGGATTGTTCATCCTCAATTAACAGGATTGGAAACATCACACCGTGGAAAAAAAAAAAGGCAAGTTTGAAAGAAATCACTGCAAATGTGCAACATCCTGGAATGAGATGCACTGCAACCATGTCATTTGGGGACTGTTAGTCCAGTGACCAGCTCTGAGTCAAATGCAGGTCTTTTTTACTGAGCTAATGATGGAGTTTGCCCTTGAAGTGTGTTGTAAGTATGGGCAGGCCTGAGTGCAGCTTTGCAATTAGCCAGGCCAGTGGTTAAACCCAGTCTGAACCGGGTCCAGCCTGGAAAAAAAAAGCTGTGGTGGCAAAGGAGGAGGCTGGGTCAGGAGCTTATGGATGAGGCTGCTTCCAAGAACAACACCACCTCCCTCTCCAGCTCCTGATGTTTCCTTGCCAGAGAGTGGCAAGAGCAGTGTGAATTCTTGGAAAATATCCGTGAGTTGCTCGAACGTTTCAAAAAGTAACAATCATCCAAGGCCACATAATCAGAGGGTGTCCCTGTGCCTGACTGTCAAGGGGCCTTTTGTTTTCTGCTTGGCCAAACCAGGATGCCTGGACTCCAAGGGCATCACTTGGATCAGTCTCTCCTCTAATTCAAAGCACTGAGCAGTGTGAGGCCCCAAAACAATCCAGCATTTCAGGATCACTGGGGTTGGAAAAGAGACCCCAAAACAATCCAGCATTTCAGGATCATTGAGGTTGGAAAAGAGACCCCAAACAATCCAGCATTTCAGGATCACTGGGGTTGGAAAAGAGATCCCAAACAATCCAGCATTTCAGGATCACTGAGGTTGGAAAAGAGACCCCAAAACAATCCAGCATTTCAGGATCATTGAGGTTGAAAAAGAGACCCCAAAACAATCCAGCATTTCAGGATCACTGAGGTTGGAAAAGAGACCCCAAAACAATCCAGCATTTCAGGATCACTGGGGTTGAAAAAGAGACCCCAAAACAATCCAGCATTTCAGGATCACTGAGGTTGGAAAAGAGACCCCCAAACAATCCAGCATTTCAGGATCGTTGAGGTTGGAAAAGAGACCCCAAAACAATCCAGCATTTTAGGATCACTGAGGTTGGAAAAGAGACCCCAAAACAATCCAGCATTTCAGGATCATTGAGGTTGGAAAAGAGACCCCAAAACAATCCAGCATTTTAGGATCACTGAGGTTGGAAAAGAGACCCCAAAACAATCCAGCATTTCAGGATCACTGGGGTTGGAAAAGAGACCCCAAAACAATCCAGCATTTCAGGATCACTGAGGCTGGAAAAGAGACCCCAAAACAATCCAGCATTTCAGGATCATTGAGGTTGGAAAAGAGACCCCAAAACAATCCAGCATTTCAGGATCATTGAGGTTGGAAAAGAGACCCCAAAACAATCCAGCATTTCAGGATCACTGAGGCTGGAAAAGAGACCCCAAACAATCCAGCATTTCAGGATCATTGAGGTTGGAAAAGAGCTTCAAGGTCACTGAGTCCAAGCTGGGCCTGGTCCCCACCTGGCCCCACTGGCCCAGGGCACTCAGTGCCATGTCCAGGCCTCCTTCCTTGGACACCTCCAGGGATGGGGACTCCAAACCTCCCTGGGCAGCCCCTTCCAATGTCTGATCACCCCTTCCATGGAGGAATTCCTCCTGATGCAGCCTCAGGTGTGACACCAGGTACGAGAGGGGGAGCGGTGGCAGGGGAGGAGGTCAGAGATGGGTTTGTAAAGCAAACAAAGCTGGGACTGCTCAGCTTTTCACACTCCTGGGAATGAGAGCCCTTCATCCTCCATGCTCCTGGCACAGCTGAAGGATGCAGCCTCTGGCCACAGCTGGGTGCTGAGGCCTCTTACACAGTTTTGTCAGGGTTTTTCAGGGGATCTGCTGGTCACAGCAGACAAAAATACTTCTGAATGGAGCTGGTTCTCCCTTGCCTTGCCCAGATCCCTGGCAAAATCATGGAGCCAATCCTGACTGCACCATGCAAAAGAGAAAGTCTGAGAGTTCTGTGTCAGGAAATTGGAAGAGCCCAAAGACAACAGCCACCAAAGAGCAGTGACTTCCAAGCACTCCAGCCAGGCTCCTTCCAGCTCTCTGAGCCGTGCATAAGCACAGGCCCAGGTTCACACCATGAAACCTGGCACCTAAAAGCAGTGAGTCCCTGGGTTCTCTCTTCTTAAGTCATTCCTCTCCAGACTGGAAGGAGTCTGGAAGCACCTCTAAGGTGATTGAAGTGAGCAGACTCCTGGAATTCCTCTGCCAGAAGCCTAAGCAGAGGCAGGATGAAGCCAGGCCATCTGTGACCAATTCTGACAAAGAGTTAAGTCACAGGGAAGCAAACCAAACCTTACTAAAAAAAAAAAAAAATGAAGTTTCTTTGTGAATGTGCCCAGGGACCCAAGTGTGGAAGAAAAATTTTGCTCCTTCAGCTCCAGAGTGAATGAAAGCATTCACAGGAAAAAAGAACAAGCAGTATTTTTTTCCAGGGACAGATTCCATAGGTTCATGGCCAGCAGCGAAACAAGTCGTCAACAAATGCAAAAACAGTGGCTGCTTTCTCTGAGACAGGGCTCAAATGTCACAGGGAGGCTCCACTGGAACCACTCTGCAGATTCCCACAGGCTGGGACAGCCTGGTCACTGCAGGGGCCAGGTGAAAGGCAGGGGGCCCAAAAAGTGTCCCTAAGGGTGTCCCCACAAAGCTGCAGAAGAGCTGAGGGGAAGGCCTGCTTGGTTTGGGTGCTGCCCTTTGCCAGCTAATGTGGGGATGAGCAGCAGGAAAATCCTGGCTCCACACACATGATGTGCCAGATCAGTAGGTGGTGTAAATCCACTCAGATGCTGGATCTGGGCCAGACTTCCAGAGAAAGTGTCCAGGAGCTGATAACACTTCAGCCAAAAGGGGCAATTCCCATTCCCAGCCTGGATGTCATAAACAACACATGGTCCTAGAAGGCCTTTGGATATTTTAGAGGATTTAAGGAGCTTTCTGTGTGCTCAGATCCAACACTTGGGAAGGGCAGACACACTCCCTGCTCTGGGGGGGAACCCATGGGATTTCATGGATGCAGCCTCTGGCCACAGCTGAGTGCTGAGGCCTCTTACACAGTTTTGTCAGGGTTTTTTAGGGGATCTGCAGGTCTCAGCAGACAAAAATACTTCTGAATGGAGCTGGTTCTCCCTTGCCTTGCCCACATCCATGGCAAAATCACAGAGCCAATCCTGACTGCAAAGAGGAAGTCTGAGAGTTCTGTCTCAGGAAATTGGAAGAGCCCAGTTCATTCCCCAAAGACAACAGCCACCAAAGAGCAGTGACTTCCACGCTCTCCACCCAGACTCCTTCCAGCTCTCTGAGCCAAGCACGAGCCCAGGTTCACCACACCATGAAACCTGGCACCTAAAAGCAGTGAGCACCCTGTGTTCTCTCTTCTTAAGCCATTCCTCTCCAGGAAGGACTGGAGGATGGAAGGACTCCTCCTGCTCAAGAGGGCTTCGGGCAGGGGGAAAATGAGCCCTGAGCTGCCACAAGCTCCTGCTGCTGGCAGCACAGCCTGGCACTGAGGAAGAGAGGGGGGAAAAGGAAGCAGGGGATGGATGGATGGTGGGGAGCAGCCTTACTATGTTGTGAGTCTTGGCAGAGATTGTCTTGACGCTGTCGGGGTCCCAGATGACCAGGTCGGCGTCGGAGCCCACGGCGATGCGGCCCTTCCGCGGGTACAGGTTGAAGATCTTGGCTGCGTTCGTGCTGGTCACAGCCACAAACTGGTTCTCATCCATCTTGCCAGTCACCTGGTGGGGGGACAACACAGGAGTCACTGTAGTCACTGTTTCTCATGTTTGCATTTTTCTTAAACTCTTTCCCAGAAATTGAGGCAGTAAACAAGGTCACTCTATGTAAACTCTCTTGTTTTTCACTTTTCCCCTCTTCTGAGGAGAGACTTTGCTTGTTGACCCTTGGTGTGGCCAATGGGTCCAGAAATCCCACCTCTTAGGTGGGCACATTGTAAAAAAGTATAAAAATAAGTTCTAAAAATAAACCAGCCCCTTTTTGGAGCTTCAGCCTTCTGAACCACGACTCCGTGTCTCATTGATCGTGTCCCACAGCGACAAGTCACTGCAAAGAGCTGGCCCTGCAGCAGACCCCCAAGGAGGTAAAAACCACCAAGTGGGATGATTGTGGCAAGAAAATGACAAATTCCTGCAGCTCCTTCCCCTCTGAATGCCCAGCTGGAGCCATGGCAGGTGTCACCTACCACAGCCTTGTCCCAGATGATGGCCATCCTCTCCTCAGTGCCATTGGTTCCTTCAGGGATTGGTTCCCCAAGGATCCCCACGGGGGTAAAAACCACCAAGTGGGATGATCACGACAAGAAAATGACAAACTCCTGCAGCTCCTTCCCCTCTGAATGCCCAGCTGGAGCCATGGCAGGTGTGACCTACTGTGGGAGTCCAGGGCATTCCTGTGGAAACCCTGGACGAACAGAAACCTGTACAGGGGGTCTGAGATGTGTACAGGGGGGTTGCAGACCCTGGCAAAGACCCCAGACAGGCAAGGGCCTCGACTACAGTCCATGGGAAAAGCTGCCAACACTAAGGGAGGAATTGCAAGGCCTCAAAGGTAACAAAGTAATGATATTTTCACATTTGAGGTTTTTAAGAATGACCAGAGACAAGATGGAGGATTCTGGGTGTTGCCCTGGGGTCTTCTCCTTCTTTGTCTCCATCTTGTGCAGTGATGATGACACTAAGTAACTTTAGAGGGATTGGGTTAGTGTAGAAGACAATTGTCTAGTGTAGAGTGTAGATAACTGTAAATAATGTCCACACAATTATCTGTTTATAAGATGACAAGCCTTGGGCAGGTGGGGCAGTCATCACCTGTTGCCCGTGCTGTCCAAACCTCGGCAGAGCTCAGAGAAAAAGAATTGTGATAAGATAAAATAAACAAGAAGAACAACCTTGAAAACGAACACCTAAAGATTCCCTGTTGTTTCTGTGGGCAGCTTGGGGCTTTCCAGAGGACAAAGGGCAAAGACCACCCTGACCTGGGGCAAGCAGAGACCCCGAGAACCTACCACAGCCTTGTCCCAGATGATGGACATCCTCTCCTCAGTGCCATTGGTTCCTTCAGGGATCAGGGTGAAGTTGTCCTTCCCAACAGCTTTCTGAGCAGTGTTGAAGGTGCAGTGGGCACTGCCAGTCACTTGGAGATCTCCACTGGGAGAAAAAAAAAAAAAAGGTATTTAAGGTGTTTTGCTGTCACAGTGTGATGGTTTTATTGCTTGCTGCGTTTTATGTGACTAGGAGAACATAAGGAGCAAAATAGGATTACTTTGAAATGACAAAGGTGGTTTATTTACATGCACTAAAAGAATGAAAATAAGAAAAAAGGGAAAAAAGGAGAAACTTTTAAAATATATATATTTTTTACAGGTGTTTACTTTTTACACTTAACATAAAAAGACAAAACCTGCAATTCTAGTTAGTTTTACTGTTTAAAGATAATATTTTATTCGTTTTTTAGGAAAGGAGTCTCTTTGGGTTTTATAGAGACATTGTTACAAGAGGAGCAGTTTTTTGGTGGTTTTTATCTTACAGATTTGCAAGGGTTTGAAAGGAACTCACCACACACAGGTAATGCTCCTGAAGGTAAAACAGCTTTTTGCTTGCTGGCAGCAACAACATCCCTTACTTTATCACCCATTCTGTCACGGTGTTTGAACACAGAGAGCCCTACTCACCAGGACAGTAGTGAGTTGAGAAAATCAGGAGTGGTGGGGTCAGGACTCAGTGGTGGGGATGTAACAAAAGCTGCTGCCTTTGCCCAGTTCTTGCTCCAGTAATGGGATCCATCGGTGCCCAGGCTGGCTGTGATGGGCTCTCCATACACCACGGTGCCTGTGGGACAGGGACACACACACACACAAACCCTCTGTGAACACCCAAGGAATCTGCACTTCCAGCCTGGCTCCCTGGCAGAAAGCATCCTCCTGGGAAAGGACACGGGCTGCAGAGCTGCCTGGTGCTTCCTCTGAAGCATTAAATGAAGATTTTGCTGCTGACCAGAGCTGGGAGCAGCAAGATGTGCACAACCCTTGACACAACTGCAGAGGTTGGCACTGATTGATTGCCCTTGAAATGGTTACTATAAAGATTCATGCTGTCATTTATATTCATTTAATTATTTATTGTTATCCTCTGTTGGAGGAGCCTGAGGGCAGCTGTAAGGGCACGAGGAGATTCAGTCTGATCTAGAGGAGATGTGCAAGAATTAAAAAGGAGTTTTTTTACAAATTAGGATGAATTAAAAGGCCTCCTAACAAGGCCAGGTTTCTTGGAGCAAGGTCTGTGCAGAGACCAGGTGGGAGAAAACTCCAGGAAAAGCTTTTCTGCTTTGACAAAGAAAGATCTTTGTGCTCACATCACAGGGGAAAGATCAGAGTGCCTGGTTCACCAGTGCAGCTCAGGGGGAACTCTGTGATCCCCTCCCACAAGGCACACAGCAAATCTGTGGCAGAACTGGGAAATGGGAACTGCATCTCCTGCCTGCCCAGTGCACGCTTCCTCCTCATGAACATTTTTGGAACCACATGAAGGAAGAGCAGCTCCTCAAGGCCAGGATCCTCTGCAGGCTGGGACGCACCAGCACCATCTGCACACCAAGCAGAGGCTGCAACTTCAAAAGCAGCACGAGCTGGCAGGCCCAGGGGTCTGCTCACCAAATGCAACCTCTCCAAAATCTGCTCTGTGCCCACCCAAGGGCACCCCCCCCACGGGCTGGGATCTGCTGAGGTGCCAACCCCAAATGCTTCAGTCAGGACAGATGGGCAGAGGGACAACCAGGGCCTGGCAGCACGGTGTAGCAGAATTTCTTAGGGAACGTGGGCATGATGTGTTTTGGGATGAGATCTGAGCTATCTCAGATTCAGGCTTGTGTGGAGGTGGACAGGCCTGTGGTGCAGTAAAAATTTAGATTAAGGTGTGTTCAGGCATTAGACAGGTTAGTTATGGTGTGATCACAAGAGATACTTTAAGGGTGAGATTGTTTGCATTTTTCTTCACACTGAATGCCAGTTAGAAAACACTTGTAAACTATCTGGAACTGTATTTAACCTGCCATTTCCAGATAATAAAGGGAGAACACATGATTTAACCATACTGGTCGTTTGCTGTGTTGCTCAGTCCAGCTTCCCATGTGATAAGGGGCTCTCTGGTTTCTGCAGGCTCTCACACCTCACCGTGCAGAGTGAAAAGACAAAATGTTTCTCCCACTGCATTGCCAGAGCTACTGTGATGTCTCTGGGCTCTCAAGACAGCTGGGGAAGAAGAGGCCACTAGCTGAGACAGATTAACTGATGATGAACTGGCTCCATGCTGCTCCCAGGAGCCTGCTGGCACAGGAGGGGCAGGAACAGCCTCTGCCAGAGGGTTTCCAGCAGCAGAGGAAGAGGCTCCCTGACATCACTGGCCACAAATGGGGCTCTGAAATCCCAACAAGGCCAAACACACGCTGGCTGTTAACGGGAGGCCTCTGGTGGCCCAGCACATTGGGGGCATTGTTCTGCAGGGAGGGAAGCTGGTGGCTCCCAGATCTGCCAGCGACAGAGGCTGCAGGGAATCTCCTCCATACAAAAGCCACAGGGAACATCTGGCTTTAAATAACATCCGTCCTTTTCCGTTTAGCAAATCAATCCTGGCTTCTTTTTTTTGCCTTGGATAGTCTCTGGTTGTGTTTCCTCTGCTGTTTGGGAGGGCAAGACCAGTGTGTGTGGCCCTGCACAGCATTTAACTTGAGTTATTGGAATAAAGGAACAGAGAGGATGGGCACCATTTATACCCCAAATTCTCCTTATAAGGAGAAAACACATTTTGAATGAAAACTGCGTGTTCTGGCTGGCTCAGGAGGCTGAGTGAAGTGAGCCCTGTGGATCATTCATCTGGGACAACCCCAGCACCTTTCACAGGCAGGGTTTAACTTCCACCCAAGCCAAGCTGTGTTTTATGGCTTTCTCTGATCCAAGTGTGTGGTCCCTCACTCCACTTGCAGCTGGTGCTCTCAGGATGCAGCAAGAAGGTGTTTCTGCTGATGCTCCACCTTTGTGGGGCACAAGCCTTCAGTATTTTATCTGGAAAAGGGAAGAGAGGCTTCCCTGGCTCTCAGGAGCTGCACCACGACATCAAATTCTCTTCTGGGGGGATGCAGCATGCTAGGTCAGTGCATCTTCCTTCAGGATGATGCTCTCTGATGGAGCTGGGAGAGAAAGATTTCTTCCAAACAGCTTGAGCTGCTTCCACAAACAGCCTTGGAAATCAGTCCCCCTCACCAACTCCTTCCCCAGGAATCACGGGACCAAAACCCTCCTGAGCTGGTGCACAAACACCAGTCTGTCTGCTGGGAATCAGCTCTTCTCACAGCAAACACCCAGATGGAAAGTGATGTCAGTTGTACACCCATCCAGGCTTATTTAGGATGCAGGAAATGAAATCCAAGCCTTGTGAGGAAAGAAGGGGGTAAAATCATCCCTCCTGGTTACTCACTCAACCTGAGCAGCTTTAAATAGAAGTGAAGGGTTTAGTCACAGGATAAAGCAGCAGACAGCCCTCGCTCTGGGGGCAATCCTGACTCCTTGGAGGGCCAGGCAGCCACAGGGGCAGGGTTTGGGGGAAGCTCCTGCATCCCTCAGAGCAGTTCAGCTCCCTCACAAGCCCCAGTCAGAGAGGAGAGACACAGGCAGCAGCATCCACAGCAGGTCTGAGTCTTGCAGTTATCAGAGGCAGTCCCAACTCCCAGACCTAGCCCAGCCTGCTGATTCCCACCCCTGCAGGGATCTCAGGGTGAGTTACAGCACCTATCCCACAAGCAGGAAGCACAGCAGGCAGCTGGCACTGCCTGGGCCTCTTTGGCTACTCCAGCTGAATACAGCAGGGCTTGTGAGTCAAGAGCTCCGTCAGGAATCCCTGCTGACCCCAGGGAGCTCAGCAGAAAGCCCCCAGGGAAAAGCACAGCAGCTGGAGGGAGCAGGGATGTTCAGAGCATGGAGAGGGCAGGGAATGACTCTGTGACACCATGGTGGGGGAGGAGGAGTGCCAACAGACAACTTCAGGGCTGAGCAAAACAAGCAGCTCCTGCCTCTGACACAACCACTGAGTCCTTGTCTGTGGGAGATGAGGCAGAAGGAGCTGCTTGGGATCTTTTTAAAAAGAGCCTGGACAACAACAACTGGCAAAAGGAACCTTTTGGATGGAGCTGATGGTGGCAGGAGTGCATGAGCCAAGGAGGAAATAACTTACCCTTTTTCCTGGCTTGGGCAATGACATCAGCAGCACTTTTGCTCATCACCTTGGTGATGTACAGGGGGCAGTTGGTCTGGTTGGCAATGGTGATTGCCCGGTTCACAGCCTCTGCCTCCACCTGGGGAACAGAGCAGGCAGCAGGTCAGGGACACCCAACAGCACCCCAGGCACCCTCAGGAGGCACAGACCCAGAGAGGCATCATCTCCCACCTCTGAGCCTGAGAAGGCACAGTGGCACCACAGCAAATTAAATGCCATCGAGCTGCAGTCCCCTCTCATTACCACCCTTCCTCCCAGGCTGCTTCAGAGCCTCTGAGCTGAAGTGACACTCCAGGTGCTCAGGGTCAGAATGATTAAGCCCCTTCTTTACCCTAAGACAAAAACAAGCAACTAAGTGTTGACTCAACAGAACTGCTCCTGCTCCAGCCCAGGCAGAAGGGAGATGCTGCAGCACACACTCTGGTGAGCCACGTTTGCAAACAAGGCTCCTAAATTGCACCCTCCACTGCAACCTCTGGCTTGGGATCTGACAGAGTGTGAACCACCCCAGAAATCAGCTGCTTCTCCTTGCATGTGTGCAGGGAATGAACCTCAGCCCGGCTGAGGGCCACGCTGTGACTGCAGCACGATGGATTTGATGGATCCCACGCTCTAATCAGAGGATCCAGATCAGATTGAACAGCTTGGGTGATGCTCACGGGGCCTGCAGGGACATTTTAAACCCAGAGCAATCCCCCACCAGAGATTCCCCAATGCAAGAGGCTCCCAGAACCTCTCCCACGGGCTCTGGTGGGGTTGGCACACACAGAGCACTTGTGGAGATCTGCTCTGCACTGGCTGATCACAGCCCAAGTGGCACAAATCATCACTGCCTGCCCCAGGACACAGTGCCCACACTGTCTCATCAGGCCAGCCCCTGAATGCTTCTCCCTGAAATGAGTAGGAGTTTGGAGTTAATCAATGTTTTAGGCTTGCTCAGCTGGTTTGCTGTTAGATGGAGGTCTGAAGTAAAGAGCTCTCCAGTCAGATCCAACCATCCTTAGGATGGGCTTTGCATTCCCCAAGGAACAGCAGGAAAATGAGGTCGTGTCTGATTCAGAAGTGCCCAGGCTGGATGGGGCTTGGAGCATCCTGGAATAGTGGGAGGTGTCCCTGCCCACGGCAGGGGTGGCACTGAGTGGCCTTTGAGGTCCCTTCCAACCCAAACCACTCTGGGCTCCTGTGCCTGCTGGCTCTCAGCACTGTGCTTGGAGGAGAAGAACCACCAGCTCAGGGAACCCTGGCCAGGCTGATGTCCAAGAGTCCTGACCAGCTCTGCCCACGCCAGCCAAGCCACCCCTTGTGCTCCAGGAGCACAACAGCCAGCAGTTCTGCCAGCAAACCAGCCCCCCAGAGCCAGCAGGACAGCCTCTGGGGCTGTGTTACAGCCCCAGGCAGGGGATGCTCACAAAGGGGCATTTTCCCCTTGCCCAGCTGCCCCAGGGAGGGTTTTGAGGGAAGGTTTTGTTCCAGGGGGGTTGGACCCCAAGTGTCCCAGGCAGCAGGGACTCACAAGGGGCTGAGAGGAAGAGGCAAGGAAAGCTCAGCTGTCTCTCCTGAGAGCTCAGGGCAGGGCTCACACAGGGCAGAGCTCAGGGCAGAGCTCAGGGCAGGGCTCACACAGGGCAGAGCTCAGGGCTCACTCACACAGGGCAGAGCTCAGGGCAGAGCTCAGGGCAGGGCTCACACAGGGCAGAGCTCAGGGCTCACTCACACAGGGCAGAGCTCAGGGCAGGGCTCACACAGGGCAGAGCTCAGGGCAGGGCTCACTCACACAGGCCAGAGCTCCCAGGCTGTGGCCTCCCTTTTCAAACCCCATCAGAGCAGCTCCGTGCACGGCTCTGCCTCTGCAGCACCTGGGAAACCACATTTCCACCCCGTGCCTCAGTTTCCCTGCAGGCAAAGCAGGGATAAAACAACACTCTCACCACCCCCCCCCGCTCAGATTTTTTGGGCAGAAGGCGTTTGAGCAACTGTGAAGCAGCAGGAGAATATTTTCTGAACAAGGCTGCTGAATTCCTGCCTTGTGCCCAGATGCTATGGTGACAGGCACATAACAATAACCCAACAAGTAGTCCAAAGGGGAATGTTTGCAATTACCAGGATGCATTAGAAGCCCTAGCACAGCAGTTCTCTTGGAAAAAAAAAAAAAAGAAAAAAAAAAGAAACAAAACAAAACCAAAAAAGAAAAAAAAAAAAAGACAGACATTTCCTGGAGCACTTGGACTGCTTGTGCTTCCAGCGTTTTTGTGGCTGCAATAAAAACAAAACAAAAAAAAAATAAGATGGATGGCTCTGAAAAGTCATCACAGAATGAACTGAGCTGTGAGGGGGAAGAGTTTTCCAGAAAGTGATGGGTGAGGCTGACTTGGAATGATGCTGTCCTAACTCAGGCCCTGTTTTGTGGCTGGAATAACTGAGCACTGTCACCTTGGCTCAGCCCAGCTGACAGAGGTGAGCAAAGCCCTGAGCCAGCAGTGGAACTTAAGCCTCCACTCCTCCAGCCTCCTGCCAGCCTGGGAATTCAGATGTGTGCACTCCAAGTGCACGTGGCCAGCCCCTGAATGCTTCCCCCTGACGTCGTTCTCCCTGAAATGAGTAGGAGTTTGGAGTTAATCAATATTTTAGGCTTGCTCAGCTGGTTTGCTGTTAGATGGAGGTCTGAATTAAGGAGCTCTCCAGTCAGATCCAACCATCCTTAGGATGGGCTTTGCATTCCCTAAAGAAGAAGCAGGAAAAGCCAATTCTGGTGTCAACAGCACCCCAGAGGGATACAACAAACACCCACTTCTGCTGAAGTCAAGAGAAATTAGGGCCCTGCTGCCAGCCTTGGAGCTTGGCCCCTCTCAGCAGCCAGCCCAAGGGGAGCTGGATGTTTTTAAAAGCACAGAGTCCCTCCTGCTCTGCAGAGAGGGAGGGCAGGGGAGCAGATGACATCGTTTCCTGCTCTGTTTCCTATGACTTGCAAGGAGGGGAATGTTGGAGCAGACGCTGCCCCCAAGCCTGGGCAGAGCACAGCTGAGCTCAGCTGCACAGAGCTGAGCCCTGTGTGACAGCAGGGAGAGAGGGAGGCTGCACTCAGCCTCCTCTGCAGCAGCCACGTGTCCTCAGGCTGCCTTTTTTCCTCCCTGCACAGATCAACCACCCAGCCAGGCCTGGGAAAACTGCACAACTCACACCTGAAAGCTCCTTTGAGCTCCTAAAACAGCCAGACACAACTTGGCTGGTTTGATGTCCAGATCCTTTAAGGTAAGAGCAGGACAAACAACACAAACTGAACTCCCTAAAGTGTCACACCAGCATCAGTTGCCACTCTCCTTGATGCAGCCCCCCAAAAAAATACATTAAATACACACAGATTGATTGGATGGATGGATGGATGGATGGATGGGGGACTGGAAAGCTCAGTGCAAAGTGTTTGCTCACAATTTCAGGAAGCAAAGGATCCCAGCTCTGGGAGCCACACACAGATTCTGTGTCCAAGTGCAGCATTTTGGTTTGGTTTTGTTTTTTCCCTCAGGCACCAGAATGATTTATGTTCCTACTGAAATGCCTCTGGATGCTGCTTGTCTGAACCAAGGGGAGGAAATGCACAGGGAGCATGAGGGGCACGTGTGGATGATCTCACAGCTCCCAGCTGCCACATCTGGCAGGCAGCAAAGCCCTGGGACCCTGGAGGAACAAAAAGAGCTGCTGCTTTTTGTGCAGAACAGATGAACCCCACAAACCTGCAATGCCACGCTGAGGTGTCCAGCTTACAGACAGGGAGTGAAGAATGCAAGGGGAACCGACCTCAAAGGCTCTTTCATTCCTCTGGGATTTATTTCAAAGGCTTAGAGGGATTGGGGTGCTCATCCCTGGAGAAATCCATGGGGAAATAGGAAGGGTAACTCTATTAAAGTGCTGGGCTAAGGCCTGAGCATGACCTCCCCTCTCTGGTACATATTTTCTGTGCCTTCAGCAAAGCACTTAATCCACTGCTGGAAAAACCCCCCAGGCCATTGGTAAAATTTCATCAAAAATCTCAAATGTCAGAGTAATGGAAGCTGTGGAAATACCTAAAACAAGGTCAGGGTTTGGGCATGTATTAAAAGATTCTGCTAATTCACTGCAAGTCTGATAAAATAATGACCAAGAGAGAAGCCCAAGACACTGGATCTAGAAAGGACAGTAGCAGAATTCCACCAAATGCAGAAAAATCCTGTTTCCAGCCACATTCATCCCAACATGCAGTACCTGATGGCAATGCAGGGATGTTATAAAATGTAAAGTTCTCACCTCCTCAGGTCTGCTCAGCACATGCCCTTCAGGGCCTGTGATCCCCAGCTCCAGGATCCTTTGCTGCTCCTAAGGCAGAGAAGAAAAAAAGAGCAAGGATGAGATTTAAAGCAGCAGGGATTTTTTTTTTTTTCTTTTTCTTGCAGCACACACAGCTGTTGGAAAGGAGCAGGAGTGAGATCCTGAGCATCTGTGCTGGCTGAAAATCACACAGGGCTTTGCACAAGGACCCTGCAAGAGAGTCCTGTCCAACTCCCCTCACTGAGAGTAACCAGAGCTCACAAAACCTTGCTGATTTGTTCACAGGAGGTCAAGGAAACCTTTTATTTGGATTTGCCTTACACTAGGTTCATAGCCCCCTTGGCTTTCAGCATTCATTTGTGTCTATAAAACCATCTCTAAGGTGTGGCAAAATGATAACTCATGGGGAAAAAAAAAATAAAAACCAGCCTGCAACTGGGCTCAAGGACTGGGGTGGGCTCTTGCCCAGCCAGAGAACACAGAAATCCTCTGAGTGCTTGAGTCACAGTGCACAAAACGAGCTGGAGATAAGATTAAATTGGACACATTATTAACATTTCTCCCTTGCTGAGGGAGAAGGATAGGAAGGATAGGCAGGATATGCTGTAGGAAGGATAAACAGACCCCAAACATCAGCACCCCACGTACTGGATGAAGCTACATCCCTTCCCACTCCCCCTCTGCTTTTATTTCCTGCAGAAAACACTCTGCTGCACACAGTGACAGTCACACCCAACCTTCTCACTTTTGGGGGAAGAGAGGCAGAGATGCCCCAGACCCACCCCCCAACCAGAAAGCTGCCACCAAAAAAACCTCTTTGACCCGTGCCAGAGCAGATCAATCTGCCCAGCCCTGCTCACACCCTCCACACAGCCATGCCACGCTCTCAAAAAAAAAAAAAAAAATTAAAAAAAATAAAAAAAGCCTGGGTGGCTTTCAGCTGGCAGAGAAGGAACCAGAACTTAAAACCCCTCCCAGCATTTTGAAGCCAGCAGCTCAGAGAACAAACAGGCCATACCTCAGCAATGATGTCACCGTTCTCGGCGTGCACTTGGGCCGTGGCGCCGATGTCCCGGATCACGCTCAGCACCTCGTAAATCTGGGGGGGGGGGCAGAGAGCACACACATCACACCAGGAACACACCTGCTGGGCCCAGAGCCCCCCCAGAAAACAGAACTTTGCAGAAGGGAGAAGAGAAAGGGAAGCATTAAGCAATTTGAGATGTGTGGTTTGCTGGAGATGCAAAGCATTTTCCTGCCTGTCACTGAATTTTCCCAGTTTTACAGTTGGATGTGGCAAAGGAGGATTGGCCAGTGGCAGGTTTGGAGCCACAGCCCAGATCCCCCCCACCCAGAAAACAGATTTTTGCAGAAGGGAGAAGAGAAGGAGAAGCATTAAGCAGTTTGAGATGTGGTTTGTTGGAGATGCAAAGCATTTTCCTGCCTGTCACTGAATTTTCCCAATTTTACAGTTGGATGTGGCAAAGAAGCATTGGCTGGTGGCAGGTTTGGAGCCACAGCTCAGATACCCTCCCAGAAAACAGATTTTTGCAGAAGGGAGAAGAGAAAGGGAAGCATTAAGCAGTTTGAGATATGGTTTGCTGGAGATGCAAAGCCTGCATCTCCAGCATTTTCCTGCATTTTCCTGCCTGTCACTGAATTTTCCCAGTTCTGCAGTTGGATGCTGCTGGATGTAGCAAAGGAGGATTGGCCAGTGGCAGGTTTGGAGCCACAGCCCAGATCCCTCCACAGAAAACAGATTTTTGCAGAAAGGAAAAGAGATAAAAAAGCATTAAGCAATGTGGGATGTGGTTTGCTGGAGAGATGCAAAGCATTTTCCTGCCTGTCACTGATTTTTTTCCCAATTTTACAGTTGGATGTGGCAAAGGAGGATTGGCCAGTGGCAAGTTTGGAGCGTGGGGAGGAAGAAGCAGCAACAACTCAAGCCCCACAGCTGGATGTTTTGAAAGGACTGGCAGAGTTGTACCTGTTTGATGTCTCATTTACTGGCGCCTGGCATGAAAAACATCCCTTAGATGTGAGTGGTGGGGGCAGGTTCTCCAGGGAAATCCAATAGCTGGAGCTGGGAGCAGTGTGATTTCCCACTCCAGCAAGGCAGGCTGAGAGGGCTCAGCCCCAGGAACCCCCAGCTGGCGCCATCAGAATATTTCCAGAGCCCTCAGAGATAACTCACACACCAACACTCCCAGGCATTCCTCTCCTCCCACACCTTCAGAAACATCAACTGCCCCTCTAAACAGCTACATGTGCCCAGCTGTGCCCACCAGCATGGCAAACAGGAGGGCAATTAACTCCTTCCTAAGGTCCCAGTGATTTTAGCATCTCTGGACCAGGATCAGTTTTAGCTTCTAAACAGAATAATTAAAATTAGCCCCAGAGATCTCCCTGTCCTGCCCTGTGCAGAGGCATAAAGCAGCAATTCACAGAAGGAGCTGGAATAAAACCCTCTGACCTCTCAAAATGAGAGTTTTCCCGTCGCTTCCCTCAGCCAAACCTTTCAGGGTTTGCTGTTTGGTTGGGGTTTTATTTTTAATTAAAAATACAATCTTCAAACCAGAGCCGTGGGTGCTGCTGCCAATCTTGGGTACTGTTACACACACATGAAGGTTGGAACCAGGAGAGGAGAGGGTCAGGTCCCAGGATATTGAATTTAATCAGTTATTTGTGACCAAGGGAACACAAAGCTTTCCTTCCTACCTGAGAGTCGCTGAGCTGAAAGCGATCTTTGAAAGCCATGTACACCAAGAAGGAATTCACACCTGGGGGAAAAGAGAGAGCACACTGCAGGTAAAGCCACGGAATACCAACCCCTAAATCAGCCCCTCAGCATGGATTCAGCACTGGAGGAGGTTGAGTAACAAAATAAAAGCAAAAAATGCATCTCCCACAAAAGCAGGGACTGCTGGGCTGATCCTGCTCGCCCTCCAGGGAGAAGGGTGGGAAATCTGTCCCTGTGATGTGTCCAGACTGACCCACTGACCCTGAGCTGGCTTTCCCTCCTCAGCCTTTGGAAGCAGTAAAAAAAAAAAACCCTCTCACCCAGCAGGTGTGGGAAGCCCCCATTAGGGCACAAAATGCTGGGGTTTGAAACTGCAAACAGGGATGGGAAATGACTCCAGCCTGAGGATGAAACACCAAGGGATTCAAGACGGGGGAAAAACCTATGAGGTGATTTTACTCAGCTCTTCACTGTTAGCAGCCAGAGCTGGGCTGGGGCTCCTGGGGGCTCCTCTGTCCCTTGTTCACAGCACTTTAGTGGCTGCAGGTACCACCAAGGGCACTGATGAACCTGAAGGGTTCCCTGGACACAGGAGCTGGGAAAACAGCAGATTCACCTCTGGAAAATCAGTGCTGCAAACACCAGTGTGCCCCAACCCCCGAGCCCTCTGCAACCCCAACTGCCCAAACCCTCCCGAGGAGCCAGAATGGGTGCCCAAAACCCATTTATATCCCAGCTTTGTTGGGATAGAAAAGTAAAACACTGCATGAGAGACAGACACAGCCCTGAACAATAGGGGATCCTGAAAAACAATAGGGGATCCTAAAAACAACAGGGGATCCTAAAAAACAATAGGGGATCCTGAAAAATAACAGGGGATCCTGAAAAACAATAGGGGATCCTAAAAAACAATAGGGTATCCTGAAAAATAACAGGGGATCCTGAAAAACAATAGGGGATCCTAAAAAACAATAGGGAATCCTGAGAAACAATAGGGGATCCTAAAAAACAATAGGGGATCCTGAGAAACAATAGGGGATCCTAAAAAACAATAGGGGATCCTGAGAAACAAGAGGGGATGCTGAAAAACCATAGGGGATGCTGAAAAACGACAGGGCATCCTGAGAAACAAGGAGGGGATCCTGAGAAACCACAGGGGATCCTGAAAAACAACAGGAGATCCTGAGAAACAACAGGGGATCCTGAAAAACGATAGGGGATCCTGAAAAATGATAGGGGATCCTGAAAAATGATAGGGGATCCTGAAAAGTGATAGGGGATCCTGAGAAACAACAGAGGATCCTGAGAAACAACAGGGGATGCTGAGAAACAATAGGGTATCCTGAAAAATGATAAGGGATCCTGAAAAACGATAGAGGATCCTGAAAAACAACAGAGGATCCTGAGAAATAACAGAGGATCCTGAGAAACTATAGAGGATCCTGAAAAACAACAGGGGATGCTGAGAAAAAACAGAGGATCCTGAGAAACAACAGGGGATGCTGAAAAATGACAGGGGATCCTGAAAACCCATAGGGGATCCTGAGAAACCACAGAGGATCCTGAAAAAACCACAGGGGATCCTGAGAAACCACAGGGGATCCTGAGAAACAAGGAGGGGCAAGGCTTCCCTGAGCTTACCATGGTCTTTAACCAGAGCTTCCATCTCCTCCTGGACCCCTTTGTGCCACTCAGTGATGTCCACGTGCAGGGAGTAGTCACAGCAGGACTTGCTGTCTGCCCACTCTCGCCACTGGTCGAAGGCCGTCAGCAAACTGGTGCCAGGCTCGGGAACCACGTGGTCAACTGGGAATGACAAGCAAAGCACTGGTCAGTGGCTGCTGCAGGAGCTCCCCTGGGTGCCCCAGGACTGCAAGCACAGCTGGGCAGAGGCTGCTGCAAAATCAAGGCATCCTCTTTGCCCTTAAAGTGTTTCTAAGTTGAAGATCTGTCAGCGGTTTTTCTAAAAAACGCAGCCAGGGAAGGAAAAGGGAGCGAATGAGTTGTTACTACAACCTGTTTACTACAACCTGTTTACTACAACTCATCCCAACCAGGAGCACCTTCCAGAGGACCTGCAGGGAGCAGGACCAACAGTTTTGTGACGCTGAGAAGGTCCTGCTGCCTCTGGCACCTGCTCGGTTTGATCCTCACACCAAATCCAGCAGCGAGTGGATTCCCAGGCAGCTGCAGCTGCAGGACAGCCTCAAAGGGTGACACAAGGGACCTGGATCTGAAGGTTCAGTGTTCCTGGTTCTTATTTGAGCACATGGGAGTCTCTGAGATCTTCAAAAGCGAAATAAAACCAGTGGAATAAGAGAAGCAAGCCAGCATCTCCAGCACTGAACTGAGAGAGAAGGAAAAGCCTGTGGGATTTCAGGGGTCACAAACTGGGCAGGCACTGCTGGGAAGGAGGGGAGGGCCTCCTGGCTTGATTCTACATTAAAACACACAGAAAAATAATAATAATAAAAGTTGCCTCAATTATCAGCAGAGAAATCCCAGCAGTTCATTTTAAACTTTCTGGTGAGGATGAGGGCTGCTCTAAGTCACAGCTGGGATGAGAGACAGAGCCCGTGGGTTCCACTCACCCTCAGGGCAGAACAAAGCTCTGCCTCAGCCCCACGCAGCCACAGAGCCAAGATTTGCTGGTCCTGCACTGCCTAAAGAACCAGAGTCACACTGGGACAGGCAGCCCAGCTCTCCTGAGCCTCAGCTGAGACATCTCAGCTGCCTGAGCCGTGCAGAAAGCCAAGAGCTCACCCACAACCACCAGCCCTGCTGCAAAACCCTGCCCAGCCCCTCCAAAGGCAGACAGCTCCGAGTATTTGTGCTTTCCCAAAAAGCTTTTCCCCTGGAAGCCTCCCACCAAGGATGATGTGATGTGCACGTCCTGACTGCCTCAGCAGCTGCAGCTTTGATCAGCTCTGTGCTTCAGGAGTGGCTGCTGGTGTCTGCTCCCTCCCTGCCCATCACAGAAATCCAGAAATCTCACTCTCAAGGAGTGAGAACTTGGACATGTGCCTCCTCCTGCCTGGCACCACACCAAGGATGTGCCTTTCACCACCATTGGGAAAAGCAGCCCAAACACAACCAGGCAATAAACTGACCTGTTCTTTTTTTAAAAAAAAAAATCATCCCATTTCTGTTCCACCATCTGCTCCTCCCCAGTGGTCAGAAACCTTCTGCTTAAACCTCCAGCCTGAATTGTTTCTTGGCCACTACAGAGCCCCTGTTGCTCTGCCAGAGTTAATCTTTAGCTTGAGTGGAATGAACAACGAGGAGAAAAATAACATTCCCTTTGCCTTTCCAATGGGACATGGAGAAAGCCCAGGTTTACACAGAAAAAGCCCCCCCCAAAAAAGCCCATTTGATCTTCAACACATCACAGGAATAAATCCATCTCTGCAGGAGGCCACAGGTGCCCTCAGAGCTCTGCCAGCCCCAAGGTGATGGATGGCTTGTGGGCATTGGGAAATGGAGCCTGAGGGCACCAAGGGGTTAACACAGAGTCCTCAGAGCCCCTGGGAATGGCTCTGGAGCCCCTGGGAATGGAATGGCTGTGGGATCAGAGCTTTTATCACCACCTCACTGCCCAGGGATGGCTGATGGGAGTTTGTGGGGGCAGTGGGAGCTCCAGCAGCTCCATCAGCAAATCCAAACCCCAGCTGGCTGCAGGGAGAGCCAGGGATGCAGGTGGTGGTGCAAGTCTGCAGGGAAGGCACAGGAAAAATCATCCAAAGTCATCCCAAGTCATCCAAAGTCATCCCAAATCATCCAAAGTCATCCCAAGCATGCATGACATTTTTTTTCTGGGGCTTCAGCTCATCAATGCCACTACCAGGAAGGAGAAAAACTCTTTGAAAGTTGGGGTCAGATGTTACCAAAACTGTGTATGCAATAAAAAACCCCCATGCATTCAGGGTTCCAGTTGCTATTACAGGCTGCAGTTTTACACATTCTTTCCTGCTCCTAGCAGCATTAAATGTGCCTGTTGTTTAGGAGGAGTTTACAAGGTGAAAATCCTTAACATTTAAGCCTAACTGTGAGCAGGCAGATCTCCCCTCCCCAAACTTCCAAACAGCAGCTTGATCACTCTGAACACATCTGCCTGTCGAATTGGGGTTGGGAATATCTCCTGTGGCAGCTCCCCTGAGCTCCCTGACAGCCCCATCACCCTCTGGCCCCTCCAAAACACAGCAGAGTTTTTCTCCACAGTGGTTCTGCCAGGCAAACATCCCCAAAAAAACCAGGGAAGAACTCCTGGAAGCAGGAAGGCAGCCTGAGAGTGCCAGGCAAGCAGCAACCTTCCCATCCTGGGACTGAACTGCTCTGAAGGGACTCAGGGAAAAGCCCCAAGGGGGAGACAGGGACATCCCTGGAGAGCTGGGGCCCTGCACCTGACCCTGGGGCAGCAGGAGCAGTGGGTGCTGCACAAAAAAGCCACGGAGAAGGTGGATGTGATCCCAAAAGCTGGCCTGGAGGCAGCTCAGACACAAGTGGCAGTCTCCTGGTTCCTCCATCCTCTGTGCAAACACATGGCAAGATCGTGGCCTGCACCCCTCAACTGAGGGTGGGGTTTTTGGGGGGATCAAAACTGTAAAAACAAGGCCAGATCCAGGAGAGGAGAGAGCCAAGGTTGACTCTTGAAAGGGCTGAGCTCTGAAACCGCTTCTGCCTCTGGAGATGGGCAGGAATTGCCCACACGCAGCTCAGGGAAGCTTCTTCCAGCCCTCAGGCACAGCTCGAGAGCTCAGAGTAAAACAAAAAGCTTTTTCTCTCAGGTCCCTGTGCTCCAGAGCAGCAGGAGCAGCTGCTGGAGGCTCCATCCCACCGAGTTCCCACAGCCCCAGGGTGACCCCTGGGCATGACCTGTCCCAGGACAGCAGGGCTGACCCACCCCAGCTCCCTGCAAATCCCTCCCTGGAGGATTCCCTGGAGGATTCCCATGGGAAAAGCTCTGTCCTGAGCCCAGAGAGCTCCTTCCCCCTGGGACTCCCATCCCACTGCCCCACCTCTCCTTCCATCACCTTGAGGAGCAGGGGTTTGCAGTCCCTGGGGTGGCCCCAGGCCTGCAGGGCACACACTGAGGACAAGTTGCTGTGACCCAGGCTGTTGTCACCCCTTCATTCCCTTCACCACCACAGCCTTGATCTGCTCTGCTCCCCAGCCCAGATGTTTTCTTCCTGTCCTTGATTTCTTTTTTCTTTTTTTTCTTTTTTTTTTTTTTTTTTTTTTTTTTTTTTTTGGTGGCTGTGCAAATGAATTCAGCTGCTTGAGGTCTGAGAAGGAAGTTGCCAGCTCATTTTTAAACTCAAAGCTCGTTCCAAAAACAGGCACAAAACCAAGAGGGAAAAAAAAAAAAAAAAAAGGAAAGGAGAAGATAATTTAAGAATCACTTCATCAGTGCTGAAAATCTTCAAAGGAGGAATTAAATAGCTTTGTGGGCCTTGTAGTGGCTCCCTGAATCTGAGCGAAATTCAGGCCTAATCCCAATGTTTCTCTTTATTTAACAGACTCTCAGCGAGGCACAGGGCAAAGCCAAGCTCAGGGTTACTCTGACTTCTCAGCTATGAGCAGAAAACCTTCTGTAGATCATCTTTTAACCTTTTGAGCTGCAGAACCCAAACTGCAGCAGCCCAGGGCTGAGGGCAAACAAGGCTGTTACACCAGCAAAGGAACTTCTTAAAAAAAAAAAATAAAAAAAAAAAAAAGAGAGAGAGAGAGAAAAACTAATTTATGCATTACAAACAATCTCATTCTTCCCTTGTTAAGCACTGATGGGATTCCAGAACACCTGGACAAGCCTCTCTCCCAGACAATCCAAGCTCTCACCTCCCTCTGAGGCCAGTGGGATTTGAGCACCTGTGGACCCACATGCTCCAAGCCTTTAATCACCCAGCCTCTTAATTACCCTTCCCCGTGCCTGCTTTGCCTCTCCTGTCATCACACCAAGGCTGACAGGGTGCATTTGCTCCTCAGTGCTCAGCTCCCTGCCTGCCTGGCTCAGCTCAGCAGCCTTGGCAGCTTCGTGGGGCTCAGGATTAAAGGCAGACAAGGAGCTGAAGGGAGAAAACAACAACCACTGGGGGATCCACGTGGCTCTTCTGCCCTGCTGGAATGTTCTGTATCTCCTGGTGGTGGGGGGAGATGTTTGGGTGTGGAAATGAAAAAAGGGGGGCGAGGCAAAAAAAAAAAAAAATGTAGGGGAACTAAAAAATGAATAAAATAAAAAATAAAATAAATAAAAAACTAAAAAAAAAAATGTAGGGAATGTAGGATTGAGTGCTCCAAGGATGGGGGAAAATAAAGCAAAATCAAAAGTTGGTTTAATGTGAGCGTGGAAAAAAAAAAAAAATCTACACAGGGTGGAAGTGCCAGCAGCATTTTCTAGAGCAGCAGCATCACCCAGTGATTATGTTCTTATCACGTGTTAACATCAAACCTGTACTGAAATCAGCTCCCAGCACGACCCCAGACACACACAAGTGATTTTTGAAGTTCAGCTCGTTCCTACTGCTTGCTTTTTTTACACAATTCACAGAACCAGGGAATACCCTGAGCTGGAAGGGAGCCACACAGATCAGGTCCAACAACTGAGTCCAGAAAGGGCAGCCTAAAAACTGAACCAAAAACAAAGACAAAAAAACAAAAACAAAAGGCTGGCCTAAAACATCTCCTTGTCCTCATCCAGCTGCTCCCAGACTTTAAAACCACTGAAAAATGGTGCCAATCTCAGCTTTAAATGAAATGCTGCAGCACATCTTGGCTCCCTTTTCCAAACTCAGGGGCTTTTCTGCTCCTCCAGAGCTTTCCTGGAGCAGGGGCTCACCTGCACCCTGAGCAAGAAGGGAGATGGGCACGAGGGATCCAGCACAGGAGGTTGGCTGGGGAATGACCCTGCAGGATGCTCTGAGCCCAGAGCCAGAAATATCCCACATGATCTCTTCCTGCCACTTGGAATCTCTCTCAAATTAAATAAAATAATAATAATAAAAAAAATAAAAGCAGATGAAGAGCAATGCCTTTATATTTTTGACCTCTTGCTAAGCTCCGGAGCAATTATTGCTTCAGAGGGAGAGCTGGATCCAGCTCTTTGCCTTGCCTTGAAAACAAAACCCTGCCTTTGGGATGGATGTTGCTCATGGGTGGGGATTAATGGGTTTTATAGCTTCCTGGCATTGTGGCATGTGCATTTTTTTTTTTTTCTTTTTTTTTTGCATCCTGCCTCAGTTGAGCAGGCCTTGGCTTGCAAACAACCCCTTCCTGGAGTTTCTATTTATAGCCCTTGCTTCCAGCTTTCCCCTGGAAAGGATTTTTTCTTTTTTAACTGGTTTAATTAAGTGTCATCCCAAGCATGCATGAAATTTTTTTTTTCTGTGGCTTCAGCTCATCAATGCCACTACCAGGAAGGAGAAAAACTCTTTGAAATGGACAATATAAACACGAGTTAGGGTCAGATGTTACCAAAACTGTGTATGCAATAAAAAAACCCCATGCATTCAGGGTTCCAGTTGCTATTACAGGCTGCAGTTTTACACATTATTTCCTGCTCCTAGCAGCATTAAATGTGCCTGTTGTTTAGGAGGAGTTTACAAGGTGAAAATCCTTAACATTTAAGCTTAACTGTGAGCAGGCAGATCTCCCCTACCCCAAACTTCCAACCAGCAGCTTGATCACTCTGAACACATCTGCCTGTTTAATACTACTTAATCCCCACAGCAACTGCCTGTGATGAAATCTGGTGAATTTATTGAGTTGTACATTCTGTCACAAGCCATTTTATGGAGAGGCTGTAATTAAATTCAGCCCTGGTAATTGCTCAGGTCCCTGCTTAGAAGCCTGGAGTTGTCAGCCTGTGGCTGCAGGAATATTCTCCTGGCACTGGTGTGAAATGGGAGTAATTCTGTGAAAGCAAAGAGGAATAAAATCAATTTTTTGTGAACTGAAAGTCAGGCCCTTGACTGATCCATAGAAGATTATCCCATAATCACAGACCTTATTTCATCCACAGGCTTCACATTCTCAGCTGGTAAAATACCACAATCCCTTCCACCTTTATGTATCATGACCCCTTTATGTGTCAAGGAATTGAGCTACCAAGGGCTGCCTCGTCCAGTAACAAAACTGTATTCAGCAGCAAAAATTCTGGTTTAAGTGTTAAACCCCAATTTCCAGCTCAGCAGCCCTGCACCCAATCCAGACACCTCAGCCCTTCTCTGAGCTCAAAAATCCCAAATCTAGCGATCCCAGAAGAGCCTCACAACTCCTTTTTTTTCTGATTCCATCCCAATTCTTCCTCTAGACCACGCCCTGGTTTTGATCTGGGAAAAGGAAGGACAGCAACAAAATCCCTCTGAAGGGAACTGCTCTGTGCACCTGAAGCACCTCAGCTGGTGAGAACTCAAATGAAGGATTCTCTTCACATCCTGGCTGCAGCAGCCAGCTTTCAGCTCTGTGTATTTGTGGGGATTTATTCTGACAGTATTTTATCCTTGTTCCCTCCCCCCCCCCATCACCCTCCTAAGAAAAGACACCAGAATAAAGAGATTATTCTGCAGAGTTACAGCCCTGCCCAGAACAGCACTGATGGTGCTAAACCAACTACCCAAGGGCTGCTCTGCTGCCAAAACTCACGGTAAAGGCAGCCTGAATGACATCACATGCTGTTTTCTGTCAGCTCAGCTCCAGTTTACAAGACCTGATGCAGAGAAATCAGGAGCTGGAGCAGGCTCAGAAGAATCAGACACATCCCTGCTCCACTGATTACATTTGCAGGCTGCAGCGTTCCCTTATTCCCTCACTGAGGTCACACAGATACTTCACTTGCCCTTTGGGCTGATTACATCCAAAACACAATGAACAGTTTGAGGCTGGCTGGACACCAGCTTGAAGAATTCCAACAATAATTATAATTAATAACCCTCTCCCCAGCAGCTGAAATGGCAGCCTGTTAAGGCCAGATCAAAAAGAAAAAAAAAAAAAAGGCTCCATCTCTTCCCAGTCCAGGTTTATTGTGCATTTCTTGTATCTCAGGAGGTCACCAAGGCAGAGAGGGAAGGGAACCGAGTTCAAAAGAGACACTGAAGTGGTTCCAAGATTTATCCTTTCTTTTAGGCATTACTCCACACTTGAAGGCCATGAAAAGAGCACACAGGACTTCAAAGGCTTCCATGTGAACTGCTCTGTAAACCTTGAGGGACTGGGATGGAGGAAAAAAAACCCCTCTGCTCATAGCCATGGCTTTCAAGGCAAGACAAAACACAAGAATTAACAACACATCCAAGGAGCAAGAAGAGCTGATCAGACACAGGAGGACAAAAGCTCACGTGCTGTGAGGCAGCTCTCTCCCTCTCAGGTCACTGGAGATGTGTCCTGCCCCTCAGGCTTTTTCCACTGGCTGGGAAGCTGGAACAGTTCTGGATTTGTTATCACCAAGTTTGGGATTCTCAGTTTCATCTCATGGCCCGGGGTTGTCTCAGGGGTGTTGGAGATAAAGAGGAACATGAGTGCAGGATGCCAGTTTTTACAGTGGAAATCTCTGGTGCTTCTGAGAGGGCTTTGTGTGTTTGGGATTAGAGAAGTTGAGTTTTTTCCCCCCCCAAAAAATAAACTAGGTGTGAAGAGCTCTGTTTCTATATAAGGACTTTTTATCAGTACAGCTTGTGAGAGAAATGGGGAAAAGAAAAACGCTGCGTTTGTCAAAGAAACATCTGCCCTGGCTGGCTGAGGAGCAGACACTTCCTCTCTGTGACAAGGTGACATCATGCTCTGAGGAGGAAGCTGTCACCCATCACCACCAAACCACCACCACTTCTGCTACAGCACTGGGAGTCCCACTCCAAACCCTGACAAATCTCAGCTGCAGGCAAGGAAGTGAGGGCTGAACCAGATCCAAAATGTTCACCCACCCAAATGTTTCTGCAGGAAACACGCTGGGATGGGGCCTGGAGCTGCAGCAGAACCTGCTGCCCACCAAAGGAAGAAGCACATCAGCATCTTGGGGCTGTGCCTGCATCTTTTTTCACAGCCCTCACTCCCATGGAAGCCCTGTGCATTTGCAAGGAATGCAGGGATGGACATTGAGGGTTTATGGCTTTGGGGGGAACTCTTTTCTTCCCCTGGTGCCCTGCACTTGGCATTGGCATCCCCCCTGTGACAATGGGAATGTCATCCCATTTCTCCATGCTGGTTCCTGGCTGGCTGTAATGGGAGGGGTGGCTTTGTGGCTGAGGGGTTTTAATTCAATTAATTAAGCTCACCTAGAGCCTCACACCATAAGTAAAAAGTGATTATTTGTATGAGGAGCTACCTGAGAAGCTGGTGTGGGCAAACACCAGCAGATAATCCCTGTCCCTCCCACTTGGCATCTGCAGATCCAGAGGAAAAGTGCTTTTGGGCTTCCTCGTTTTAAGTAAAAGAAGGAACATTTCCTGGCCACAGCTGCCCATCCGCTGCTGCTGTTCCCTGCCTGCAGATCAGCTCTTGTGCTTGCTGAAATCATTAACCTGTAGGAGGTCCTAACTAGATTATCCCCAGTTTAAACAGAGACTCCCGTGGCACGCTCCTGAGAAAGCTGAGCTTCCTCCTCCAGCTCTGAGCCAGCTCAGCCTGGCTGCTCTCCTCCCAGACCTGTGAAAATCCAAGGTTTGGGGACACAAAGCACCACTGCTGGGCACCACCTGAGCTGCCCATCCAAAGAGAGACACCCAGCCTGTGGCAAACTGCTTTGGGAAGCTCCTACACGCAAGATCTAACTTTTGGGGTTTTTTTCCATGCAACAAGTCTTTAGGGGAAAGTGTTGCTTTCTACAGCTCAGCTTAATTTCCTGGCTCAAACAGGGTATCAGAAGGAAAATTCTCTCCTGTAAGGGTGGAGAGGCCCTGGCACAGGTTGCCCAGAGAAGCTGTGGCTGCCCCATCCCTGTCCCAGGCCAGGCTGGACAGGGCTTGGAGCACCCTAGGACAGTGGAAGATGTCCCTGCCCATGGCAGGGGGTGGGACTGGATGGGCTTCAAGGTTTTCCCACCCAAACCATCCTGGGATTCCACGAAGAGCCAGAACTGCCCCTGGATCTGGGCAGGATGGCTCACTGGGGGTTGTTCCCCTTCTATTACAGAGTGTTTGCTGGTTCAGAGCCCTGAGCTCTGCTCCTGCTGCCATGGCCCAACTCTACTTCTGGGAACACCCTGCACAGCCACGTTTTTCTCAGCTGTGCTACAAAGACCTCCCAAAACTTCTTCCATTCACAGTGGGAAAAAAAGAGTCTCTGCCCATCAGGCTGAAAAATCCTCTGCAGCCCATCAGTAGCTGAATTCTTCTCTTGGGACACAAATCCTGAGAAATCTTATCTGAAGTAAAGAAAAGCCTGCTGGGAAGTATCATTAACTGATTATCAACCACTCTGGAATGAGATTTTTTTTTTTTTTGAAGCAATGTTGGACTGTTTGAACAGAAAATTCTGTGGCACAGCCCCTGGCTGCTGAACCAGCCCTGCCTGGCTGCTCAAGGAGTCTGAGATCTTGCCAGGCCCGTGAAGAACCCCAGTTTGGAGGCACAGACCACTCAGTGTGATGCAGCTTGGGAGCTTTTCCCCCCTTTCCCTGCACCAACTGGGTTCTCCAGGAACTCCTTCCCCAGCTCCTGCTGCCTGGAGTCTGCGCCAGGGAATTTCATTCATATGTAAAACACCACCACCAGTCCCCCAGATCCCAAAAATATCCACGCTGCACATATGTAGCTGCTGCTAGGGACAGAAGCAATGTGGTGGGAACACACCCAGGCAAGTGGCTGAAAGGGAAGCTTCCAAAAGCTTTCAGAGCCCTTTTTGGTGGGCTCTGGAAAACCAACCAAAGAATTTCTCAGTTAATATTTGCATGTGAAATCTCCAAGTTCCCTTTTTTACTTAAAACAAGGAAGCCCAAAAGCACTTTTCCTCTGGATCTGCAGATGCCAAGTGGGAGGGACAGGGATTATCTGCTGGTGTTGCCCACACCAGCTTCTCAGGTAGCTCCTCATACAAATAATCACTTTTTACTTACAGTGGGAGGCTCTAGGTGAGCTTAATGAATTGGAAATTAATTAAAACCCCTCAGCCACAAAGCCACCCCTCCCATTACAGCCAGCCAGCAACCAGCATGGAGAAATGGGATGACATTCCCATTGTCACAGGGGGGGTGCCAATGCCAAGTGCAGGGCACCAGGAGAAGAAAAGAGATCCCCCCAAAGCCATAAACCCTAAATGTCCATCCCTGCATTCCTTGCAAATGCACAGGGCTTCCATGGGAGTGAGGGCTGTGAAAAAAGATGCAGGCACAGCCCCAAGCTGCTAACAACTGGCAGCTCCTGAGTGGGATTAAAGTGTGCCAGACAGGAGGAGCTCATTTGTATTCCTCAAACATTTCTCCCTCTCACCAGAAAGATTAAAAAAAAAAAAAAAATCCAGTTTCTAAGAAACAGATGGGATCTATGAACTCTGAAGGCACAGGGGCTGAAGGGAAGAGGGGGGGAAAGAGGCTCTGCTGATCGAAGACATCAAATCCCACTCCACAGGCAGCACTCCAAATCCAGCCCAAGGGGGGAATCCTGCAGCTGGTGACAGCCTTTCCTTCTTTCAGGCTCCACTTGCTTTTCCCTCCCATGGCACACAGAGCTGATTTCCAGCGTGGGGAGCTGAAAGGCCCTGCCTGACCAAGGCAATTTCTGCTGAGTCAAGCTCACAGGAAGGCAAAAGCTGCCAAGGGGTTGGACACTGGTGGGGAGGCAAAAATCCCCTGCCCATAACAGCAGGCCAAGAAAAGAGCTGGAGGCACCACTTCCTGCTGCTTCTTTAAAGACCTTGTCAAGGCTTGAAGGTGATTTAGACACTTTATCTGGCTAGGTTTAACACACATGCCCTGTTAAACACCCATCACAGGCAGCTAATGATGTTTTATAAAGCAAGGTGGATAATTTCATTTTAGTTTTTAAGATTTTTTTTTTTTTGTCCATCCAACAGCAGAGCTGGGGGAGCCAACTTTTAACAGCTGCCCCCATGAAAACATCATGTACATTTTCCACTGATGTGAGAGGCTGGGTGAGACACAGCACATCAGAGAGATCCACTGGCTCTTCACTTCTGTGTCACCTCTAAGGCCTGCGACTTGGGGATGAGAGCACCGGACACAGAAAGCAAGAATTTGGGGATTTTTGGGACTTTTCACAAGGCCATGTACTCATAGGACAAGGGAGGTGGCCTTAAGCTGAAGGAGGGCAGGTTTAAATGAGGAATTAGGAAGAAATCCTTTATTATAAGGGTGGTGAGGCCCTGGCTCAGCTTCCCCATCCTTGGCAGTGCCCAAGGCCAGGTTGGACAGGGCTTGGAACAAGCTGGGATAGGGAAGGTGCCCTGGCCATGGCAGGGGGTGGAACAAGATGATCTTTAAGGTCCTTTCCAACCCAAACCCTTCTGTCCTTCTGTAAGGAAAGCACTTCCAAGCAGCTCCTCAAACAAAAGCACTCTTCCCCCCGCAGCGGGGACGCAGCACCGCTGATCCCCGGCACTAAATGGAGCAAGAGGCATTAAGTGCTGCTGCATCAACAGGGGTTAATTTCTCCTGCAATAAATGCCTTTTTCTGGATGCATGACAGAATCTGGGTCAGCCACATCTGCACTGTCAGAGCTGGTGTGCTCAGAACTGAGGCGAGCTCCAGCACGGGTGGGATTGCTTCCATCCCCTGCCTCCTGCACAGGGAGGGGCTGGAGCAGAAGGGGTCAAAAGAGAGAAAAGGGACCCCTCAGCTGCTCTTTAAAAAAAAATCACTGATGCCAAGAGGGAGGGATGGGACAGGAGGCAGAGGGATGGGAGAGGAGGCAGGGGGATGGCAGGGGGATGGCAGAGGAGCAAGGGGCAGGATCCCCAGCAGCTCTGGGGAAGGAAAAGATAGATGGGAAAGGGAAAAAAAAAATCTCCTGACTGACTCAAAACCAAGCCAGGCTGGACTGCAGAGCTTTCACAGGACTCCAGCCCAACACCAGGGCCAGTGATTTCACCTCACAGCACTGAGGGGGGGATGATGGCCCAGCTGAGGATGTGACAGCCAGCATTAAACACCTGACCACAGCACAGGCCTCCTGCACCACCCCAGGCACAGCCACACAGCCCCTGAGTCCTCACAGGAGCCTGTCCTCCCAGCCCAGAGAGCTGGCAAACAATAGCTGCAGCCCAAAGGGTCAAAAACCCCCCTCCCTGAGCACACAGAGAGAAAACACACACACACACACCACATCTGAGGTCTGCACAGCTGCTTCCTCCTGTGCTCTCTGGCACGGGACATCAAGGGCTTGGCAGATCCCCAGGAGCCCCCAGCAGGACAATGGGGGATCCCACCCAGCCCTGCTGGGGCGCTGGGAGCAGAGCAAACCCCAGGAGAGAGGCTGCACAATCCCCTGCAGGCACAGCCTAATGGACTTAGAGGGGTTTAAAAGCTGGGCCAGAGGAGCTCACACCAGGGAACTGCCCAGCTCTGCTCACAGCCCCCCACTTTCTCATCAAGGGCTTTTAAGCCTGCCCTGAATGGAAGGTGCAAACACAGCAGCAGGAAGCTGGGAGCTGGTGAAGCAAAGAGGTTGAGGGTGAATCAGGGTCAAGGTTGGTTTTGGGGGGGTGGAAAAAGGGGAGTTGGACAGGGCAGCAGGGGCTCTGCACTACTGCCTGGCAATGCCACGCTTCCAGCCACAGAGAGCAAGGATTCCCACCCACAGAAATCCCCAATAACGTGGGGGAAAATAACATTTTCACTGCGTTTCTAGAGAATGAAACACTTCTTTGGGGCAGAAGAGCTGCTGCCAGGAAGAGAGAGGAGCTGCAGGGCCAGGGCAGCCTGTCTGCAGGGCTGGCCCCAGTGCACAGTTCCTCTTTCATCTCTGGGTGCAAAGAGAAACAAAACTGTGGCTGGTGCCTGTGGAACAATGCAGTGCTGTGTACACACAGCCAGGGACCTGGGGAGACACTGCAGCTCTGTGGTCACTGCTCTTGGATGCAAAACACTTGGTTTTGTAATTCCAGCTCGGCCACAAGTCCCTGCCTGACCACTGCTGTCACCTCCTTCTGTCCCTGCTTCCCTCCTCCTCCTCCTCCTCTCACCATTTAGACTCTAGGCCAGCACAGATAATATAAAATAAATGCACCCAGTCAGCAAATAGGATCTGATCTCCACTGGGGGGTTTAAATACCACCCCCACACCCTCACCCACTTTAAACTGAGACTATCACCGAGTCTGACCTCCATTCTCTGTCACACAGATCAAAAGCCAAGAGGTTTTGAGCCAAGAGGAAATCATTCCTGACTGGAAACATCCCCTTCCAGCAAGGTGGTGATCTTCAGCACGACCTGGGAGACCTGGTGTCACCTCCCTTGGAGTCTGATTGCTGCTGGGCAGCTCAAACCCCTGCCCAGGGAGCTCTTTAATTTGCAGGGTCAGGAATTAGGGAGCCAACAGCAGCTCCCCTTCATCTCCTGAACTTCCCAAGATCCACAGGCTCCCCTCCCCAGCCTTCCCTCCCCGTGTCATTAGGATAACTGCTGCTCCAGTTCAAAAGGCTGCTGGCTTCCAAGCCACCAGGCCAGAAAAAAGCTGTAATTTCTCTCACTGTAATTTCTCTCCATGATTATAACAGCGGTTGACTGAGTCAGGAGAGGCAATGTCAGCAAGAGATTTCACCCAAGGACAGCAGATACCAGAGAGGGAGCAGAGTTTGGGAGGAGGGGCTCAAATGTGTGTGTGGGAGCTGGGCCTGGATGGATGGAGACATTAAACAGGCTCAGGGATCAGAGAGCCAGTAAATAGACAGAGCTTAACTTCTTCATCCCTTCTGCAGGGCTGGGAGCAGAGAGAGGCAGTCCTGCCCCTGCTCAGAGCAGGGGGATGTTTTCCCACTGATTTTGATGGGGATTTCACCCATCACAGTTAATCAGCAGCCAAA
This sequence comes from Phylloscopus collybita, assembly GCA_027886175.1. NCBI lineage: Eukaryota > Metazoa > Chordata > Aves > Passeriformes > Phylloscopidae > Phylloscopus > Phylloscopus collybita. Next base: position 1,169,295 of record JAJNNQ010000087.1, on the reverse strand, counting down.
CCATCTGAGAGGCCACCCTGTTCCTGGCAGGGATTCCTCCTCCTCTACCAGGGACTGGATTATGTCCTGGGGTATTAACCTAGCTCAGGTTGGGAAGACAGGGGCTCAAAAGCAGGTGTGTCCTGTGCAGAGCCAGGTGTTGGGTTTTCATGATCCTTGGGAGGTCCCTTCCAGCTCAGGATGGTTGGTGAGCCTATGAAAAAATGCCATTTTCTCACCAAAATTTTAGCCTCTTGTAAAGGACAACTTCAGACAGAGCCCTTTTCCCAAACCTCTGGGAGGACTGCTCTCTTTCCATGGAATACAGAGGGGTTTAGGGAAGCAACCAGAACAGGTTGGAGGATATCTAACACTCCTCTCTCCTTCAGAACTCTCTGTGGAGCATTCTGGCATTCTCCTTTCAACTTAATGCCCAAACACTGCATTCTGACATTTCAAAAGGGCAAGAATCCAAGTTGGATTTTTTTTTTTTTTCCCCTGGAGCAATGTTATCCCAAAAACCCCCAGGGAAGGCTGCTCAGCTGACAATACCCACCCCAATATTGTTTTAAGGTGGGGGACTGAGAAAATGCCGGTGCAAATTGTCACTGCAGACAAAAAACAAAGATATCACAACACGTCATTTCAGGCAAAACCAACTCTGTTTGTTCCTCCACCAGCATAAGTCAGCTGGAGCCTTGCCTTTGGCACTGCAGAGGGGAGAGACAGAAGGATCATAGCTGGAATTCCTGCTCAGATGGCCTCAGGGGAGGCAGCAGAGAAAGAAATCAGCCCTAACTCCTGAGTGGAGCAACCTAGGGAGGGCTGAGGAGAGCAAAGGATAGAGAGACAAAAGGGCAGATTTGGATCCTCACCCCCAGCCCCTTTTCCCTGAAGGGCTGGGAAGCCCTGGATTAGAGCCAGACCTGCTTCCCACCAGGATAAATCTCCCCTGGTGCCACAAAAAAAACCCCACAACTGTTCCATTTGACACCAGCACCCACCTGATTCCCCCTCCCTGATGCTGCAGGGATGAATTTAGAGGGGAACAAGGCTTGGAAAGGAGAGGTTGCATTGCTGTGCTGCCCTTGCATGTGCCTGCCATGAGAATTAAAGGGGCAACATTGAATTTGACCTGAGCTGAAGGTGAAGGTTCACCAGAGCAGATCCTCCAGGTGAATTCCTGGCGCTGCAGATCGATGCCAAAGCTCACCAGAGTCACAATTTCACCCACAGCGTTTATAAACCAGCCAGCAGTGGAAACCTATCCAAGGTTCTTGGTTCAATTTCGCTGAAAACTGCACGTAAAATAAATATTTCCCCAAAAAATGATTGTAAAGTAAACAGCCTTAAAGTGCCCTCCTGCAGGAAAATGTGCAACAAATTGAAGCACGAGGCTGAGGAAGCTGTTTGTGTGCCCAAAGTGAGGGTTCTGCACAAAGCAGATGCAGAAAAGGTATTTGTAAATAAATCAAACAAAGTTTGCTTAAAGCACTAATGAGGAAATTGAGTGGGTTGGGTTTTTTTTTTTTCCACAAATCTCACATCCAAAAAGCTTTGAAGTCTACTCTGGATCATTCCTCCTGCTTTCCACTGCTCCAGCTGCTGATTCCCACCCATCAGGAATGTCTCTCCATCATCCTAATTACTCCAATTAGTCTTTGCTGCAGTCTTAGGGAGGGTTTTGTTGTTGTTGTTGAGAGATGATTTTGTATTTTGCTGTCTTAATCTGTGATACTCAGGATGGTCAAGTTTAATCACCAACCTCCTCTAAATGGTTTGCCCAAGGTCATAATCCAAATTATGCTCATTTTCACAGCTGTAAAAGGAGAAGCTGTAAAATGGGGTATTCTCCTCCCACCTCCCTAACTCAGGAAAGTGTTATCTTACTGCTAGTGAGGTACTCAGGTACTACAGCCATAAAGGCAATAAATATTTATACAGGAGAAATTCCTGCTTCAGAGATCCTTTATGTGTGTAAACATTCATTGCCTTTTTTTGGAGCAGAAGTAAAAATAGGCAACCAAAGTAAAGGGCTGCTCAAAAAGAAAAAAATTTGCTAAACCAATTTCTACTTTCAAGGAGTGCCACTGAGGAGAGGGAATAGTGCTGCTGAAAGGTCACATGCAGATGACAGTGAATGTTATTTTGATCTAATTCAACTTAACAAGGGAGAACAAAACGATAATTCAAGTGTGAACCAGGTGTGCTCCTAACAAAGGAACACCCAACGAAACAAAGTCAATGAACTGAGGCTGCAAATAATAATTAAAAAAAAAAACAACCCATTTCAGTGCTGTGGATTTAAATTGACAGCAAAGATTTGAAGGAGAACTGGGTGTGCACAAAGGGACCATCCACAGCCACATACCCTGAGTGGGTGAGGTTATCTTCAGACACAAACCTCACACTCTGAAGTGATAATCTTATGAAAAATTATTTCCTGGGTTATTTTAAGATGATTTTTTTGAAGCAGCAGACCAAGACCTACTTCCAGCCTCCTGTCAACCCATTCAAGTCCACCCACCAGGCCAGGGATCAAGGACTGCTCAGGCTCTGGGAGATGAGGATGTTCCAGTCCTGGCAGAGCTTGGTTTGCACTGAGGAGAGTTAAGCTGGCTCCTGGCTGTGCCTAAGATCTCTTTATACTCATGGACTGGCCAATAGACACTAAAACCTGCTCTGAACCAGCCTCTTTTGTTCCTCTGTACCTGAACTCCCCTCCTGTGGAATGGCAGCACCTGAGAGTACATCAAAGACTCTGAGCTGCTCAGATTTTGGATCACTTCACACCTTTATCCCTCATTCCCACGTGCAGCAAAAGAGCCTGGGACGCCCTGGTAGATTTTTACACCTGAGCAGCTGCCCTGCAACAGAGGGGTTGGGGTTTTTTCTCCTCTGGCTCAAACAAGGTTATGAGACTATGATTTGCTTGTGGAGTTTCAAGATCCTGTGGCCAACATAAGCAGGGCCAGAGAGCCAGGAAGTCATTCCGGAGGCATTTTAGAGGCAGAAGAGAACACCAGGAGTGTCTAATCCTGCTGCCAGCACAACAGTCTGTCTGTCTTTTCTTATTTTGAGGTATTTTCACTTCACAACTCCTCTCTTCCTCCAAAGGAGGGAGATGAGCACAATCAAAGCTACTTTAACAAAAAATCCTGGTGGATAAAGCAGATCCTGAAGAAAGTGGCCCAGTTTTCAAAGACACACCGAACACTGGCATCAGGTTTTTCTGGGTGTGAGGAACACAACAGATATCCCTGCACAGGCAAGGCAGCAGGGAATGTGGGGGGATCTGCTCCTCCCTCTGGAGCCAGGTCAGACCCAAAAACCTGCTGCAGTCACACCACCAGCAAGGGGAGACAAATGAAATGAGTGACAACTGCGAGATGAAGAAACCCTGGGGGTCCTGCTTTTCCACCCCTATTCCCAACAAGCTCTTCCCAGCAACCCAGTGCTCCAGAACCAGGTGACTCCCACAGCTCCTGCTCTTATCTGGGAAAAAAGAAAAGCCCAGCTCTGCTGGCAGAGGAAAGCAGGCACTTACTGATCATGGTGGTGCCCCCGGCCAAGGCAGCCTTGGTCCCTTGGAAGAAATCATCAGCAGATGTCATCCCCTGCTCCGGCATCTGGAAGCGGGTGTGGACGTCGATGCCTCCAGGAATCACCATCCTGCCGTGGGCCTCGATGGTTTTCACTCCCCCTGGCACGATCAGGTTCTCCCCTATTTGCCTGGGGAGAGAGGTTTGGAGGAGCAGGTCAGGCACACCCAGGTGAGCAGCCTGTAAACGAACACCCCTGTGCTAATTTAGCCTAGCTGCAGCTGCCTTTTTTTTTTTTTTTTTTTTTTTTTTTCCACACAAAGCAGGGCACAGCACCAACACGCACGGGGCTGAGGGGGTTTTATTCTCCCTGTGGAAGCAGCTGCATGATGGTGAGGGAAGAGGCCAATTCCTTCAGGATTTTGGGGCAACATTAGAGGAAGGAAAAGAAGGAGCCCCTCTGGAAGGTCATGGGTGATCACTGCACCAAACACAGCTTTACTGGGGCTGCACTTTTTGAAGCAGCAGCTCGACACTCGATTCCAGCTCTCTAACAGCAGTTGGGATGTTACCATTGCTTTGGGAGCACTGGAAGAATTTTTGCTTCTATGTTTTCTACCTTCCTCTCATGTGTAAGTGTTACAGAGTCCCCACACAAACATAAATTCAAGCAGATATTGGTTACCAAATTCCTGCTGAGACCCTCAGAGGTCTCTCCAGTCCAACTCTTCACAGACCTATTTTTAGCAGTGCAGTAGTGGATGCAATTAATTAGCTGTCTCTGGCTGGCTCCTTTAACTTTTAACCTTGATTAAAAAAGCACATGTGCTGGCTGTTTAGCCAGAACAGGAAAATTCCTTGTTTGTAACCTCTGGCTTGTCCATTTTTTCCTAGGAGTAATTTTCCAAAGAAATCTGTAACACATTTAACGTGCCAGGAACACATGTTTCAGGCCTGGAAACACAGAAAGAGCTCTGAACCTCTTCCACTACAGGGCCCTTTTTTTCCCCTTGAGAGGGGGGAGGCTGGAGTGATCCTTGCATCACAGACCCAGAGAAGCCAGCACTGCAAGAGACTTCCAGAGGTCACCTAAGTCCAGCCTCCAAGCCTAAAAGAGAATTAACTGCGTTAGGATGCTGAACTCTGGATCCAAAATATCTGAAGTCATAACTCAGTGAAACTTTTACAGCACAGATAACTTCAAACACATGTGTCATCTCGGCATGGGGGCTGCTCACATGGCTAAAATTAAGCACATGTAAGTACCTCCTTGGAGCCAGCAGGGCTTGGGCCCACTTGTTTATTTACTCAACACCCTGCTTTTAAAGCTCCTTCATGAAACGCCAGGACAGAGGTGGAAATTCTCATTTTTCACTCCGAGATTAAGCTGTTACAGCCAAGCTGAAGTGCATTTCTCTCCATCCCCAACCCCACCACCAGGCTTCACTTACTTTATCAACCCATCCTCCATGTAAATGTCTGCATAGAAGGACTGGTCGTCATTAACTATTTTACCACCTTTGATCAAAAGACGATCGCTCTACAACAGAAGAAGCACAACACAAGACACGATTATTCAGTGGGTGGTTGGGAGGGGGGAGAGACCTGACAGTCTGCAGTGTCACTCCAGAGATGAAAGAGGAGGAGAAGGCAACAAGCTCTGCATTATTCACCAGCACACATCAAAACACCAGTCAACTGCTGCACTTTCAACTGGAAAGATAAAATGCTTTATTTCATCGGCGAGGCCTTTCATCACTGATGAAAAAAAAAAACAAACCAACCAAAAAACACCCAACAAAAATCAAAATGAGGGAAGAGGTGGGTTCCAGTGGTCTTTGCCTCGCTCCCACCTGAAGCCTGCCACCATCACCTGCAGCAGCAGCACCGTAAATAACACTTGGAGGGATGTGTTAGAACCACAGCTCTTTATTTTTTCCTGCCTTGGTTGTACGCAGAATTTCCTACGTTCACCCACACAGTGGAGTCACTGCTTGGCTCAACAGTTGAGTCAACTGCTGTCAGGGAAATGGCCCAAAAAGTCTGTTGCCAGGGGTTACACAACACAAACAAAAACTCCTTTGGTCCAGTTCAGGGATGTTTCGATGCAGTGGATCCAGAGCACCGCTGCAGAACCAGATGGAAATACGCAGGGATTTAGCAAATTAGGATGCACAGGGTGGTTATTAAAATTTCCTCAGGTTGGAAGACAGTTTGGCAGGAAGAGGAAATTAATTATAAAAAGGCAGCTATTGGGCAGCGTGATTTTATCCCAACCCAGGTTACAGCTTGCTGCTGCAAGATTTTAGGTCAAAAACAAATGTTGGGGTTTGGGTTGTTTTGGTTTTTTTTCTTTTGTTGCAGTAGTCATAAACAAGAGTGAAGCCCACTGCAGAGATGGGGAGGAGAGTTAAAAGTGGCTGCTGCATCCCCCTGGTTCCTTCATTCCCCTCATTGCAGATCCATTTATACAGCAGATGAATATTTAAAGCAAAGCACATCCAGGCTGGGAGTCTTGGGGTTAAAACCACACCTCTGGCCCTCGGACCTGTGCCTGTACTTACTGTGATTCCTTTCTCCCCTCCTCACAAAAACACCTTTGGAAGAGAACAAAGTGATAGCAGCGCAGCCAAAGGCTGGGGAAACCAAAAGCTGGACTTTTAACTCAGAGGTGCCATGGATTTACAGAAAAATATATGTAAGAACTTACAGAAAAAAATACATATAAAATAGTGACCGGGGTGCTCAGGGTCCTGATTTTGAGATGCCAGCTCCACTGGTCAAACAGAAGGAACAATCAGGCATTTTCCCCAATTCCTCATAATAATGCTGAAGAGTTGGAGCACCCAATCTTCAACTGAGACAGCTCTTTGAACACCAAAAGGGCTCCACGAATTGCATCAGACACTGATTTGTACCATTATATCCACCTTTTATACCACTGCTTAACATCCAGGAGATGCTAGAGTCCACCTCCCTCCTTTTTCTCCTTCTCCTTCCTCCTCCTGCTGCAATGGAGAGCTCCCCTGGACAACGCCACCGATTCCAAATACAAAGAAACCCCCAAAATTTAAATTTAGGAGCTGCTGCAAACGCCAACAAGCCTGAGTGAATTCGAGTGGGGCGTGAAAAACCTATTTGTCTTTCAGCACCAGCCTCTCCAGCAAAGTGTCCTACATGTTTACCACTCACAGAAACACTGCAGGGTTTGATGCCCACCTCCAGTGCCATGAAAAGGGGAAAGCCTGGCCATGGATGTCACCAAACCCTCCCACACTGGGCATCGATTAGGGCAGAAGAAGGGAAAAAAAAAATATATATGTAAAGCGGCCAGGAAAACGTAGCCTGGAGCATTTTAGTGATGCTCCTGGCAATAAGCAGGGCTGCTGCTGGGCTCCTGAGAGGGCTCTGAGATCAGGACGAATCCTCCTACTCATCTCAACCACCCTGGAGACAAAAGCACACGCAGCTCGCATCCCTGCCAGGGCCTGCCACCAAAATCTGTGTCTACTCAGCAGCAAAACCAGGGCAGCCACACATCCATTATCCTCCTTTTTTTTTTCTTTTTTCTTTTTTTTTTTTCTTTTTTCTTTTTTCCCCAGCGTTAGCCGCTGTTGATAATCCCAGGTTTGCACAGCGGCAAACAGGAGCAGAATGTGATTTTTCCTGCCCCGTTGCAGGAGGGCTTGGGTGCAACAGAACAGAAATCAGAAGGAAAAATGCGTCATGCCACTCCTGGCCCGTGACAGGGATTCAGCAGGAACCTCCATCGCCCTTTAAACAGAGGCAGCTTTTTAAACTCTTTACCATTGGGCTCTCGGAGGGAGAAAAAAATAATTAAAAAAATAATTAAAAAAAAAAAAAGGATGCTCTGTTTATCAATAACCATTTTTTGCACATCCCCTGCCTTCCTTAAGCACGGCAATTGTACAAGGCAGTGACTCCTGCCCTCAACCCCGACACGTCAAAGCCCCGTTTCAGAGCTCCTTTTCCTGCCCCCGAGGATGAGGAAGGAGGACGGGGAAGGGTGTGTCCGTGGGGAAGGTGAGGAACCGCAGCCAAGGATGAAAAACTCCTGTGTCCAAATAAAAAAAAAATTAAAAAAAAAAAATAAAAAGAATAAAAAAAAAAAAAAAAAAAAAAAAAGCGGCTCCAGGAGCCCGTTAGTCGAGGATATCTTACGTAACCCAAAGTTGGTACCCTTGGATCTGCAATACCTGCCCTAAATCGGCTCCCACAACAAGGAGACCGAGGCAGGCGTTTATATAACGGCTCCTTCCCTGCTCCCCCAGGATCGCACCCAAACCTGCGCCTTGCCAGAAGCTTCCCGGCGAAGAAAAGGCGACCCTGGAAAATCCCCAGCGCCAGCCCGGCGGGGAATGGGGGGGATCTGAGCTGATCTCCCCCCTCCCCACTCCCGGAGCCGCCCTTCTCCGGGCTGGGGCGGGCGGGGATGGAGCCCCCCGGGCAGGCACCGAACCCCTCCCGAGGGCTGGGAGAGCCCTTGTGGGCACAGCCCGAGGGCAGGGACCCCTCCCCGGGCACATCCCAGGGGCAGGGACCCCTCTCCGGGCACAGCCCGAGGGCAGGGACCCCTCCCCGGGCACATCCCCAGGGCAGGGACCCCTCCCCGGGCGCAGCCCCAGGGCAGGGACCCCTCCCCGGGCACATCCCCAGGGCAGGGACCCCTCCCCGGGCGCAGCCCCAGGGCAGGGACCCCTCTCCGGGCGCATCCCCGGGGCAGGGACCCCTCCCCGGGCACATCCCCGGGGCAGGGACCCCTCCCCGGGCACATCCCCGGGGCAGGGACCCCTCCCCAGGGTAGGGACCCCTCCCCGGGCGCATCCCCAGGGCAGGGACCCCTCCCCAGGGTAGGGACCCCTCCCCGGGCACATCCCCGGGGCAGGGACCCCTCCCCGGGCGCATCCCCAGGGGCAGGGACCCCTCCCCAGGGCAGGGGCCCCTCCCCGGGCACAACCCGAGCCCCCGCCCGGGGGTCCCCGATGCTCGGCCGGGGCCGGCGCTGCGCTGCCGCGGGGCGATGCCGCTGAATCCGCCCCCGGCCGGGGCTCAGCTTCAGCTCAGCCGACCCCCGGGCCCCCCCCTCCCACGGCGCTGCAGCACAGGAAGCGCCGCATTATCCCTGATCCCATTATCCTGCCCCAGCCCCGCATCGCTCCGGCACACAAAGGGCTCCATCCCCGCGCACCCCTCCCCCTTCCTTCCCCGCCGCTATTCCCCTGCGCTCCACTCACCGTGATCCGCGGAATATTTTTCTTCCCCTGATAAGACATCTTGGGAAATCAACCCCCGATGTATTTATTCGGTAATGGGGGTTTTTTTTTTGTTGTTGTTGTTGTTTTTTTTTTTGGTTTTTAAAAAGAAAAAAAAAGAGAAGCGCGGCGGCTGCTGCACCGCTATTGTCTCCCGCGCAGCAACCGCTCCGCGACCTCCCCTTCACCAGTGTGTAGATGGAGGAGGGAGGAAGGGAAGGGACGAAAAAAAAAAAAAAAAAAAAAAAAGACAAAAATAAATCCCCCGAGGCCAAATCACTGCGATCCCAGGGAAGGGGAGCGGGGGGGGGCGCGGCGCGGCCGCGGCGCGGGAGGCGATCCGTGCTCTCCGCAATGGCAGGAACGGGAGAAGCAGCCAGCCCCGCGCGTCTCCCTTTCTTCCCTGTGCCCGGAGCCCGGCCCAGCCCGGCCCAGCCCCGGCAAAGCCCGGCCCAGCCCAGCCCAGCCAAGCCCGGCCCAGCCCAGCCCAGCCAAGCCCGGCCCAGCCTCGAACGGCGGCGGGGCGAGAGCTGCGCATGCGCCCCCAGCCGCTCCCCCGAGCCCCGCCCACCCGGCGAGCCGCGCCATTGGCTGAGCGCCCGCGGGGATGCAAATGCACGGCGGACTCCGGCCAATGGGAGAGCGGGAGACGCGCCGGTATGCAAATGAGCGGTGGGAGGGGCTGCGCGGTCCCGGCGGCAGGGAGCGGGGACGCGGAGCGGGAGGCGTCGGGATAGCCCGGCGTGTATCGGGATATCTCGGGATATCACGGGATATCTCGGGATACACGGGCCGGAACCCATCGCCAGGCACCGCCCGCCCGACCTCCGCTCCCACCCAAACGCTTCCCGGGGGGCCCGGGTTAGCGAAGCTGCAGCGCTGGGCGGGGCAGCCGCGGGGCTCTGCGAGATGAGCCCTTCGGGGGCTGCGGGGCTGCGAGATCCCCCGGGAGGAGCGGGAATGATCCCTCCATCCCTGGGGCTGCGGACACCGCCACGCATCCCCCGCTGAGGCTACAACCCCCGGTGGGGGGACGAACGACCCCACTATTCCCGGGGCTGCGGACACCCCCATGCATCCCCCGCCGGGGCTGCAGCCCATCCCGGGAGGAGCAGGAATGATCCCTCATTCCCGGAGCTGTGGACACCCCATGCATCCCCCGCCGGGGCTGCAGCCCATCCCGGGAGGAGCAGGAATGATCCCTCATTCCCGGGGCTGCGGACACCCCCTCCCCATCCGACCCCCGCATGAGAAGAGCCGAGGATGCCCGGTGGGGAACTCGCTGCTTTCGATCTTCTTTGTCCTACCCCACCCTTCCTGACTCTCCCAATTAATAAATTGGGAGTGGGGGGAGAAATGAAGGTTTGAAGCCGCTCCCGACCCTTTGTTTTCCCGGTCTGCCTTGTCCCACACCTCGTCCAGAAAATCCAGCCCGGATCCAACCCCCCCGTGCCCGGACACCTGTGGTCACTAACCTGAGGCTTTAGTGCCAGGGAAATGTGGGCTCAGAGCTACGCACCCGGGCGTGGGGCTCCTCTCCGGTCCCTCGGGCCATTCCTTACTACGGCAGTGCTGCCAACTCCGTGTTCCATCTTTCAGTCACACTTGGAGTCAAATTTCTCAGTCCCTGAACTCCATAAGCTGGTACTTCAAGGAAAGAAATGCATTAAAACGGCGTGAATATCTCCTGGTTGTTGAGAGCGCGCTTGTCCCAGTGCAGGGAAGGGAGGTGGGAGCCGTGGGGTTCCTCTGACATCAGCTGAGCTGGGCTAAGGTACAACACGCTTTTTTTGGAGAGCTCAATGCCCCAAACTCGCTTCTGCTCGAAGGTTGTAAGGATTAAATTAACGATCAGAGACTTACCTTCCTTCCCTCAATCACGCTGAATTTCACAGCACACAAAACTGCACCTTTGCCTGGCCACGAAGTTGTGATCTCTACGTGCCCAAACCACACAGTGCACAGCCAGTAAGAAATCAAACCTTTGGTCTAGGAGAGCAATAAATAATTATAAAGACAACATCTGTTCAAACAGGCTCCTATCAGGACCTTTTATCTTCATCTCTTCACAGGAAGCTCTAAGGAAAACGGTGAAGGAGTTTTTTCCTGGGCAGAGGTAGGGCATCACACAACACTTACAGAGCTGGCATGTCCATCAGTTAATATCCAGTTAGCAACAAATGAAGAAGTGGCTCGTTATGACAGCGGCAAAATGATTAATTTGTCAGCCTGTAGGGTTTATTTTGATTTAATGATTAGAATAGATAACCCTGAATGGATTACCCTGAGCCTCTGATATGTGCTTGAAGAAGTTTTGAAACCTAAGCATATTTTTGCTCAGAACATGGCAGCAAGAATCTACATCAGGTCTCTAAATTTAGACAGTGCTTGTGTTCCTTTTTTTTTTTTTTCTCTTTGATGCTCGTTTTCCTCTGAATGGTGTCTGAATGGTTCCATGCCTTTTTGGCAGGTAGGAGAGTACCAGGGAGGAATCACACACTGCCCAAGGTTGGCACCCAGGCCTTGGGCAGTGGATCACCAACACACCTGGAGCCCATCTCAGCTGCCCAAACACACCTATTTCAGGTTTTTTATTATTATTATTATTTTAAAAAAGGCTTCCTTCCTACTGCACATGGGCTTAATTCAGAGCAGCAGTTCTTGAACGCTGAGTATCCCATAATCAAATATTCCAAGTTATGGATCCAGCAGTGAGTAGGGGCAGAAAGCAAGAGCCAGCCTTCAGGTGACACTTGGCTTGTCTTTCTCATCACCTAAGTCGTACAGAACGAAATAAATTCGGAGAGTAAAGGGCTGGAAAACCACAGCTGTTGAAGATGCAACCTCTGCTCAGCACCAAGTTTTTAAAACTTCCCTGATTTAGGACCAGAACTGAAGTCCCCAGTGTGTCCCTTAGCTCCATTACACCACACCAATGTGCCCCAGTCTTTCTTTGCTTTTAGCAGTGAGCTAAAAAGGTTGTCAAAACATGCAATTTTAAAATGTAATCTGGTTGCAAACTGGCTTATTTAGCCTTGCTGAACAGCAGTGAGGAATGGAAACTGCCTGTTGGATAATCTCACATGAGAGGAGGTGATCAGGAGGGGAGGAGAGGAGCTAATGGGCAGTGTTGGGGTGAGAACAGGTGGGGAACAACCTGGAATTACTGAGGTGCATCGTTCTGGCTGGTTCTGATAGAGCTTGGAGCAATCCAAGTGGAAGATGTCCCTGCCCATGGCAGGGGGTTGGAACTGGATGAGCTTTAAGGTTCTTCCCAACCCAAACCATTCCACGATTCTCGGAGTAATTCCTCTGATAAATCTCTGGTTTATCAGATCACAAATTAAATGAAGAAAAGTAATTATTTATGAAACGTCAGGGGCAGGAGTTGAGTCCTTTGTTACAAGAGGAGAACTGAACTCCCTCCTTAAACCCTGGATCCAGCCCAGCTGCCCTACAGCAGTGCCAGGATATTGTGGGAAGTGCTGGGATCTCTGGATAATGCTGATGCACTTTGTCTTCCACAGGTCTCTTAATGCACACAAGGGGCTGAACAGGCTAAAATTAAAGGTGTCACGTTAATGAGCACTGCCTAATCAATGCTAATAAAGGGAAAGGCAAGAGTGCCCCTGACCCATCCTAGGGCTTCAGGTATTTGGAGGAATATTGGCCAGGATCATCCTCAGCCCTTCCTGCCCAGCTGCTGCAGCACTTCTTGTGAGGCTCTTGGCAGCAAAAACTTATTTCATCTTAAAGGAACGTATCTGTGTCTAAATTTACATCCTGCAAAGGTCTGGAGGGAAAATGGCACAGGGATACGAGAGTCTCTGCGCGGTGATAATCTATGCTAAAATCATCAAAATAAATCTATGCTGAAGGAAACCAGCACGGGCATCCGTGGAAATCCATTTGCATCAGCTCTGAATCTTAACTCGCAGATTCTCTGCACTTGCCACAAAGCACTTGGAAAAAAAAAAAAAAAGAATTTTATTCTTTTCCAAGGATAAAATTTTACTGGATGGTTGGGAGAAGAGGTATTGAAAAGAGTTTCTTCCTCTGTGGAACTTTAGTGTAATGGCAACGAAGCCCACGGAATTTCTGCAACGCCCAAATTGCTTCTCCTCCTACTGAGTACTTAAAGGTGTGTCCACGATGGCATTTTGCCATGAAATTAAAAAAAAAAAAAAAAAACAAACCCTGCAAATGGAAATATCCATTTTAAAGCCGAATGAGAAGAGGGCTCGGAGATGGGCTTAAATAAACTGGGCCAAAAGAGCTTTCAGAAGTTCACCCAGGAGGCCCTGATTCTCTGTCATGACCCTGCCAATGCCAATTGTTGCATCAGCTCTGACTCTCAGCAATTTGGAAGGAGTTTTCCACGGATCCAGGAACCTCCTGCATCCTGGGAAGGGTAGGGAGCATTAAATCCAGGCTGCTACCTGGCAGGAGGAGTTACATCCTTTCTTCATCACTGTAAATTAAATTACTGAGGGGAGCTGTACTTGACAACGGGCATCTCTTGTTTTATTTTCTTACAGGAGAAAATTAAAATTAAGAGTCGTGGGGTCAAATATGTTACTGTGAGGAGGTAAAAATCATACAGCTTCTCAGAGAAACAGCCTGGGGTTGGGTTTTGTGGTTTGTTTTGGTTTTTTTTTGCATACAGACTATCACATTTTGTGAGGGTGAGATTCACTTTCTAGCCACGCAAACAGGTCAATCAAAGTGTACATTCGATCTGCAAATGAAAATTAACCTTCCCATTGATTTCCTTTCTTTTTAGATCCTTCAGGAGGCTCAAAAATAGCATTTTGAGAAGGCTGTTGGTGTTGGAGCGTGTTTCTCAGAGGAAATGCCCTGAGCACCACGATGTGAATTGTCCTTAAACAATCCCAGCCAGGGTTAATTCCCTGTCACGTACCCGGGAACGAGCCAGGCTCTCTTCAGGGTTCTAGACAGGGATTGCTCTGTCAGGGGTTGGACAATTCACAGAAAAAAAAAAAAAAAAAAAATGTGCTATTCTCTCCAAAGCACTCACAGTCACATCCTGCCCTGACCTGCACTGCAGCTAAATGCAGAATTTCTGGAACAAAGGCATGGGACAGTCAGGCCCTGCTGTCACTGTCACTGTCCCTCCCTTTCACCCTCTGGCACCTCCAGGCCCATGGGTTCAGGGGTTAGCAAATGGATGGGTTTAGTGATTCTACAGTTTTTACCATTATAATCCCTTTCTCCTTCCCCCCCAAAACAGGGCAAAGCATCAGGCTCTCAGCTGCTGCCCCTGCTTGTGCCAGCTGGATTTGCCTTCCTCTGAGAGTGATCATGACTCGGGGAAAAAAATGGAATTTTGACCTCTGTTCTCCCACCCTGAGGTGCATTCCTGCTCTCTGGGAGGGGATCACAGAGCAAGGCATCGAGAATCACACAGAAGGGCAAAAGAGGTTTGGGTTTTGGTGGTTTTCTGCTCCCAAATGCAGTTTTATTTGCTAAGAGGGCTCATGAGAACACATGCCCCCAACCCCACCTGAGCTTTGTTGACTCCAGGCCCATGGGAGCCATGGGCAGGGGTTAGCAAATGGATGGGTTTAGTGATTCTGCAGTTTTTTACCATTATAATCCCTTTCTCCTTTCCCCCAAAAAAACAGGGCAAAGCATCAGGCTCTCAGCCACTGCTGCCCCTGCTTGTGCCAGCTGGCTTTGCCTTCCTCTGAGGTGCAGGGTGATCGTGACTCAGGGGGAAAAATGGAATTTTGACCTCTGTTCTCCCACCCTGAGGTGCATTCCTGCTCTCTGGGAGGGGATCACAGAGCAGGGCATTGATAATCACACAGAAGTGCAAAAGAGGTTTGGGTTCTGGTGGTTTTCTGCTCCCAAATGCAGTTTTATTTGCTAAGTGAGAACACATGCCCCCAACCCCATCTGGACTTTGCTGACAGAGTCGTTTCCCAACTTCACAACAACATCCCAGCAGATGCACCCAGATCTGACGTGCCACAGGACAGGTGGGTGATACAGGGAGTCAAACACGGTCCTGCAGGTAAAAAAAAACCTCAGGCAGGCCCTGCACGATTGCTCAGCAGCCACTAAAACCAGATGGGGCCTGTTAAACCATGCCCAGGGCGGTGGCATTAGGGTGGCACACCAAACTGCCACTCCCACCTGCCAGGAATTGCATTTACCTGAGATAAAAATTGCATTTATTTGAGGTGAGACCTCTACCAGCTCCAAGCTGAGCAAGGAGACCAGCTGGCTCTGAGTGTTTTAAATTTTCCCATCAAATCTTTAACCCAAATTGTTCACCGGCCCCGTTATCAAAACCCCTTGCTCATCCCTCTGTGGAAGTGTGGCACTGGTAAATTCTGCATTTAAAACCACTCCACGAGAGTGGTGGATGGAGCAGCAGCTCTGCAGAGTGAGGGCTTTGGGAAGAAGTTAAGAGGACTTTGGCATTTTTGCTTCTCACTGTGGTTTTGGGGTTTTTTTGTTTGTTTGGTGGGTTTTTGTTTGTTTGGTGGGGTTTTGTTTGTTTGGGGTTTTTTTGTATTTTTGGGGGGATTTTTTGTTTTGTTTTGGTTGTTTTTTTGGTTTGTTTTTTTTTTTTCCCCATGCCATCCTGGCCCATTGGAAGAACATGCAAGCCATCCTCCCCCATGATTATTTTGCAAGCAATGATTGTAGAAACAAGGCTAGAAAAAAAAAATTGCAGGCATTGTAACAAATTAAACTCAGGGCTGCATTTCCAGCTGTCTGGAACAGCTCCTTTGTTTTAGACAACAGTTCCATTAACGTTCCAGAGTCTGTGATTATTTGAGCTCTCAACAACATCCTGTTATTCATTATTTCTCTCCAGGAATGAACAACCATGATCCTGAGAGCTTTGAGGTTTTAGGAAGAAGTCCAGTCATGTCACAAGCTTCATGACAGTGTTTGGCAGGCGAGTCCTCCCCTATCAATTCTAAAATAAAAGCATTTTCCTACTGTTTATTCACTGTTGTTATTTGTTTCAATGGGCTTTGTTGGTTCAGACCAGCAGTTTACACGCTGTGCTTCCCAAAGGGCCAGGAACTGTTTTAAGGGAGGCAAAAAAGGAATGTAAATGTGCACAGGGGAAACACCTGAAGCGCTGGAGTAACAAGAAGATGGCAAATGAAGGAGAGACCCGGGATCCCAGGTCCTGTACTGGTGTTGGAAGGTCTGAGCAGCTGCTCAGGCTCTCTCTGCAAACCAGATTAAAGCCCTTGTGATCCCTCTTGCAATTAAACCTTGCATTTCTCCAGAGATGCTCCCTAAAATACTGTCTCTGTCCCCGAACTGTCAACAGGTGAGAAAGACAGAAGGAATAGCAATCACAGATGTGGGAAATCTGAGAAATACAACCAAGAGAAACCACCCAGCTCAAGCAAGCAATGGCCAAAGTTTTTCAAGCCCCAGATGAATGCCCCTCTCTCAAGACTGCTCATGTAAGGAAAAGGGGAATATTGCCCTGGAATGCCATTCCAGCAGTCCCTGCTCTGGGACCAGGAACCTTCTGCACTGACCACAAAGCAGAGCTGATGGATAATGGAGCTGTGGAAAGGGTCTGGAGCTCCAGGAGGGGCTGAGGGAGCTGGGGAAGGGGCTGGAGCCCCAGGAGGGGCTGAGGGAGCTGGGGAAGGGGCTCAGCCTGGAGCAAAGGAGGCTCAGGGGGGCCCTGGTGGCTCTGCACAGCTCCTGCCAGGAGGGGACAGCCGGGGGGGTCGGGCTCTGCTCCCAGGGCACAGGGACAGGAGGGGAGGGAACGGCCCCAGGCTGGGCCAGGGGAGGCTCAGGGTGGGCAGCAGCAGGAATTTCCCCATGGAAAGGGGGCTCAGGCCTTGGCAGTGCCCAGGGAGGGTTGGATCCTCATCCCTGGAGGTGTCCAAGGGACACCTGGACGTGACACTCAGCGCTCCGGGCTGGTGACAAGGTGGGGATCAGGCACAGCTTGCACTTGCTGATCCTGGAGCTCTCTTCCAACCTGATATTCCAAAATATGTTGAATTTTCCAGGCTAGAGCTGGCCAAATAACCCAGTGAGAACAGCGGTGCCACTGCTCCCTTTTAAATGCAAATCCAGCAGCAATTTACCCTGAAAACCCCAAGAAGGAAGGAAGAAGGAGAGGGAACAGCCCCAGGCTGGGCCAGGGGAGGCTCAGGGTGGGCAGCAGCAGGAATTTCCCCATGGAAAGGGGGCTCAGGCCTTGGCAGTGCCCAGGGAGGGTTGGATCCCCATCCCTGGAGGTGTCCAAGGAAGGCTGGAGGTGACACTCAGGGCCGGGGACAAGGTGGGGATCGGACACAGGTCGGGCCTGATGGTCTTGGAGGGCTTTTCCAACCTGGATCATCCTGTGGGTAAATAAATCCCACTGCAGAAAATGACCTTGCTAGGTGTGCACAGCAGCTGCTGAGAGCCAGGCCAGGGACCTCTTGCCTCATTTCAGGGATCCCACACCTGAGGATGACGCTCTTGGCACATCCCAGTGTCGGGGTCAGGGCCTCGGAGGCCTGAGCAGCACCAGAACCAGCAGCTCCAGGAACAGGAACAGCCCAAACGGGGCAGGATGAGCAAAGTTCAGACGGGGAACAGAAGCACAGCCAGCTCTCCAAGGCCTGGCAGCTGGAAGCAGCAGAGCTTGGCTCCGAGCTGAGCTGCAGACCTGTTGAATTGGCCACCAGAGACGGAGCTGCAAAAACGCTGCTGGAGCCGAGGCCCAGCCTTCCTGGTGCCTCCAGAGATGATCTTCACCCTGAATGATGAGGCAGCACAGCCCTTGATAGATGGGCTACAGAGTGTCCCAGGCAGGACAGACACGGGGAGATTTGATTGCCCTTATCTTGCCCCACAGAACAATAGATTGCTATTTAATGTGGAATAATCACATCTCCCTTTTTTTAGCCCCTTGACAGCTGAGACCTCAGAGAAAAAAATATAAAAAATAGCGTGCCCACGTTGCTTTTTTAAGTGTTACGAGGGGGATTAAGACAAGATCTTTCTGTAAGTGACAGGAAGGATGACTGGGTTTTAAACCCATAAAGCCAATTTTGCTTGCTGAGGGTTTAACCATTGATTCAAGCCATGGCTGCAGTCAGCCGGAAAACCAAAGCTAAAACATTCCTGCAATAAATTCCCAATCCATAGCATGACATTTATCCCAGGAGACTGCACTTACCCCAATGCTCACCACCCCTCACAACACCATCCACTGGCATCAGTGTTAGGTAAAGCTAATGAGAAACAACTCAAATGTTTTGTGCCATCCCATTATTTCATCCCCTCAGTTAGCATTTAGACAATCATCTTTAAAAACAGAATGAAAAAGCACACTTTAAAAAAACATTATTAAAGTTCTCAGTGGATTCTGATTTTGCACAATGTTGTACTCAAGTTTTTATTATGCTGGTGCCATTTAATTAGAAAATAATTGATCTTTTCAGGGTTAATGTATATCCTGCTTATACTTACGCCCCACAGGACATCAAGTTGTCTGAAATTAGCTCTTAAAATGTCATGAATTGCAGAACCTTTTACTCCCCAAGATGAAAAAGCCCTTTATTCTTGAAATCCACCTTGGTTCATCCAACAAGAGTAATTAATCATGGAAAGTTACTCCATTAGCAGACACTCCAGCATGACCAGAGCAAACCTCAGGCACCTGTAGCGGCAAATTTTTTGTTTGGGTTTGGGAAACCAGGTTTGGAGCAGCGTGGAGCACATCCTCCTCCTCCTCCTCCTCACTGGGGCTGGTGTGTGGGAATTCTGAAAGCCTGTGCCTGCCTTTGTGAGCTCTTTGCAACAGCAGTGGAAATGTGGCTGGATGGATCCCCCAGGGCACTGCAGCAGGGGCTGGCTTGGGGAGGATGAGCCTTGAGTTTATATTTTATAACAAACACCTTTTCTTTGTTTGTATTTTTATGTTACCTCCAGTTATGCTTCACCTTTCTGAAAGCAGGAGAAAGTGGTGAAGGAGCCCATGCTCTGACTCCCAGGCAGAACTCCTGCCCAGCGTGCACAACCCAGATCAGGACTAAAAACCAGAAGGCACCTCCCAGGAGCAGCTCCCAGAAGAAAGGGAGCTGCTCTACACTCGCTGGGAGTCTGCTCAGAGAAACTCCTGCACCATGCCAGGAGTTCAGCAGGCTGCTGCTGCTGGGTACTTCATTCACTCATTCATTCATTCCTTCCTGCTCTTCCAGCCTCTGCCAGCATTGTCAGAGGTGTGCACCGAGCATTTCCTGGCTCACAGCTGAGCAAAGCTGCTTTAAATCCATCTATTGAGGAGAGCAGATGGGCACGGTCAGGCACACCTATGGGTTCAGTGGGGTTTTTGCCTCTGGAAGAGGATGGGCTTTAATTGCACCCTGACAAATCCAGAAAACGAGAAGTGTTCTGCAGCAGTCTTAAAATCCTGGGAGGAGTTCTGGGTTGCTACGAGGATGCCACATTCCTGTGAAAGTCCCAGGTCTTCCCGAGTCAAAAATCCCCACTGTAGCCAGCAGCCCTGCTGAAAATTGAGCTGCAGCTCCCCGGGGGTCACTCCGGCAGGGGCAGGAGTCCCCCCCTGGAAGAAGCCTGCAGGGATTTGATCCCGGTAGGTGGAGGCTCGTTGATGCTCTTTTTTTTTTGCTCACAATCGCGTTTCTGTTCCGTGAGCTGCATTCCCTGCCTGGGTGGGGCATTTCCCTCCCCTCGTGCTGGGGGAATCGCCTAAGAAACAAAAAAAGTCGCGGTTTCTCCCCAGACAGGAGGGCAGGGCGGGGTGTTTGTGGGTGCGGGGGAAAAAAAATCTTCTTTCTTCTTGCGCCCCCCTCTCGCACACCTGCAGCAGGGAGCACACGGACAGCGTTCGAGCTCTGCCAGAGATGCTGCTGCTGCTGCCCAGGGATGCCACACGGATGCAGGGGACACAAAACCCGGCGGCTGGAGGTGGAGAGGATCCGTCCTCTCTGCAGCCTATCGCGTGCTCGAGTTCACCCCCCACCACACACACACACACACACACATATATATATATATATATATATAAATATAAATTCATCTCTCTATGTATGCACCCACCTTGTCATTCAGGTTCTGCAGCGCCTCCTTCCCCGTGGCACTCCTGATCTCCACCTTTCTCCCGAATTCAACAGATGGTTCCCTTCCCTTCCCGCTCTGCTTGGAGTAGACGGAGGGAGCATCCGGACCCAGGTGGGCAACATCCTTCTGCTTGGCCACCACTTTGTTACATCCGCGGCCCACCGAGAGCGAGTCGAAGTCGATGGTCTTGTTCTCCAGGGAGCCTTCCACCGGGCAGAACATGCCACAGAATTTCTGCCGGGGCTTGGGGCTGCCCGAGCCCAGGTTTTTGAAGAAGGCTGGCACTTCTTCCTCCTCGCCCTGCCGCCCGTTCTGCTTCCTCTCGGCCATGGCTGGGGTGGGCTCCCTGCTGCGGGGGGGGATAACAACAGCGGTGAGCAGGAGGATCCTGCACTTACACACACACACAGAGGGAGAGAAGAGGTGGGGGGAGAAAAAAAAAAAAAGGGAAAGCGATAGGAAAGGGACGGATCTGGGTCCTAGAGATACGGCAACATCAACTGCAAAGGGCTGTGCCCGGCAGGTCCCCTGCCCCCATCGGCACCAGCCAGCCTGTGGCTCGCTCGCTCTCCGATGCAGCGCAAAGTTGAGGCGAGGATGGGGCAGATCCTGCTGCAATGAAGGGAGGAGGCTTCAAGTTCCCGGCATCCAGATGGGGAGGGAGGGAAAAGGGAAGAGAGAGAGAAATGAAGAAAAAAAAAAAAAAAAAAAAAAAAAAAAAAAAAAAAAAAAAAAGGCAGCTCACTCTGCAGCAGAAACTGGGGGACTGCTCCGGAAGTGATGCGAGTGGTGAACTGGCAAATGGACTCGATCAGGTTGGAGCAACAGCCCCCATCACACCCACCCTCTCCCCCTCCCCTTCCCCGGCGTGCGGATCTCGCCGTTCCAGGCGCCTGATGGGGAGCGGGCACCTCCTCCCGTGCGGCCGCTCCCCCTGCCCGGGCAGGGCAGAGAGGGGCTCTGCCCCTGCCCCTGCCTCCCTCCCTGCAGCCCAGCCTCCCCCAGCCCAGCAATGGTGGAGAGCCCCGGGAATCCCATTGTTCCTCACTTTTCCCAGCGCCGCGGAGCCGCAGGGCGGGAGCAGCTGGGATCGCAGCTGGGGCACCGGGGCTGACTCAGCGTCCTGGGCTGGGGGGGCAGCCCCTCTTCGGGGGGATAAAGGGGCTGACGGATGGCACCGGGGAGAGGATGAGAAAGGCAGACAGATGGGAGAGGGGTGTGGGAACCGGCGAGAGAGGAAAACGAGCTGGCAAAACCGGGACTTACCTCCAGGAGCCGAAAAATTAGTGACCTTGCGAGTCAATTAAGCCTCTGCAGTGCCAGGAGACCCCGGTTCCTCCCTGCGGGAGATCAGGGGAGGCAGCCGAAGGCGGCTCCGGCTGAGGGCAGCTTTGCAGAGGAGGAGACAGAGCAGCCTCGAGCGCTCCTGCCCGTGGTGACAGCGACCCCGGGGCCGAGGGGAGCTGGGGGACATGGGGACAGAGGGGAGGGGGACAGGGGGACAGGGGGGACAGGGGGGCAAAGGGTCGGATGGGAGCAAAAGGATGGTGGGGAGGAAAGGAGAGACTGGGCAGAGAGAAGATGGGGGTAGGGGGGGGAGGTGGACAAAGGGGAGATGGGGGCGAGGAGAGGTGGGGGCAGAGGTGTGGGGGGCTCAGGGGGGAACGGGGATGGAGAGCAGGTGGGGGCAGAGGTGTGGGGGGCTCAGGGGGGAACGGGGATGGAGAGCAGGTGGGGGCAGAGGTGTGGGGGGCTCAGGGGGGAACGGGGATGGAGAGCAGGCGGGGGCAGAGGTGTGGGGGGCTCAGGGGGGAACGGGGATGGAGAGCAGGTGGGGGCAGAGGTGTGGGGGGCTCAGGGGGGAACGGGGATGGAGAGCAGGTGGGGGCAGAGCGAGGCTGGGGAGCAGAGCGGAGACAGAGGGCGAGGAGAGGTGCGGCGCAGAGGAGATGGGGAAGAGGGAAGATGGGGGGAACGGGAGAGGGGATGAGGTCAAGGCAGAGACCCGGCTGGTCCCGGCCCGGCCGCCGGCGCTGTCCCTTCAGCACCACCCGGCACAGCCCAGCCCGCCGGTGCTGAGCTCCAACCCAGCTCCTGCTTCGCGTGTCCGGCATCCTTTGGGATTTATTCCCCGGGTTTTGTGCCTCAGCGAGCCGCTCCAGGGCCGGGGTCATTCCCAAGGGGCCGCTTCGGGCAGAGCCCACCCGACCCTGTGAGCCCGGGACACCCTGGGGACGTGGGAGCAGAGCCAGTCTGGTCACAAAGGTGATCAGAGCAGCACACAATAGGTCGGACGTGGCTGTCTCCACCTGACAATACGTTCTTGGTGTGTGATTTGGGGCCCTCGGGATAATCCATATGCAGTGTTTGTGCTGGTCAAACCCGATGGCCAGGGCTACTTATTGCCATGCATTATTCATTGATAGGCATCTTTGCACACGCATACATTAATTGTTAATTGAGAGGCATCTGTGTCCGAATGGCTACCAAGCACCTTTGGAAGATTAAAAACAAAACAAAACAAAAAACCCCCAAAAAACCCCCCAAAACCCCAAAAGCACTAAAAGAAATAAACGTATTTAAAATTAACAACCCCAGAGCCATCTCTGCCTGCAGACCACACCCAAATCAAGGCATTTGTATCCAAAAGGTGGAAAACCACCAAAGCCAAGGTCACAACCGAGCAAAGCCCGGTAATAAATGCACGGCGCAGTGATAAAAGACTCCAGACTAAAAGGAAAAAAAAAAAAAAATATATATATATAAGCCTGCAGCTTGGCCCTGAAGGCTGAGGATGATGTGCTCTGGTAACTAATGAAGGAGGGAGGAATCCAAAGCCAGGGGCTCCCCAGGGGAAACAGCCCCAGCTCCTTCCCCTCCTGGGATCATCCCCGAGGACCCAGCTGGGTTAGAGCCACGCTGAGCTCAGGTGCAGGGCTGGGGCCCGGAGCCCAGCAGATGGTCTCTCAGGTACACACGAGCGCTGTTTTATTCCGGGTTTATAAATATTCATCGGCACAGCGCCGCTGATCAGGCAGCGCCGGCCGGAGGGGGGAAAGCCTGGCAGAGGTTGTGCTGACACGTCCTGCAGTTTGCTGAGGTGAAGGCAGGGACAGCCTGGGATCTCCAGTATTAGAAAACACACTGGTGGTGTCCGATGAGAGAGATGATCTGAAGAGCAGGATGCTCTTTGGGACACGTGGTTTATTGGTCGTGGGAAGGCAGCTTAACTGGGGAAGAGTCCAAAGGTCCAAAGGGACAGGGATCCAGGGGAGCAAGCAAGAGAGCAAGAGAGAGATTTTCCTGTTACATTCCATTTGAACCCTTTCTATCGTGAATATTCTAATGAGCGTCAACCAATCACCTCAAGATACAAAACCTACAGAATCTACATCCAGCCTATGGGAACTACAACATTACAATACTACTCTACAGACCAAAATCCTGAAAAATCACCTTATCCCTGATACCTGAGAAGGTCCAACCCTTCATTCATCTTTTTGTCCTGGCAAGGGTGTCACTGACTCACCCAGCCCAGTCTTTTCAGCTAACCTAATCACCTTCTTCCCGCCCAGCATCTTACAGTAAAAATTTTGCCTTCAATTCTATTCCTCTCGTAGGTTTCCTACTCTTAGAATCTTTTACTAATAAATCATCTCTGCAGAGCCCAGCTACTTCATCCTCTCCAACACTCCAGCTCGTTCACCCCTTGGCACAGCCCTGGGAGATGCTCGGGGATCTGGGTGCAGGGCTGGGAAGGACCTGCCAGGAAAGCCGGGGGCTGTGCGGGGATGTGTCACTGTAGGACACGAAGGAGGGACACACACAAAATTTTGGCTGAGAAGAAAATCACTGGGAGACGATAATCCACGTGTTTATTAATCCCATGGGGTTTCTATTTTCACTGAGAACCACATGAATTACTTTGAGAATGACACTGACCCTCATCTGAATTTCATAAACCCGGCATCAATGTGAAAATCCCTCAGAAAACCCCCTCACACTCGGCCCTGCAAAAGTGGGGGAAACACTGGAGAAACCTAAAGACAACCTTAGGGATGAACCATGGCAGCTGGAATCACACTGGCAGCTCCAGTCTCTATGCAGCAGCTTTATATCCTGCTCCTGTAATGAGTGCTAATTAGTTCTTGCTGTATCAGCTATAGGGGTGAGCAGAGCAGAATAAGCTGGGTGCTTATTTGCAGATAAACCATTTAGCAGCACGAGAAAATGGGTTAAATTTATCATACAGATTTAATATTGTGGGTAACATAATGGATATGTTATCCATGATATTAATTGGACATAATATATATAAATAAAAATAAAAATAAATATTTATTTATATTTATATAAATATAATATGTATATGTATCATATATGATATATATCCATATTATATATATCCATATGTATCATATATGGATCTATCATATCCATAAATATAATATGGGTATATATCAATTTAATAATTGATAATATTAGTTATCCATTAATATTCATATTAATATTAATTGATAAAGGAACATATAAATTGGTACAACAGCATAATTGAACAATATGAATTGATAAAAGGAAGAAAAGAGGGAAACTAAGTAGAAACACATCTTCAGGTTTTCTTAACATCCAGGAACTCTGGGCACCACGGAGCAAATGACTTGCATCAGGAATAAAACCCCAGAGAAGTGATGAATAGAGAGCTCACCTGAAAACTGCAGAGGAGAGCAGCAGAATTGGCCCAATTTAAGATCCTTTCCAATTTAAAAGATCCTTTTATGCTCCTGCACAAAACCCCCGAGTGCCATAAGAACTCCCTGCCTGCAGCACTCAGCACCCCAGGAGAGGAGGCAATCCCTGCCTGAAGATTGGCCTTGGCAGAGAAAAGGAGAAGGGTGGCACCAGCAGCCTGGATTGAAACATTTCCTTTTGCAAAAAATGACTTTACACCGACAGAGAGGAGATGTGAGCACACAAAAGGCAGGCTCCTTGTCAAAGAAGGGGAAAATTGGGTCTCTTCACTCTCATACTGAGACTGCCTTGGTGCACAGAGCCCTGGAATCTGGCTGGAAAAACCCACCAGCAGAGGATGGATCCCTGTGTCACACCAAGGGTGATGGGTGATTTCTGATTTCCTGTTCCACCTGGCCAAGAAATCCCAGCTTTTGCAAGGGCCAGGACAAGGGGGGGGGATGGCTTTAAACTGACAGAGAGCAGGTTTAGATTGGGTGTTAGGGAAAAAATTCCTTTCTTTGAGGGTGGGGAGTGGGCAGAGGGAATTCCAGAGGAGCTGGGGGTGCCCCTGGATCCCTGGCAGTGCCCAAGGCCAGGCTGGATGGGGCAGGGAGCAGCCTGGGGCAGGGGGAAGTGTCCCTGCCCATGGCAGGGGGTGGGATTGGGTGGGATTTAAGGTCCCTTCCCACCCAAACTGTTCTGGGATTCTCCGTGAATGAAATATCTAAT
Source organism: Phylloscopus collybita (assembly GCA_027886175.1). Lineage (NCBI taxonomy): Eukaryota > Metazoa > Chordata > Aves > Passeriformes > Phylloscopidae > Phylloscopus > Phylloscopus collybita. Next base: position 1,143,947 of record JAJNNQ010000087.1, on the reverse strand, counting down.
GGTGCCTTGCTCCATTTCATTCTCACAGTGACTTCCAAGGCTGAACAGTCAAACTTGATTTGAGTTGGAGACAAGGCAAGGTAAAGCTCTGTGTTGCTTTATTTGCATCTTTAGGTGAGATAATCGCTGCAAATCCAGAATTTCCTTCATTATCATTTAACAATTAAGAACCCAGACAGAAATCACAGCAGTGTACTCCACCATTCAATTGCCATTATTAAACTAAAAGGCAGCCACTACTCCCAAATCTAGGGGGCTCTTCCCATTGGAAACAATTAATTACTAATTCTTCCAGGGGGTGCAAGGTTCATCGAGCAAGGCAGGACCCTGGTGAGGTTTGGGTGTTTGCAGCAGCAGAACTCCACTGAGTCAATTCTCCAGTGAAAAGGAGCAAAGAAAGCCTGGCACAAGCCCCTGGGCCAGTTTAGGGGATGGCCTGGGGAGCTCCAGCCTGGATTTCTGGGTGGGATGATCCCTACGGGTCCCTCCCAACCCAAACCACTCTGATCCTCAAAGAGAAGCTGAATAAAACTTCAGTATAAATCAGCTTTCGCCCTGTTTTTGTCTGTTCTCCTCTGGTTTTCTAAAGTTTTTCTGAAGTTCCTTCAGCCTTCTGTGTTCGCCTTTTGAAGCAGAGTTTTCTCACTCACTTTTCGTGTAAACAGTGATTGTTTTGCCTTCTTTGCTGTAAAAGAGGAAATTGATAAACTATTAAATTACCCGATATAATAATAATAAAAGAAAATCCTTCCTTCCTCCAATCCGTAATCACTGTTAAAATTCTATAAATGTCAAAATCTGTAAATAAACTGCCCCCTTTTTTACCTGAAACATCTCAGTGCATAAGTGTATTTTCTTTTGTGTCTAAACCCAACATTTTAGGGTTGCTTAGAGCAAGGATCTGTTCAGGCTGTGCTGAACTCTGCAGCCAGCACCTCTTCCAAAACCAGGCAGCCCTTAAAAACATCAACTTGTTGCATGTGCCACTGCAATAATCTTAATTTCTCTGCCTGGTCAGAGGCTGGGAAAGCCACCTTCCCTCTTTTCTGGCTGTTGCTGCTCCCCACATCCCACCCTGGCATTTGAATTTCCCAAGGATCAGGAGGTGGCACTGAGTAACTGCCATCTCCAGAACATTCTTCCTTGAGCACGAAGAACCCAACCAAATCCTAAAATGCTTCATTGGGTTGGAAATTGTTCTGGCAGAGCACAAAAAAAAAAACAAAACACCAAACTGAAAGGCCAAGCTGTCCACAGAGAAATCATTAAGCAGCTTCCCTTTGGGATATGATAATTGCTGGAGTGGCTGACAGATTTTTTTTTTCTTGGCGGTGAGCACTCAAAGACGAGACACATTATTTCAGGAGCATTAAAGACCAGCAGAAAGTCTTTTGATAAATGAATACAGCCCATTCAAAGGCTGAGACAAAGATCATTTTCTTCCCCTGATTGTTCCTTTTTATTTCTGTTTATCCTGCGCCTCGCTTTCCCTCTGTGGTTTTTTTTTGTTTTTTTTTTTTTTTTTCCCCTCAGCTGACAGAAATTTTCTGCCACTCAGGTTTTGTTGCCAGTGGGTTTTAGCCCGTGCAAACACCCCTGCCCACAGCCAACAGCACGAATATTGAGTCAATGATTTTCCAAAGGCCCCAGTGGAAATGAGCCCAGGGACTTCCAGAGGGAGCAGAGACCCTCCTTGCTGTCAAAATCTCTCCTCCCCAATCCAGTGTGTGAAAGGCACCAATCTGAAAAATCAGATTTTTCTCAGCTGTTCCCAGGATGATCATGGACAGAAGCAACAGGAATCTCTCCAAAGCATTTCGTATTTAGGACAGAATCTCCCAAATCGTTGATTTCCTCGAGATCCATCAGTGCCCTGTGACATTTGGCAGCCCCACCACGGCCGAATTACAGCTGATGGCTGAGATCTGCTTCTTCCAGGCAGTGTCATTAAGAGAACTCACCCAGCCAACCACAGAAAGGCAGCATTAAATATTAACATTAAATATTAACGTTTCCTCTGAGCTCCTCTCTCAGAATATGACAGCTCCTGGCTCACCACCACTGACATTGCCACACCAAACAGATTTCCAAAAGCAGTGCAACGCTTTTCCAGTGAAACAGAGAGAACCAAAGCTTCATCTGTGCTCAACATTATTATTGCAGCAGGGCTGTGTGATGTTATAAACACACACAGAGGCAGCAGCCTTCTCCAAAGGTCTCAAGCAAGGATTTTTGTGGTGATCAGTGTTCCCAGGGGTTTGGCTCAATATCAGGAAGAAGAACAAGGAGGACAAACAGTTAAGCAAAAACTTCATGCTGAAAATACCAAAGCAAAAAATTGAACCAAGTCATGAAACCCTTCCCTGGAAAGGAAAACTTCCCTTTTCTCTCCTGTTTTCACAGAGGTTTCTCTCCTCTCCACGTGTGGTGTCTGGGAGAGCCGGTGCTAACGGGGAAGGCACGCTGGCCTGGCTGAATTTTAACATAAAAAACCATAAATTTTAAAGCTAAGAAGAAGCTTCAAGCTTCAGTTTCAAGCAGTGATGTGCCCTGGGATGTCTCTGCCTTGCTCAGGTTCCTCCTTTTGCTGACACAGCTTGAGAAGGCCACGCTGCCCAGCAGGAGAGCCCAGGCCCTGGTGCAGAGCCCTCATCCCAGCGCTCGCACACGGCCCCCAGAACCATTTGTCATCCCTGAAAATCTCATCTCATTACATGTTAAACAGTCCCAGGGACAAAGGCAGCATTATTGGCCTCACTGTACACATGGGAAACGAGGCACAGAAATTCAAATTCACCTCCAGCCACAGCAGCAGCCTGGGACAGAGCAAGACACCGGGCCAGGCTCTTGTTGTGTGCAGCCAGCCCTGTTTGGGGATCCTCCTCCTCCACTGCTCTGCCCTCACAGTTTCCAGCCCCTATTTCCAGGCAGGAATAGCATCAGTGGTAAGAAAAGGGGACTGGACTGACAGCCCTGAAGCCTCAGATCTCTTTGTGCTGCTCTGCACAAAGTCTGGGGCGTTGCTCTTGCTGCTGCCACGAACCAAAGTCCTCCTGATGCACTTATTAAATAAATCTAATCTCATTAAACTGCATTACAAGCTTTTATTTCATGGATCTGTTTGCCTCACAGATCACCCAGAGAGTTAACTCCTGCCTGGACTCTGCTTTTCCCCTTCATAAACCCTGCAGCAGGCACTCCTGACAAACCAGACACCCCTGTGGTCCCATTGCTGCCGAGCTGGAGCACCTGGAATGGGCCACAGGGAGGATGGGAGCATCCAGGGTGCTGCTTCAGCATCCCATGAACTTGGTACCGGTGTTTCAAAAAAGGTACGAGTTGCATTCCCTTCAGTGTGTGCTTTATACATGGAAATATTGGTTTAAAATCACCCCAGAGCCCTGTTGGAGTGAAAACACAGGGTATCTGAGATACTCCTCCTCTACACCCCGGGCTCCTGTGGCTAGTGGCTCAATTTCTTGAGAGGCTTTGGAGGAATATCTCAGGGAAAACAGGGTAAAAGATTCCAGAAGAGGCTCTCACCCCCCTGGGATCAGCACAAGGCTTTATTCTGGAAGGGTTCCAGGGAAGAGAGGGAAAACAAGGAAGAACAGGATTTTATCTGGTCTCTGGCTCAGGAGAGATAACTGGACCTGAGCCAAGAGGGTCAAGATAGAGAGGAAGGGTCAAACCCCATGGTCACAGCTTCAGGGGGTTCTGGGGGAAAAACCAGAGGAACACACCAGGTATCACTAACTCTTAGAGGGGAGCAGCACCAGGAGAATTTCTGTTGCAGAATTTCTCTTACGTTCTGTGCAAAGCAGCCTGTCCTGGCCTGGTGTGCTGGGATTTTGTTTTAAAGATCTCAGCTCAGCACTAAACAATTTGTTAAACAAATCTGAGCGAATCCAAACCTAAAGTTTCAGGTTTTCCATCTGATAGGGGAACATCTCCTCAGGAGGCCAAGCAGGTCGAGTTGTACTTTTGTAGCATCCAAGGAAATGTTTGCAGAGAAAGTTCTGACTTCAAAATTAAGAGCTGCAGTTTAAGAGTAACTTAATTACCTGCAAAGATAATTCGAATAAATACTTTATAAATATTTGGATAGCTTGGGTAAATTGATACATCGATCTTTTAATTCCTTAATTCTTTAGTGGTTAGGAAATTAGATGTTGGGATTAAAGACAAAAAGATGGAAGAACAAAATGAATTACTTAAGATGTCGACTGCGTTAGGCACTAATTAATCAACATCTCAAAAATTAGATCCAAGGAATATTGACATTAAGGCAAGCAGTTATTTACCAATAAGAACACATACACAGCTCAGCACCAACAGAGTTACCTGAAACATCATCAGCATCAGAAAATCCGTGCAAGCCCAGTTTGGTGGGGCAGGATTTTAAAGCAGAGAGTTTTCAGTGTCTCTCTCCTGTTCAACTCAAGGCAGGACACGTCCCCTGAGCCCAAAACACAGCCCCACTCTCTAACTTTAACAAACAGCAGCAGAAATTAAGTTAAGGCAAATATTGAATGTTTCACCAGCATCTGGGGGGAATGGGAGATCACATCTGATAGAGAAGATGCTCTGGCTGAGGATGGATTGCAGGGTGCTGGGAGGAACCAGGCACCACCATCTCCAGGGATAACGAAGTTGGGAAGCTGGGTTTGGCTCCTTATGAGAACACAAGGAGCGTGGTCACCGGGAACCCCCTCGGAGACGATTCAGTATCTCCTAACCTGTCATTTTCCATCCCATCGAGGTTGTTTTGGGAGTCCCTTTTGCGTGTGTGCAGCCCTTAGCTCCGGCCCATTTTCAAGGTTGTTTGACTTTTGCGCTAAACAAAGACCATTAATGCCAATTCCTGAGCTCCTTCCCCGGCTCTGGGGGAGGGGGATCTCTCCTCCCTTAACCTGTCAAATGGCACGGGTAACACCCACCCTCTGCTCCCAGCGGGTACAGGACAGACCCATCCCTGCTCCCCGGTGGTTTTTTTCCAGCTCCCGGAGGGGCAGCAGCGCTGGCAGGAGGAAAAAAGCTGCGCTGTGCCTGCAGCCGCGATAAAGGAGCGCAAAGTCAGCGCAGCTGGGAGCTGCATCCCGCAAAAACACCTCTGTAAGCTGCTGTCCCCCCCAAAACGCCCACCAGCATTCCCTCCTGAGGAGATCCCAGCGGACAAAGCCCCCAAATTCCCTCTCCCTGTGCGCCGCGGTTCATTGATGGAGCGCGCAGAGACAAAGGAGGAGAGCGCAAGCTGACAAAGGAGCCCCCGGCTAAAAAAAAGCGCGCCGCGCACTCAGGGGTTAAAAAGGAGAGCGAGGATGTTTGGAACAGCAGGGCATCAGCTGGAGCCGGCACCGAGGCTCTGCCACCGCCATTCATAACAAAATCAGGAGGCAGAAAGTTACTATAGCAATGGCAGCAGAATGCGGCTCCTGAGGGGCTGCGGGGGGCTCTGCCTGCCCGGCCCCGCAGCTCCGCACCCAGCGCCCCCTCCCCTGCGCGGAATCCTGGCTGCACATCCCCGGATTGCAGCTGAAACCGCCCCGAATCCAGGCCCAGCTGAAGACAAAGCATAACCATCCACCTCCTCGCTCTCCAGGTGCTGAAGCGGCCAAAAAGTCACCCCTGGCTGCACAGGATTGGGGTCACTTTATGTGATAAAAAGCACTGGGCAATGAAACCGTGGGGGCACAGACCCTTCCCCTCCTTTAATGCCTTTTTCCAGGCAGTTTATCAGTGGATTTATCCACTTCCAGCAGATGAAAGCTGTGCTGGTGGTGGGGTGTGGCCAGCAGGGTGTGACCAGGGTGTGACCAGGGATGTGGCCAGGAGGCTCCTGCAGAGCTGGGCTCAGCCCCTGTGCCCGGCTGTGCCACAGCTCCGGCAGCACCTGGGGATGCTGTGGGATGGATTCGGGGTCTCTGGTTCAGCTCCGGGGGTCGCAGCTCCTCCCACACGTGCCGGGGCAGAGCTGAGCCCATCTCGCAGCAGATCCCATTGTCCCCGCACAAAGCCTGGGGCAATGCTGACCCAGAAGGGCTGGCTGGGGCACAGAGCAGCTCCCTGCAGCTGTGAGAAACCCCAGAGCTCAGACACATCCCTGCAAGATCCTCTCCCTGCTCCACAGATCGTTCCCTAAACGCCTCGAATCACAACTTCTGTGTTGGCTGAAGGGATATTCAGGGAGAAGAAAGACGTGATCAGCCAGGGAGCATCACAGTGTGAATATAAATTAAAGCAGCCACAATACCTGTTCACCCCTGGGGCTTTTAACAGATGATGGGAACACAAAAATGGCTTAAAACTCTCCTTGTGCCTCCCTCCTGTTTATCCCCATGTCCAATCGAGCCATTAAAATCAGCCCCAGAGGAATTTTCCCATTCAGGGAAGGCTTTGGGCTACATTTCCCCCCCTCCTATCAATAAACAGTTGCTGTCTGAGTTCTGCCACAGATTCACAGTGTAAAAACAGAGCAGACTGGGACAGCTTTTTGCCAAAAAAAAACCAAACCCCTCTTGCAATCTCTATTTTCATTTTTGGATTAGCAGAACCAGCTCCTTCCACCATTCTTGAGGCAAGGGCCCCAGCAGCAATGAGCATCCCTCCATCCATCCATCCATCCATCCCCACCACTGACAGCCTGCCTGATGATTTTAGCTCCCTCAGAAACCCCACCTCACTCAGAATTCCCCAAGTTTTTAGTGCTGAGCATTCTGCACCCCAAAGAGGGGGAGCTGCTGCAAGCACTGAGTTTCAAAGGAGGCCACGTTGCCTTGGTTACCCACTGCCAAGCCTCTCCCGAAATCTGCTTTGGCCTTGGGTTTGTCCTGCTCTCCTTGTCGCTGAGGGATTTCCTCTCTCAGACAGCTGGGCTTCAATGAATCAATTGAATTTAGGGAAAAAAAAAAAAAAAAAAAAAAAAAAGCAAAAAAAAACCCCAAAAACCAAAACCACCACAACCAAAAAACCCTCCAAAAATCCCGCAACAAAAACAAAACAAACAAAAGCAAACAAACAAACAAAACCCCCCAAAAAACTCACAAGAAAAAACCCCCAAAACCCAAAACCAACCAAACAAAAAAACCCACAAAAAACAACAACAAAACAAATCAAAAAAGCCAAAAACAAACCAAACCACAAAACAAAAACAAAACAAAACCAAACCGAACAAAACGAACCCAAACAAAAAAAACAAAAAACAAAAAACAAAAAACCACAAACAAACAAACAAAACCAACAAAAACCCACAAAACAAAACAACAAAACAAAACAAAACAAAAAAAAAACCCACAACAAAAAAACCCAAAAAAAACCCCCAAAAAAACCCCCCAAAAAACCAAACCAAAACAAAACCCAGAGGGAAATGCCCTTGGATGTGCATCATTTGTGAAATCTTGTACGAATCCCCATCAGAAACAACAAAAAGCAGCAGCAGAGGATGCCCTGCTCCATCAGTTTGGCCCCTGAGGAGGTCTCAGAGCACTCCAGGCTCAGCCTGTGTCCCCAGGAGCTGGAGCTGACACAGCTCTGCTGTCCCTTGCTGCTGAGTCAGAACCAAAGCTGGGGCACCACTGGTGCTGCCCCTGCCCCAAAGGCCAAATCCCCACAGTCCAGAGAAGGCAAGGGAGGAAAGAAATCCCTTTGTGCCTGATTTACAGGGAGGGGAGAGCAGGATTGCTCAGGATTTGAGGGTTACAAGGAGGTCTCCAGCAAGGGGTGAGGGGGTGTTTGGCACAGGGGCTCACACCAGGGTGGGTTCAGGGTGCTGAACCAGCACAGCCCAGACCAAAATTACTCACAGAGATTCATCAGGGGCTGCCTCTGATGAGCAGACACGTGGAGAAAAACTTGGATGTGTCAGTGGGAAAATCCAAGGCAGGAGATGAAGCCAACTCCAAGAAAAGCAGCACTCGCAGCTTCTGCTCGCTCTCCTCCTGTTCCTAGAAATTAGCAATTTTCTGTAGCCACTGTAGTTAAAAATAACACCTGATGAAAAGTTTCAGCGCTGTCTGGGAGGATTGAACCAGAGCCCACTAAAATGTTAATACTCACTGAGAAAGGTCTCTGCATTCTTCTGCGTGGAGAGCAAGTTAGATCTGGTTCACCCCATTTCTGGAAAGCACAAGGCAGCATTTTCAGCACTCAGTAAACCAGAGAGTTATTCCTATCCACGCTCATGGTATTTCTAATTGTCACAGCCAGTGAGAACGATTTAGGAATGTGAAATTAATAAGATATCCTGCAGCATGAACAAGATACTCCTGCTCCACCTATGCTGAGTTGTAAAGGCCACCTCCAAGGCTTTCAGTGTTGAATCTTAATTGGACCTTCCAGACAGAAACAATCAACTCCTCACACAGGAGTGCCAGCAAGGAGAGAAAGAAAAAGGACAAGGAATTTTAATTGCACTGTAATCCTTCCTTCTTGCAAAACGCCACATTGCAGGGACCTAACAGACTAGAACCAAAAGCAAAACGCCCTGGGAACCTCTCAAAAGGGAAAAAAAAAATCACATTAAAATCCATCCATAGATGGATCTCCAGGCAGCTGGCCACGCTGCTGTTTAATGTAGGAAGTAACGTAAATTAAACCATTTGTCACTCCTAACTGAAGGGAAAGAGGGGAAGCAGCCAGTTTGTCAGCAGATTTTTGCCTTGGTTGTAATTGCAGTTTCCATCTCTCCGTGCCCCAGCACAGGCCCAGCTCCAGCCTGTCAGCAGTTCTCACACTCAGCCTTGGTGCTGGGAAAATATTTCATGTTCATATGTTGCAATAGGACACAAAACCAGGACACAGACTCTCAGAAGGCTGAAGGATGACTCCAATCTCTGTTTATTCTCAAGACACTTGCCTCTATACCTTTTTACAAAGAACCCACATTGGAGGTGGGATCCTTGGACCACATTGGTCACGTTAGAGGGACATCAAGTGAATTCCCTTCTCTGGGAAAGAATGCAGAAAAACAGGAATGTTCACCTGATTTTCTGGGAGGAAGACTGGACCCTTCCCACCACCACTGGACCCTTCTCACCATCTCTGGACCCTTCTCACCACCCCTGGACCCTTCTCACCATCCCTGGACCCTTCCCACCACCACTGGACCCTTCTCACCACCCCTGGACCCTTCTCACCATCACTGGACCCTTGTTCTACAGGATCATCTCTGCCCCACCAGAACCACCTCTGCCACTCCAGGAGGACTCACTTTGGGGCTGCTCCCAACCCCCTGACCAACAGGGTGTCAGGTTGGAGCTCTGACTCTGTCAGGGTTCTCCAAAATTGTTGTTTGTTTGTTTGCTTGGTTTGGTTGGGTGGTTTTGTTTTCTACTCCATTTGTATTGTTAATATTCCCAGTAAAGAACTGTTATTCCTATTCCCAAATCTTTGCCTGAAAGCCCTTGATTGCAAAATTATAATTTGATGGAGGTGAGGGGTTTACATTCCCCATTCTAAGGGAAACCCCAGTTTTCCCTTGTCTGTCCAAACCAAGACAGTACAACACATCCCTTGTTTACAGGAATTGTCCCTGGGAAAGAATTTCAGAGAATCAAAACATTGCAGGCACGAACTGTGGCTACATTCGTGTATCTTGATGAGAGGCCTATAAACAGACAGCGTTTTCTCCCCTCATTCCTGGGCTGGATCCATCCCCCTGAGTAGCACAGTTACCCTTCAGCACTGCACCAAGTCAGTGGTTCTCCACAGCACAGAGGTCAAAGATTCCTCCCCAATCTCCCATCCATCCCTGCCCTCTGGCACTGGGAAGCCATTCCCTGTGTCCTCATACTCCAGGTCAATGAGGAGCCCACTGAGCCCATCTGAGGTAACCTGCAGCTCAGCAGCTCCAGCAGGAGTGGTCCTGATGTCTCTACAAAATATCCCAGGCTGCCAGCCCCAGCTCCTGACCTTCCAGACAAGGATTTGCCAAGAGGATTTGGGATCCAGCTCCCGTTTGGTCTGTGCTGCACCAGGAAGGGCCCTGCTGGCCATGAGGATGATGATGATGGGGGTTGGGGTGGCTTTCTTAGGGGGTTATTGGACTCTGGAGTTACCCACTGCCCTCTCAGAACCTCCTGCCCAAATGAGGTTTGGCAGCACTGCATTCCAAGCCTGTGTCCATTCAGGTCATGGGATCACAGGATGGTTTGGGTTGGAAAGGACATTAAATCACCCAGTGCCACCCCTGCCCTGGCAGGGACACCTCCCACTGTCCCCAGGCTGCTCCAGCCCGGCCTTGGGCACTGCCAGGGATCCAGGGGCAGCCACAGCTCCTCTGGGAATTCCAGCCCAGCCCCTCCCAGCCAGGAATTCTGCCCCCATCTCCCACCCAAACCTCCCCTTTCCCAGTGGGAAGCCACTCTCTGTGTCCTGGTACTCCAGGCCCTTGGAGAGTCTCTCTCCATCTTCCTTTTAGGTCCCTTCAGGCACTGGAAGGTCACACTGAGGCCACCCCAAAGCTTCTCCTCTCCAGGCTGGACAACCCCAGCTCTCCCAGCCTTTCCTCCCAGCAGAGCTGTGTCGCTGTGAGACACAATAAATGAGAGACAGGGAGTGATAGTTTTTCATAGAAGGCTGCGTGGTCCCCTTGCAGGAAAGGGACCACGGTTTATTTCTCCAGCTACTTTTATGCTTTTTCAGATGTGCCCACCTCAGAGGTGGGACCTTTGGGAACCATTGGTCAGTCCCAGAGACCACCACACGAAGTCCCTCCTCTGGGAACAGATGTGGAACAACAAGGTAGTTTATTTTATGTGACCTTGTGTACCAAAAAGTGCCTGGGAACAGAATTTCCCAAAACCAAAACATGGCAGGCACGAAGCGTGGCAACAGAGCTGCTCCATCCCTCTGAGCCTCCTGGGCTCTCTCCAGCACCTGCTCCCTCCCGGGGCTGTGGAGAGCACTCCCAACTCTCCCCACAGCTTTGAAGCAAACTCCACAAGCTTCTCTCCCTTGTGACCATCACGGTGTCAGAGTAAAATTCCCAACAGTTCCCGAGGCAGGGTCCTGGCAGCCCCTGCGGAGCCAGGCCCGGGTAGAGCAGCTCAGCTCAGCAGGATGGGACACCTTGGGAACTCAAAGGGGTTTTGTGTGGGTGCTTGAGGGTGCTTTGCTGTCGCTGTGGGACACAACAAATGAGGCAGGGAGTGATTCAGAAAGGCTGCGTGGTGCCCTTGCAGGAAAGGGACCACGGTTTATTTCTTCAGCTACTTTTATGCTTTTTCAGATGTGCCCACCTCAGAGGTGGGACCTTTGGGAACCATTGGTCAGTTCCAGAGACCACCACACGAAGTCCCTCCTCTGGGAACAGATGTAGAAACACAAGGTAGTTTACATTATGTGACCTTGTGTACCAAAGAAAGTGCCTGGGAACAGAATTTCCCAAAACCAAAACGTGCTAGGCACGAAGCGTGGCAACACTTTGCAACCCTCCTGGAAACCAAATTGCACTTTTTTTTCCTTCTGCCTGTCCCCGATTGCCCCAGTTAATGAGTTTTTAGTGCACTGAACCCTACTTAATACACCGCCTAATAAAACGAGAGTAATTAATCAATTATCCAAGAGGGCCCAGCTTTTGATCGTCCTTACGCACTTAGCACGGCAGCCAGGGTGCTTTCCCCACCCTCCTCAGCACCACAAAGCTCCCCTGTTTGATGATGTCCTGGACACAACGAGGGGCCTTGTTGCAGTAGTTTTGTTATATTTGCACTGGGATTTTGGGCGTTGTCTGTGTCCTTCTTCTTCATGGTTTGGGGTGGTTTTTTTCTAATTGGGTGTAAAAGGTCTGCACTGTGGCCCTTGGGTGGTCATTATTGGGTCAGAAATATAAATAATAGAGGTGTTGTCACCTCGTTAGTGGGCGATTAGCGCTTGAACAACCTTGGAAAGAGTCAGAGACATCCATTTTATCTCCATTTCCTAGTTAGAGCTCAGGGCTGCTGAGGCTGGAATGGAGATAAGGATTGATAAAGACCGAGTCCCAACACCAAGCTGTGACTCCCAGGTATCAATCCCAGCTCCAAAACGAAAAGAAGAAGAGAAAAAAAACCAACACCAGGCTGCTCCAAGCCCTGTCCAACCTGGCCTTGGGCACTTCCAGGGATGCAGGGGCAGCCCCAGCTGCTCTGGGCCCCCTGTGCCAGGGCCTGCCCACCTTTATTCATCTCCACTGACCGAGGACATTCTCCTCCACCAAAACCAAGCCCTGCTGAGCTCTCTGTGCTGCCCCAGCCTGACCCCCAGGCTTTGCCTGCAGCTGTGTGTGCTCCCCTTGGGCACCACAGCCCCGGGGGTGCCGGTCCCCAGAGCCAGGCTGAGCCTGCTCCAAGCACATCCCCTAAAACATCATTTGCAGCCCTTGCTGACAGAGCTCCAGGAGTGTCTGCTGCTCCCTCTTCCCTCAGACTGCCTCCTGCTGCTGTGCTGCCCTTGGCAGATGCTGAGTCTCTCCTCCTCTTTTAGTCCCCTGAAGCTTCTGGCCTTCTCTGCTGTTCCCTCTTTAACTCAGGCTGCCCCTCTGCCACGGCAGCACAGCAGCAAAACCCTTGGAAGTCATCCCAAAAGAGGAACTGCTGCAAACACTTCGCTATTTACTCCTGACAGCTGAGGGAAAAAAAAAAAAGAAAAAAAAAAAAGTGTCTTCCTTTATTGTAGAACTAAAAAGAAAAAAAAGAACTAATGCTCCTGCAGGAGCCTATCCGTGGGGAAAAAAGGATTTCTTCCACCTCAGTGACAAATGTTTCATTTCTAGTGGGGTAGGAAAAGGAGAAGTCCTAAGCAACCTCCAAAATCGTCTTGCCAAGGCTTCTACAAAGCTCACAACGTGCTCCCAAAACACTTTGGGAGGTGATGTTCTCTACTGAACTCCACAGTGAGCAGCTGAAGGTCCTTTGCCTGGGATCTTGGTGGATGCTGAAAACACACAAGTTTCTTCTATATTTTATTTTTTAATTTTTTTTTAATTTTTAATTTATTTTTTATTTATTTTATTTTTATTTATTTTTATTTTTATTTTTGTTTTTATTTTATTTTTGTTTTTATTTTTGTTTTTGTTTTTGTTTTGTGGCAAGATAAAACAGCACCTGCGTGGCCCTCCAACCTTAAAACCTGGGAGGAAGGAAGGAAGGGAGCCAGCCTTGGATAAAGGAACAGAAGAGATATCAGACCTTCAGTGAAAGAAACCTCGCTGTAATTTAGGCAAAGGACATCACAGAGCTCCAGCCCATTCCATTTCATTCAGCTATGCCTGAATAAACCCGAATGCATCAGGGTCAGGCCCTGCCAGAACAATTCATCCGGACTCTGAGTCACTCCGCGGTGCCCTCCTTCCCCCAGACACGGAGCCGGGCCAGCCCCGCCAGCTCAGCCCCATCAGGAGGCTCGGAAACCTCCAGCTCTCGGTAATTCCCTTGGACTCTGAACCAAATAATCCTTCACCCCTGAACGAACAGCCAAGCAGAGATGAAGCCAGGAGGAGCCCAGCCGCAGACACAAGCCCGCTCAGGTGCGAACAGCCCCGCATTCCGGGCTGGGCGGATCCCCACCCTCCCCGAGGTTCAAAATTCGGAAATTCGGAAATAGCGACTGTGACAGCCCGGCTGCCCTCCTGCCAGCCCTGCTGGTTTATCTCGGGATTGCTGCTGGAAATAGCAGCTGGGAGCAGCCCGGCGCTCAGCAGCACTGTCAGGAAGGGCTCTTCTGAAGAGCCTGATGTTAGAGAAATCCACGGGCCAGGTGCCCATCCTGCCAGGAAAAACCCTCAAGTGTGGGCAGCAAGGCTTTCCAAAGTGCTCAGCAATTAATGAGGCCCAAACTCTTGGTGTGGCTGCCTCCAGCAGGCTGTGCATCAATTCCCTGGCACGAGGGAACAGAGAGGTGTTCCGTGGCAAGGAAACAGAGGTGTGAGCCAGGGAAGGAAGAAGGTGTTGTTTTTATTTTATTTTATATTTTATTTTATTTTATTTTATTTTATTTTATTTTATTTTATTTTATTTTATTTTATTTTATTTTATTTTATTTTATTTTATTTTATTTCCTCGTCCTCCCTGTTGGAGGGATGGAGCAGCTCTGCTGGGAGGAAAGCTTGAGAGAATTGGGATTGTCCAGCCTGGAGAGGAGAAGCTTCAGGGTGATCCAGCTGGGGCATTCCAGCACCTAAAGGAAAATAGAGAAAGACAATTTCCAAGGGATGGAGGGACACAGGGAATGGCTTCCCACTGCCAGAGGGCAGGGATGAGTGGGATTTTGGAAAGCAAATTCCTCCCTGGGAGGGTGGGGAGGGGCTGGACTGGAATTCCCAGAGGAGCTGTGGCTGCCCCTGGATCCCTGGCAGTGCCCAAGGCCGGGCTGGAGCAGCCTGGGGACAGTGGGAGGTGTCCCTGCCAGGGCAGGGGTGGCACTGGGTGGGATTTCAGGTCCCTTCCAACCTAAAACAATCACAATTTGTCAGACAGAGACCCTGAAAGAGGGAGAGAGAAGCCACTAAAGAGGGGGCTCAGCTGCAGGAGACCCTCAGGTTGGGGGGGTAGAGCCTGGATTGCTCTGCTGAGGCTGAGGGCAGAGAAGCTCAAGCGCTGGCACTGCTCTGCCACCTCAAAGAGTTCACCCTCCTCAGCACACCCAGGGGCCTGACAGCTTCTAACCTCTCAGGATATATCTGCAAATCTTCCCTACAAATCCTTGGAAAATCACCTTTCTGAAGCAGAGCCAGTTTAGCAGTCAGCCAGTGAAAGAACAGCCCAGAGCAAGTTCGGGGGGAGTGATTGACTCTGAGGCTGGAGCTGTTTGAAAGCACCTGGGAGAGCACAGACACAAAAATCTGCTCTTTGGCTAAACCCAGGGGACTCCACAGCCCTCTTGGAACAAGGCTTGGAGAGGCAGAGGTGGGAGGATGGATCCAGCAGCGAGACCTTTGACAGTACAAACCCTTGGGCTGGTGCCTCCCTGGCCAGGGAAAAATCCAAGGGAGGCAGAGGCAACACAGCTCAGAGCCTTTCAGCATCTCCCAGCACCCTGCAAGAGACTAAAGCTCAGCACAGGCATCTGGGACAAGCTTGATATTCAATTTATGCCTAAATGGCTTTATAAAAGTCTGGGTTATCCCACCCTGTTGGTGTAGGACACGAAAGAAGGACACGGACTCGTGATCAGAAGGTTGATGACTCCAATTTTGGTTTATTCTCAAGCACTTGTCTTTATAACATCTTACAATGAGCCCACCTAAGAGGTGGGATCCTTGCACCCATTAGTCACATCAAATAGTTATCAAACAAAGTCTCTCCTTAAGAAAAAAAAATGTAAAAAACCAGAATAGTTCATAACAACATACTCTTGTTTGTTGTGTCTGGGAAAAAAAATTCCCAAAAACCAAAACATGGCAGACACAAACCATAACTACACCACCCTAGAGGGTTTATGGGGGAAAAGTACAGCTGGAAAAACCAGGGACCTGACGAGTAACACACCAGGCTGCCCAGACTGCTGTGATTAAATGCTTTACAGAAGCATCTTTAGGCCAAATCCTATCCCTTCTTTCCCTGTCTGAGCCTAATGCTACAAATGTGGATCGCCCCTTCTCCTCTGCCCCAATGGCCGTGCAAAGAGAGACAGATTTGACTCATTTTATGCCTCTTCATCTGGAGCCAAATCTCCTCGTTGTTATCCTCAAAATCAAACACAACACAGCCTAGGTACTGAGGGAATTTTTATTTTATCTCAAAGTATCCCCCATCTCAGGAAAAGAAAAAAAAACCACCACCAGAATTGCAGGCTTCCCTTGAAGCGTTCCAAATAGGAACAGTAAAATATCCCCACAACCGTGTAAAAATACAGTTTTACCCAGGTTATAGGTGATTTTTAAAAAAAAAAAAAAAAGCTTTTAAAAATGATAAATTGCCACTAGCCACAAGCCACATGTTGTCTTTTCTTCATTTCTTCAGAATCAACACACACAAAGGTCACACGATGAAGAATCAGTGTCCATTGATTGAATTTTTCTTAAAAATCAGGCTGGGATGAGAGAAAAGTCTGGTTTTCCAGGGAAGTTGCTGCTTTATCGGGAAGGGCTGCAGCAGCTCCTGGTTAATCAAGCTGCTGAAAGGTTAATTATCTGTCAGAACACACATGGGGTGGGGGGAAATCCCAGTGAGCAGTTGCTGGAAGGGGGTAGAGGTTCAGGAACAAAAGGCAAAACCGGGTGCTTGGGGCAGGGAATCTCCACCCCTGGATTAGGGCTGGCTGGGGAGGCACCTGCAAGGCCACCTTGCCCAAATCAAGGCACAGAAAAGTCTCAAAACCTTGTGCCAAAACAGGTCCAGACTGAGAAAAATCAACCCAGGGTTCGACCCGAGACCTTGGGAAAGGCTTCCAGAGTTAGAGACCAGAAGCAAAAATGTGGATTTGTCGTTTAAGCAGAAACACATCAAGCTAGGTAGTGGGAAGTTTTAGAGTTTAAACTTTAAGATACAGAAGTAGTGATGAAGGCAGTGAGAAGTTTGAAGGTGCAGCAGTGTAGGTTTGTGGGTCGTTAAGACAATTGGTTGAGAAGATCTGCACTTGTAAAACAAAATAACTAATGACTGGTTAAAGACACTTAACGAGCTTTGTGGCAGTAGTTTATTGGCTAATAAATCTTTAAAAGGCATTGCAACTAGAGACCTTGGGACCACTGACCTCTGACTTATGCAGTGAAGATGTTCTCACCCTTCTCTGGGGCCGTAGGAGATAAGAGCAATAAATCATGCCTAAAGCATCTCTTGGTGGTCCCGTCTCTCTCGTGTAATCCTGATAATCCTGAGCATGTGCAGGGCCAGGGCTGGGCTTGCTGATCCCTGTGGGTCCTTCCAGCTCAGGACAGCACAGAGAGCAGCCAACACACGGGGAAGTTCAGCTCTCCTGCGTGAGGCAACTCGTCCATCCAAAAGCTGGTGTGCCAGGCTGTCAGCAAATCCAGGCAGAGATGGGAGAAGCAAATGTATTTAGGCAGATTTTAACAGGTTGACTGAAAATCCCTAGGAACTCCCTTCAGGAAAAGGGAAAAGCAGCTGAGGGTTGATTAGGATGGAAGCTCTAAGGAAGAAAGCAGCCCCAGTGCCTGTGAATGTTAATGAAACCCCATTTCTCTTCAAGTCAAAGCATGAGGGTCTTTACTGGTGTGCTGGTAAAAGCTTTCAGGGGGTTTAAATCACCCTGTCCAACCCATTTTCTAATGGCTCTGCCTGAGCTCCAGAGATCATCACTGGCTTTCTGGCTCACTGCCCTGCTGCATGTGATAAAAGCGTTTGGGGCTTCACCAGCAAGGTTTTCATCCCTCTCCATGGGAGGCCTGGGGAGGCCAAGGGATCGTGCCTGGAAAATAATGCTCAGCTCCTGGTGCTGGGGGACAGATTTCACACCAGGCCAAGGTGCCTGGAAAACAATGCCCAGCTCCTTGTGCTGGGGGACAGATTTCACACCAGGCCAAGGGATCCTGCCTGGAAAACAACGCCCAGCTCCTGGTGCTGGGGGACAGATTTCACACCAGGCCAAGGGATCATGCCTGGAAAACAATGCCCAGCTCCTGGTGCTGGGGGACAGATTTCACACCAGGCCAAGGTGCCTGGAAAACAATGCCCAGCTCCTGGTGCTGGGGGACAGATTTCACACCAGGCCAAGGGATCGTGCCTGGAAAACAACGCCCAGCTCCTTGTGCTGGGGGACAGATTTCACACCAGGCCAAGGGATCCTGCCTGGAAAACAACAGCACAGCTCCTTGTGCTGGGGGACAGATTTCACACCAGACTCTGTGTGTGTGCACGGAGAGAGAAAGGATCAGGCCACGGCAGCATCGCTCATCCCGCTTGGAATCCCTCGCAGCCCCTGCACGGGGATGGCCAAGGCTCCACCTCGCCTGGGCAGCAGGAATTTGGCACAATCCCACTTCGGTTCACAGCAGTTAAGTCGATGTCACAGAGCCACGGCTCTCCAGTGAGGCTCCACAATATCAACTCACTGCAGGAAGGAGGCAGTGGGTTTTCAGATTTTCAGGTCCTGCCCCTCATGGCACAGCTCATGCAGGATTTCCGTGGCCCGATCCCACTGAACAAACACGGTGTTGTATCAGAGATAAATGTGAAGTTTTATCAAAAAAGGAGATTAGAAATACGCTCCCTGACTCAGCATGCTGACACACGCAGTTCAGTAATTTAAGACTAAAGACCATCAGCTCGTTATCTCCCTAAGATATGGCCCAGAACACCGGCCCAGCAGAAATCGCAGAGCTCCACACACATTTGAGTCTCCTAGGAATACTCTTCCATAGGAATAACAATTCAGTAATTGCTTCATGGGTCATTAAATCTGGTTTTATAAGCTAAGACAGACACAGCATATAATCCAAAATGAATCACACCAGAACAGGTCAGAGAGCACACATTAGCGTGCAATTGGCTGACACTAAAATTATCTACACTGGCTGAGAATTTGGGAAAAAAAATATCCTTGGTGTTTGGGATCATCACATGCAAGGATCACAGAAATCCTTTCCCTTTAACTGAGGTCATTAACACCTTTCCACGTTAATATTTCCGTGTTACAGATGAGGACTGAGTCACAAAGACTTTCCTACAGCCAGTACCAAGTCAGTGGCATAAAGGCACCTGCTGCCTCATCCTGGAAAACAAACACACAATTCCTGTTTCTAGCCCAATTCAAAAATAAAATCCTGAGCACTTGGAGAAGATCAAATTCAGCAGAAAGGGGTGGAGAGCAAAATGACCTGGTAAGAAAAAGGGGAAGTGGTGCAGGCTGTCTGGTTTTGGCTGGCAGCGGCTGTGCCAATTACACGAATTATGCAAATGTGAT
Source organism: Phylloscopus collybita (assembly GCA_027886175.1). NCBI lineage: Eukaryota > Metazoa > Chordata > Aves > Passeriformes > Phylloscopidae > Phylloscopus > Phylloscopus collybita. The sequence continues at coordinate 1,125,107 of JAJNNQ010000087.1, read as the reverse complement.
GCTCAGCTAGGTGTGTACATCAACATACAAGTGCTTTGGGGCAAGAAACACGTGTTCCCATGCTTGGAGCATTCAGTCTCAGAAATCCCAGTCAGAGAGTTCTGAGAGACAAGGGCTGGGAGGAAAAATCTTTTCCGTCCTGCCTTTTCTTCTTCTTCTCTTACATTCATCCCATCACCTATTCCTAAACGCTCCCAACAGACCCAACCCTCCCCGGGCATCTCTTCCTCACGCCTTCAGCAGCTGAAGGATTTCCGGCAGCTCCTCACAAACCCATAAATAACTCCGGTGCACAAGCGCTGAAATCCAATTCTTCTCCCCCCCACCCCCGCCGATTTCCCATTCGCTTCGCTGCTGGGAGGAGCAGCAGGGATTGATTTCTCGGACGGCGGAGACAGCAGCGATTTCAGCATCGTTCTTCTCTCTTTTTTCTGGGGAGGAAGAGCCCCCGGCAGAGCTGGTGTGGAGCTGCCGGGGTGACATCACGGATGGTGCCACGGTGGGAGCAGCCAATTGCGCGGGGCTGTCCCGCTGCCGTGCCTCGCACCGAGCTGCGGAGCCTATGGGAGGATGTTCCAGCCGGGGAAGAGCCGCTCCTGCTTCAGCTTGGGTTGTTTTGCCACTCCTCCTCTCTTCTCCATCCCCTTCCCGCTGCGCGGATGTGCGCGCACAGAGCGCGGCCGAGGGGAAACAGCCTCGGTAAAAAACCAACCTCGGTAAAAAACCAACCTCGGTAAAAGCAACCCCGGCAAAACCAACCCCGGCAAAACCACCTCGGTAAAAGCAACCCTGGCAAAAACCAACCTCGGTAAAAACAGCCTCGGCAAAAACAGCCTCGGTAAAATCAACCCCGGCAAAACCAACCTCGACAAAAACAAATCCCGGCAAAAACAGCCTCGGTAAAATCAACCCCGGCAAAACCAACCCCGGCAAAACCAACCCCGGCAAAAACCATCTCGGTAAAAAACCACCTCGGTAAAAAACCACCTCGGCAAAGCCAACCCCGGCAAAGCCAACCCCGGCAAAGCCAACCTCGCCAAAAACCACCCCGACAAAACCAACCCCGGCAAAAAGCACCCCGGTAAAATCAACCTCGGCAAAGCCAACCTCGGCAAAAACCACCTCGCCAAAAAGCACCTTTGGCACAGCAAAACCCCGGTGTCTGAGTAGCAGACTCCCGGCACTGATTCACATCAGAGCTTTCCTGCTGCTGCTGCTGGAGAGTCGAGTTTTTGTTCGGGGATTTCAGTGGGAGGAAGGAGCTTCCTCCTCCTCCTCCTCCTCCTCCTGGCCACTGATGATTTTAACTCGTTGTTGTTAGAACAATGCAGCCGCCGGGCTTTGGGTTTCTGTCCCAAACGCAGTGAAAGCGGTTCAGCTCCAGCCAGGTCTGCAGAGCCGTGAGAAGTCAGCAGAGAATTTAAAGGTGTTTAAACAACCTCGAGCAGCGCCAGGGGAGGCTCAGGGTGGGCACCAGGGGGAATTCCCTCCTGGAAAGGGTGGTCAGGCCCTGGAAGGGGCTGCCCAGGGAGGTTTGGATCCCCATCCACCCTGCTCTGGGCACAGCTTGGATGCTCTTGGAGGGCTTTTCCAGCCCCAGTGACCCTGTGCTCTGCCTTTCCCTGTGAATTTAACCAGACCAAGAGCACAGAAACAAAGCCCAGCACCAGGCTGGGGCACACTGCAGTGCTTGCAAGTGCTGCCTGTTTTACACCAGAGATCCTCACTGCTGCAAACGCTGTCTAGGAGGAAAACACAAAGCTGTCTGTGAGCTGCAGCTGTTTGCAGCAATTTGTAGGAACCCCAGAGATCTCTCCTACCTGCCAGAGCAGCTGTAATTGTCTGCTGCTCACTCTGAAACGGAGTGACAATTGTGGGAGCAAGGCTGGGGTGTCTCCTGCTCCTGGTGCAGCCTTCTCATGGGAGAGGAAGAGCAGCCAGGAGATTCTCTGGGAGAATCCTAAAGGAATTCCCCCTCAAGGAAGCTGAGCTGGCCACAGGAGCCCGGGGGGACAGTGGGGGAGTATTTCAAGAACATCCCAGTCAGTGATGGATTCACTGAGGAATGGGGATAATGCAAAAGCATCAGAGGATTTCAACCTGCAGCAAGGTGCAGAGTGTTGGAGAGGATGAAGTAGCTGGGCCCTGCAGAGATGATTTATTAGTAAAAGATTCTAAGAGTATGAAACCTACGAGAGGAATAGAATTGAAAGCAAAATTTGAACTCTAAGATGCTGGGCAGGAAGAGGGTGATTAGGTTAGCTGAAAAGACTGGGCTGGGTGAGTCAGTGACACCCCTGCCAGGACAAAAGGATGAATAAAGGGTTGGACCTTCTCAGGTATCAGGGATAAGGTGATTTTTCAGGATTTTGGTATGTAGAGTAGTATTGTAATGTTGTACTTCCCATAGGCTGGATGTAGATTCTGTAGGTTTTGTATCTTGAGGTGATTGGTTGATGCTCATTAGAATATTCACGATAGAAAGGGTTAAAATGGAATGTAAGAGGTAAAATCCCTCTCTTGCTTTCTTGCTTGCTCCTGGATCCCTGTCCCTTCAGACCTTTGGACTCTTCCCCAGTCAGGCTGCCTCCCCACGACCAATAAACCACGACCAATAAACCACGTGTCCCAAAGAGCATCCTGCTCTTCAGATCATCTCTCTCATCGGACACCACCAGCCTGCTTTCTAATAGCAGAGGAGGTGTTTTTGTTGCTCCATCTGCAAAATGAGGATGGTCCCACAAAGCACCTGAGGGACAAGGACCCTGCCTGCTCCTGCCCACAGAACGAGCTGGAAGAACCAGGGTCTGACCCATCTGGGTCTGAAATCCCACCAGGCACCGTTTATTGCATTATTCCATCTTGTTGGGTCACAAGCTCACGTAGCACTGTGGAAATAAATGAGGAATTATCATTTTTCAGAAGGAAAAGAGGAGCAAGGAGTATGCTTCACTCAAAATTTTGCATATAAAGTTTGGTTTTTTTTTCTGTTGATATATGGCAGTATCCCAGCCTGTGTTTAGATGCCAAGTTACATGCCAGAAGTAAAAGGCTGTGAGAAGATTGGCCTTAAAACAGAGTTTTTCATCAGAACACTTACTTAGAAGACAAAGGAAAATGCACCTGAGAGTCAGAGGCTCCTTGATCTACCATAGAAAGGCATCCCAGGGTCCAGGGGCTGAAATTTAAACTCCAAAGTCAGGTGGAAGCTAAAGGTTGGGAACAGCTCAATGTGTAGGTTCAGCACAACTCCACACAGCTTTGCAAGGATGTGTCCTCCTGTGACCTGAATGACACACCTTAATACACTGCAGCAACTTCAACAGCTGTAGGAGGATTCTCTTTTTTTAAAAAAACACCAGAATAAGGCATTTTCTGGCCTTAAAATTCACTGATTTGCCTTCAGCCAACAAACAGCAAGTTACGCAAACAAGCAGCACTAAAAAAAAAACCAAAAAAACAACAAAACCAAAAAAACCAAACCAAACAAAAACCTCTAAACAAACTTCCCAGTCTTATCAGAAAAAAAGTTTAAAATAGAAGAATGCCTGTTTCCATACTCTCAGTTCTCTGCCAGCAGCTCAGCAAGTTAAGTCATGTTCACTTTCCTTCCTGGAAAAGCACCCCTGGCTCTCCCCCTGATGTCAGCTCAGCTCACAGGGCAGGGCACAAAGAGGGACCTAATGAAGTGGAAATTAATTAATTGAGTTTTCTCTCTCTTTTTTTTTTTTTTTTTTTTTTTTTTTCCTGGGGATGCTGTATCCAGCACGAGGTTTTTTTTTTCAGGAGTACCTGAAAGGTTTTTGTTTTGTTTTCAAAGTGCTGGTTGAACTGCAGGGCACGGTTCAGGAATCCTGGTGACTTATTTTGGTTTTCAAGGCCCAAAACACAAAGGAGTCCTCAAACAGGAGGCAAAGATCCTGCAAACGCTCCCAGGGAAGCAGGGAGTCACTTCCAGATGGAATTTTTACAGGTGTGCACACACACAGAAGTGCAAATGATGTTTTTAGAGTGGATTTTGCCATAAAGCAATTTGAATTCTGAGCTTTTCGTGTGTGTGCAGTGAAGGCTGAGCCCAGTGTAAGGAGCACTCAGCATCCATCACTGAACCTCTGGAGATTCCCTCAGGTCAGGGCAGAAGGGAACTTCCCCAGAATCTGAAATTCTTGGATAAGAATGAAAAGAAACACGAAGACAATCCTCAACTCCATCAAAATGTGATTTACACCAGAGTAATCCCAGAGCAAAGCAACTGCTGCCTTATACAAGATGATCTTGTATTTATTCTCGCACTGGAACTAAAAAGGTTTTGAAGCAATTTGAAAGTTCAGGCCCGTGTGAGTACCAGAAGCTTTCTGAAAGCAGGGTTTAGCATTTTCTCTTATTCCTCTGGAAAAAGATTTATATAGAGTCCTGGATTTACAGATTTAAAATATAGAAAAGAAGAACCAAAGGGTTAACAGGACTCAGGATGGTGCCATTCCCACCTGGAATGAGCAACTCTCCTCATGGCAAACAGAAACAACCCCTGCACCAAGAACGTGGAGGCAAATTAACAATTAGGGTTGATCTCCCTTACTCTTTAATCTGCAAATTAAACACAATCAGGAAACAGAAGAGGAATACAAGGAATACAGTAAGAGTTGACCAGTCATACAAAAAAATCTCAGCAATTTCTACTTGACATCTCAGAAGCCACCACATCATTTTCCTCTCAGAGTTTTCTTGGCCAAGGTGCTGGATGACTTGGAGAAGGTTCACAAGGCCAACCAGGGGGAAGGTTTTTATTAAAGGCTTCAGGAAATGAAGTGGATGATCCCAGGTCACTAAAAAAAGAAACAAAACCCCCAAAAACCAAAAAAAAAACCCCAAAAAACCCCACAAAAACCAACGAACAAACAAAAAAAACAACGAAAACCAAAATCAAACCCAAGCAATCTTTCAAAAAAAAAAAAATTATTCCAGTCTATAAACAGCAGCTTCAATGTTCGTGTCACCCAGAACAAAACAGTTCCATAAAACATCTGAAAAAGCAGACCTGTAAAAAAAAACAAAAAAAAAAAACCAAAAAAAAAAAAAAGGGAAAGAGGAGAAAAGACAAAAGAGAAACGAAGCAAATTTCAGACCAGCAGTTTTGTGAGAGCTTTAATGGCACAAAATGTTTGATAAGCTACAACTTATACATGTAAACTGTAGATAATGTTACAAAGTGCTAACTAATTGATGAAGAATGCAGAAATCACTTTGGCTCAGTTAAACTCCAATATCGCAACAAACGTCAATTAAAAAAACAAAAACAAAAAAAAAGAAATTGAGTTTCTAACAATCTTTCAGCTTTCACTTTTTTGAAAACAGTCAGTAAATATGCATTTGCTGCAGTTAGGTTCAGCCTGCATCTTTAATGTGCGAGTTTATGCATTTATTTTATTTTATTTTATTTTTTTTTTCCTTGATCCTATTTACAAATAGCCTAGGCCAGTTTTTTTCACTGAACGTAAAGAAAAATGAAGCCTTACTTAATTTTTATTTCTTTCTTTATTTTTTTTTTTCTTCCAAAACTGTAAACAGGTATAAAGCTTTTTTTTTTTTTTTAAAACAACATTTATCTTCAACAAAAAACTTCCAACTCCTGATAATTGAAACCCCCCCCTTTTTTTTTTTTTTTAGATGAGACAACGCTCATTGCAAAAAAAAAAAAAATAATAATTGCTCGTTGCAAAACTGGAAGTTGCAGTTTCTCTCTCCTGCAAAGTTCAGGACAGGGTGTCAAAATAAATCCTGCATTGTATGCCAGCCAGGGTTACAGTGACCACGGGGCATTCCTCAGCTCTGGGTTTCACAGGTTTTACTCCAAATATCATCAGTGGGCTTGATACTTCCAGCCAATACGAGCTTGTGCTGGTGTTTATCAGATATTTTTTGAATCACCTTTTTGTTTAGGAAGGGGTAATTTATTGGGTTTTTTTTTTTTTTTCCTCTTTAAATGTACTCCCTGCTTAGGAAAAATCTCTTTTTTTTTTTTTTTATTTTTTTTCCCCACTACTCCAATTTCGTACAAAACAAGGTGCTGTGTTAGAAACTGCAAAGTGGTCCAGCCTTTCTCCTGTCCCCTCAGGTTTTAGGGGTTGTAAAAAGAAGGGTTTGATGCTCTCTGAAACACCCTCCACCAGGTCCTCCCCCTGCCCACCCCCACCTCTGGGTGAAACCCAATATCCACACTCAAAACAGCTCAAGTGCCACCAAGTATTCACAATTAAAAGGAAAAAAAAAAAAAAAAAAGGCAGATTACTGAAAGGATTTGTTGTTGTCCACCCCTGAAAGCATTCTCTGACAACGCTCAGAAGTAGAGAATGAAAATAAATACAGTTTAGCAGTGGATTCATCCTTAGCTTTTTCCACTTCCTGGGAGCTAAATAAAGTTGTTTTTTTTATTTTTTTTAACCCAAATTTCAGCTGGGATTTAGCTTCTATGCATCAATTGGTTCAAGCAATCACTGCTATATAATATCAAATAATCAACTTTATAAAGTCTGATGCAAGCAATTACAGTTCAAATGGCTGACTGGCTTTTCTTATTTTCTACAAGTCAGCCTCCTAAAGGTTTTTTTTTTATTATTTAAATGAGATTTTTTTGCTAGTCTTAAAATTAGCATTGGTTCCCTAAATACTTAGTATTAAAGTCTATATCATATTTTTATATATATATTCATATATATATATATATATATAAAAAAAAGAGTATTCTATCCTTCAGAGCTCATGCTACATGTTCTGAAATCCAATAAAATCTATTGAAGGACCTGACCTGTCCCGATGCTTTGTAACAATTTGGTACTAAAGCTTTTCACATTTTGAAAAGAAGTGTCACTGAAGGAGGACAAAGGCTTTTCATGTTCCCTAAGATAAAAAACTCAAAACGACATCAGTGAGAAACCCACCCTTAACCATGAGACATCACCAGTGACTTTTCAGGTTTCCAAGTATCCCCAGAAAGGAGATTGTACAGTAAACAATGAGAGAGAAAGAGAGAGAGAGAGAGAGGAATATTTGAGAATTCATTTGCAGAAGACGTTTCAGAGCTTTGACAACTTCTGAACCTTTATGCACCTGCAAGATTGTCCCCCCTTAAGGATGAGTCAAACGCTTTTCCTGCTGTAAAAATGGTTCCACGACCAACAGAATTCATTTCCTTTTACACAGAGCCTACCTACACTACAGCTGTTGGGTTGGTTTTGTGTTTTTTTTTTATTTTTTTTTCCTTAATTTAGAACTACTTTCAAAAGGAAAATTTCACCTTGAAAATTTTCCCTTAAGAATGAAAAAAAAAAAAAAAGCTTCTTCACATGCAAACAATGCAATTTTTTTTTTTCCTAATATCTCCTAGGTATCAGACAGGTTTTTTCCTACAAGGAATAAGGAGCTGACTTCATAGAAAAGACAAGATTACAACAATTACCCTAGTATTAAAATATGCTGATGGATTTAGTTATCCTGCTTTAAAATTTACGCAGTCCTTGCCTCCTGCAATTCAAATGGTGTTTGTTAGCCAATGAAAGGGGCCGAGTAAATTCCCCCCAAAAGCTGATATAAACTGGATCTTTATTGCCAGCAATCTCTTAGTTTATTCCATAACCAGCTTCATTTTTTTTTTCTTTTTTTTTTTTTGTTACAAAAGAAAAAACTCTTTTCCACTCCAATCAGGAATTTCCTCCCAAAGAGACTCTTTTACCACCACCACCATGCAGCCAACACTTAAGACCATGCACAACTGCAACTGAAGTCGGGTTGCACTGAGGAGGCAACAGCATCACTGATAAAATTAAAACTTTGCTGGTGGCATTTTTGCATTGAGAGAAGCCCTTGCAACATAGAGACAGTTGTAAACTCCATCCAGCAACTCTGACGTGTGTCTTGCAGGCCAAGAGGCAGGGGGATTTGGGAGAGAGGGGGGGAAGAATGTGGACAGCCAAAACACCTCAACAGAGTCCCAACACAATACTGAATTCCAGAGTTAGCAAAAAACCTGGATATGGAAGGGAGAGGGTGAAGTCAGGGTCATGCTTAAAATGGTCTCAAGTCAAATGGTACTAAATGAGACAGGTAACACCTCCACAGGTGACGTGGGCTCCAGGTTTGCACTCCGTGGCTCTCAATAGGTGCTGGCTGAAGGTGTGGTCAGGCGTTTCCCGATGTAGATGCTGAAATAAGAAGTGTCAAGGAGATGTGGTTTTGCACAGGAGGATTGAATCCCTGCCTTCCCACAGCCCCCAGCTGCTCTCACCCCCTTCTCTCAAGTCTGAGATATCCATCCCACAGGCTTCACTCCTCTTCTGTGGAATTACTTACAGTCATGTTTTGCATGAGTCTGGAAGGATCAGTGCTCTCAGTATCACCCAAAGTGGGTTTTTCCTCCAGTCCCAGGCTCATCTGAAAACCCCAACCCAAAAGCTTTGGTGTTTTGAGTACCTGACACAAGCAACACTCCCAGACAATTGGGGTAAAACAAATCAAGTGCTGCCCCATAGAGAGGGGGGTGAGTTTTAAAACCCTGAGCGTTGAGGAGCTGTGCAAACACTGTCCACAAGCAAGATTTAAATCACGGCAGGAATGCACAATCCTGCTGTAGCACAAACACCTGACAGTACATCCTCACATACTCCACCCCAATTTATTTGATAGTTTGCGAAGAATTTACAAAAAACCAAACACAAAGCTGAATAAATCCATGTTTTGAGTCTCCATGCCTTCGCCCCATCCCAGAAGAACATAAGGTGGATAAGCAGAACGTAAGGATTTAGGCAAAGTGAGGGATTATGTGGGATTACACAGGCATTGAAAACACTGCTGAGCAGAGACACAGCTGATCTTTCAGGACACATCCAATATTTCACTCCTCTAAGTACCCAAACCTTGGTTTTCAGTAACAACACCATGCAGCATTCAACTGGGAATTGCAGAGTTTGTGCCACACACACCACCTCAGCATCACTGTTTGCACAGCGTAGTTTCATGCTGTAAAAGTTATTTTTCATCTATTTTAATTTTCCCCTTAAAAACCTGAAGCATTTAAATAGGAGGCACATAACCAAATTGCACAAGTTACAACTGCAAAAGGTTATTTGCAAACTCATCCATCATCAATATAACTTGATCTACTCTAGGAATAAAGAACATTAAAAACTGGAAAGTTTTCATTGTTGCAAGGTTATCCTGCTTTTGTAGAAGTACACCAAGTTTGAGTGAGGGACAGAAATTGTTATTCTAGAAAAAGCCCCTTTTCAGCAGGACCTGACATTCAAGCAAAATGGAAAAGCAAAAGCTGGAGTGAGAATTAGGTTAATACTTACCCTAGTCCCAGAGCCAAAACATGAGATATGAACAGAGATGGAATGAAAACCTTAAGAAACTCTGCAGAGAAAATGCCACCTTTTTTCATTGCTCCACTTTTCCTCATACTTAGAGACACTGAACGTTTAGGATGTCTGAAATGGAATTCCCTGCAAGAAGAGGGGGAGGAGAGGGGGGGGGGGGGAGAAAAAAATTCAACAAGACTTTTGTTTTGTTTCTTTGCCTTTTTTCTTTTTTTTTTTTTTCTTTTTTTTTTGCACACAAACGCACAGATCTCTGTAGGAACTTTTTTTTTTTTTTTTTTTTTTTTTTTTAAAAAGTACAAAGAACTAGAGATCAAAGCCCGAGATCCCTTACAACAGAGTAAGGAATCAAAAGTAGTAAGAGGAGGGATTGTGGAGAGACCACTTACACAGACAGTATAGACACAAAGGGAGCAGGAGCTGCAGAGAGAGGTAGGTCCGAGAGAGGGAATTTCAGGATGTGATTTGTTAGCAAGAGGCCTCATTTTTTTTGTTCCAAACACAGATACAGAAGTCTGCCAGATTTAGACAGCCATCCTCTACTTTAATAAAAATGCTTTGCATTCAAGGACTCTCAAGGTTTCCCCTTCCGTGGATGAACATTACATATTTTACATAGAAAGAGAAAAAGGGACAGAGAATTTAGGAGATTTGCTCAACACTCTTCCATTCCATAAGCCAAGACTAAATCCCATGAATCCCAGCTCCAAGCACCCAGCTCTCCCATTAACTGTCATTTTTGTCAGCTTGCTGTGCCTTTGCACTACCTTCAAGCCATTCTGTTGCTATTTTGATTTTCATACTTCATTGTTTTGACCTTTTTTTAGCCTCCCCACAGAGAAATCAATGTCTTCCTAAGGCGAGCTTATTTTGATTGTGAGATTGTGACGATCCTTTCCTTCATCTATTCATTAGAACACATTAATATTCATTAAAAAAAAAACAAAAAAACCACAAACAAGAGTTGAACTCACTTGGGAGGAATGTTTTCAGGCCTACTTGACCAGTCTGACACCCAGTCTGCACTTTTCTTCAAAACTTCCAATTCTTTCTCTCCTTCTACTGCTTCTTCTTCGGACTGAAACACAGAGGGGACGAGCCTTGTAACACTCAATTAGCTCAGGGTGTTAAACTGAGAGTGACAACAGCAGTGGTGACAAGATAAGCACCAAATGGTGGCACCTGATAAAGGAGTAAGTGTTCTTGGAGCGCTGGTTATTTCAAAGAGATTTTGATTTTGCCAGCAGAAGTCAGGAAACTACAAGTTCTATTACTACATCCAGGATTTCCACATCATTGCAAGCTGTTTGTTTTGTTTTGTTTTTTTTTTTTAGCTAACAAAAACAAAAGGATTATTTTAATCCTTAGTGTAATAAAACAGAACTGTGTAAAAAAAAATATTTACAAATGGGAAAGAAAAAAACAAACAACATTGGGTTGACGGCATTCCATTTAAAGCCCACAGAACATGACTGAAAGCATGGGAAGTCAAATGAAAAGGTTCCAAACCCACTATTTTGACTTTTTTAAGGTTTTATTAGTTATTTAAAATTTAGATTACTTGCAACTAGCTGGGTGAAACCCAGATGCAGGAGGGAAAGGCGAGCACTCACTCTTAATTGTATAAAAAGATTTAACTTCACCTCAACAGATGCAAATGTTACCATGTAAGAAAAGAAATAAATTAGGAGGAGTAGAGAACACCACTGACTGTAACACTATCTCCTGAGTGATTCTTATTAAAATAAGATAAACCACTTGCAGGATTAAGTGAGAAGCAGAGCAAACCCAGAGCTAATCCAACAGCACAGTCACAAGTGAGATGCAGAGCTCACCAACACCTTCATTCAGACCCTTCTGCCTCTCAGGGCAGAACTGTTAAAAGTCCCAGGTCTTTGTCAAAATTAAATGCAAAGTTTCATTCTTCCAGGAATGAAAATGTACTTTTTATTACTACTAATAATTGTAGTACTAATACAGTACTAATTGTACTGCTAATAATTGGATGAAATGATCAAAGGAAGAGTTCAGCATTGGTCTCCTCTCGGTCTGTGTGATGGAGATTACTCACTGTCATGTGAGTGTCTGCACAGCAATCACTGAGCACCCTGAAATCTTGTGCAGAAATATCAACATTTCACAGCCAGCTTGGACACCCAGTGCCAGCAGGGTTACACAGTAAGGTGGCTGCTAGGAAAGAGGCATTTCTCAGCTGTACAGATGGAGACTCCTTCTTCCCTCACTCCAAAACTATTCATCTCCAAGTCAAATTTCAATTAATAAGGAATTGAAGTCTTTTGACATCACAAAGAGCTTGTTCTACCCCTCAAGCCTAGATCAAATATCCACAACTTACAAGTGCATATTTTAGAAGTTAAGGAAGGAAATACCTGAGAACTACTGTCTTTACTTGTGTGCATTTCCACATCAAAAGTTATCTGTCCATCGTCTTGAGGTGACGGGCTAAAGAAAAATGGATTTCATTATGTCATTTTGTCAAGTAAAGAACCATCAGCGTCGATAAACCTCAGCTGAATCATCTACTCATGCACTTCTGGACATCACTCAGCTGAGTTACAGACTGCACCACCCTTCAGATCCCAAATACCAGCATTAGAAAGTCTTCCCAACACCCCCCACCATCTTCTCAATTTTTTTTTTTTTTAATTTATAATCCTACCTTTCTCGACAGCGTTAAAGCAAAGCAAGCACTGCCCAAAAAGTTCCTCTGCTACAGAAAAGAGGCAAATCCCTTTTTGCTCTTGCCAGCATTGTGAATTACATGTGTTTTTTGCATCATTACAAATGGAAGCATCCACACAGCTACCACCAGCCAGCAACTATTCCGAACCGCAGAAGCTGAGAAAAAAACAAAAACCCTTTACCCATCCCACAGGGCAATAAACTCCTTTACCTGTCACAGTGGGAACTACCTCTTGAGCTGCTCTGTCCTGACTCGTGCTGGGCGTCCAGGAGGATTTTTTCCATGTCCCCATTGTGGATGGAGGAGGAGGAGGGCACGTGCTCCAGGCCCCCGTTCTTGCCGCTGCCGTTGCCGTTGTCGTTGCCGTTCCCGTTCATCTGCAGCTCCACCCAGGAACCTGTGGGGCAGCCACACGTCACCCCAGGGACACCCTGAACACCCCTTGGGGTTATCAGCTGCACCCAGAGGGGGACACCAGCAATGCTGGGGGCAGATAACACTAACACACACACTGAGCTGAGGGGAGCTCGTCAACACGGGGCAGGGACAGCAGTGATGGGGCTCTCCTGCTTTCCTCACCCCAAAAAGCTCTTTTGTTGCTGGAGCTGCTCAAGGAAATGCCCCCTTTCTCCCCAGTAATTAATACTTTAATCAGCCCCATCTCTCTCTTCAATTAACTGTGGATCACTCCGTTACGCCTCACCCTGTTCTACTTTCTCCCAACAGAATTTTCAGCCCCGTGCCCCTTACTACAAAACTCCCCCCTGTGCAGCTTTATATTCTCCTTTCCTTTACTTCCAAAGGCCTTGGGTCAATCCCTGGTTTTTCTATACAGGCTGCCATTCTCAGGTCCCACTCAGCTTGCTTTGCCCTGGCACAAACATCTCCCACAAAGCACCAATTTACTGGTTTTCCTCCGTTTTTTGGTAGTTTTACCTATGGGACATCTACACGTGCACTAAGATTCAACAAAGAGCAAGAGTGTACCATGGATGACAGGAGCAGCTGATAAAAAGTTCACATATTGTGTAGTTAAAGTGAGGATTTTTATTTTTAAATGCATTTCTCTTATATTTTATGTGCAGATTACCTAAATATGAGAGTGCATGCCCTGATCTATTCTTTGGTGATATGTTTCAATTGGAAACAAACAGGTTTTAGTGATATATGTCACCACAACTCCTAAATTTAGGTTTATTCCACCTGAAGACAGGAGCTTTCAGGGCTTTTTTTTTGTATTTGGTTGACTATTTTTTAAAGTTTAGACATGTTCCCCCACGAGGTAAAAACATCCAAGCAAGAAAAGCAAGCCTGAAGCTACAAACACCACACCCGAAACGACTTTTTGAGCATTATTTGTACAAGCTCTACATTTTAACACTGCTTTTTTGATTTCTGAAATGCACCTGGGAGCGCCTGCACTTATTTTTTGTAGCGTGGTTTTCTCTCTGGGAGCTCCATCAGTGACAGAGAAAGGGATGTTTAATAATGAGCCTGTCTTCAACTTTGATTTGGTGAAGAATTCACCTTCGGTGCCAATTCTTCACGATGCCATTACAGTGATATCCAAGGAAGCATCATGCTCTGGTTGTTCCCAGCCTGGGGAAAGCAGGCTGGATTCACAAACAGGGAATTTTGGGAGTGCCCAGGCACCAGCTCAGCACTGCACATTTGGCTTTTCAGATAACCAAGTGTTAACTGGCAAGAGGCAGCTTTGCTCAGTCAGCATCAGACAGAGGCTGTGTTATTCTAGATCCAGCGATGATTGCTGCTGTCTGAATTCCTAAACAAATTCCTAAATAAAGCTGCCAAACTCTTTAAGAGCTTGGTCAGGAGGGTTGGTCTGCCTTGCAGCAGCAACAGGCCACACCTTGCAAAAAAAGGCAGGTGGCAAAATGCAGTCACAGCAAGTGGTCAAAAGTTTGCCAGGTGAAAAAGCTTTATATTCCTAAATAAATTCCTAAATAAAGCTGCCAAACTCTTTTTAAGAGCTTGGTCAGGAGGGTTGTTCTGCCTTGCAGCAGCAACAGGCCACACCTTGCAAAAAAAGGCAGGTGGCAAAATGCAGTCACAGCAAGTGGTCAAAAGTTTGCCAGGTGAAAAAGTTTTATATTCCTAAATAAATTCCTAAATAAAGCTGCCAAACTCTTGAAGAGCTGGGTCAGGAGGGTTGTTCTGCCTTGCAGCAGCAACAGGCCACACCATGCAAAGCATCCACCTGCAAAAAAAGGCAGGTGGCAAAATGCAGTCACAGCAAGTGGTCAAAAGTTTGCCAGGTGAAAAAGCTTTATATTCCCCTTTGGCTGCTGGAAAACCAGGATCTGCAAAGGCATCTGTGATTAAAAAAAATCAGCAGAGGGCAAAAAGGTGTGAGGGGATGCGTTCCTCTGCCACTGGAACAGCCAGAGGACAGCGATCAGATCTCCTTCCCCTGCCACAAATCACATTTTGATGGATTCACCTCAGGCTGACAAAAACTCTGTTTATCTAGAAGGCACCGTGGCTGTAACAGGAAAGAATCCCAAATGCTGCTGGGAGTGAGGAATCCCCAGGAGCTGAGCAGGAGCTGACATGAGGAGCAGCACGTTCATTCCCAGCTGACCTCACGGGGGAATGACTCAAAAATACACTCAGGGATGCATAATCTGCCATCAAGCCCCGGCACGCTTTCTTTAAATGGGTGTAATTTTTTTAGAGCTATGGAATTGGCAAGAGACGTGTTGAAATTCTTGGCTTGCAGATGTTTCTGTCTATGGGTACGGGAGAGATTAAAAAAATAAAATGGACAGTTCTAGTTGCACGTAGGTTTGTATATAAAGGTTGAGGGATTTGTAGGGAGAGGTTTATTTATTCTTGCAGGCTCTACTTGCAGTTTCTTAGTGTTTTGAGAGGTTTGTTTGTTTTGTTTATTTGTTTGTTTTGGGGGTTTTTTTTGTGGATTTGTTGTTGTGGGGTTTGGGGGGGGGCTTTTTTTTTTTTTTTGGTTTTGTTTGTTTGTTGCTTTTTTTAAAATTTAATAAGCAGCCTGGCAAAGGCATAAACAAGCTAAGGAAATAAAGCATAATTTGACTTTTTTACCACAGCAACTAATAACTTTGCTATCAGAAATTGCATCAGAATTTATCAAAGCCCATTTAATCATGCGTGGTAATACTCAAGTTTAATTAGAAAATAAAGGTAAGGATTGTTCTTAAAATAACGGGAGCAGGGAACACCGCTGGGTTCAAAGCCTGGTTAGAGGGACATAAATCTGTGTTTCTTTAAAGAGATGGGAGTTTCTGATGGGCAGGAATGGGCTGGAGAATAAGCTGCCCAAATAACAGAGAGTGGGGTTTGCCCCAAGCTTTTTTTTTTTGGTTTTTTTTTTTGGAGAGCTTAAGGAGGTTACATGAATCACCTGCCTGAAAACTTTTTGATTTTAGCACGTTTCTATTGGGCAGTAAAACAGGAAGTGTGGTAGAATGAAGAGTGGGAGAATTAAGGGTAATAGAATTAAGAAAGGTGGCAGCATCTCCTCCCTTCACAAATCACAGAAAATACACTCTTGGGAGAAAAGGAAAAAAACCTAAACAACCATTCATATGAATGGCATTTTTCTCCAAAATGGTTTGAATTTTGGCTTTGCTCTGTGGCTTATTATTTCACTATGAATTTATACACACTGCCTTTAAATCTATGTTTTTCCACAACTTGGTGGACTGTTTTAACAGCAGGAGCTAAACATGTTGGGGAGGATGGGTCTCATTCTGTTTATTCCCTCTGATTTCAGCTGGGTGCATGAAGTGGAAATATCAAAGGCAATATATAAATTGAATACCTGCATACATTTTATAGACATAAAAATACTCCAAAGTAGTAGTTCACAAGTAGTCTGAGGCATGATCAACCTGAATAAACTAATAAATGTCACTTTTACAATGAAGTACAATATTAAGGAAAAAAAAAAAAGAAGAGGGAAAGGAAAAAAAAGCCAAGCAGATTCCCACAATGGTAATTATTAAGCAGATTTTCCATGACAGAGGTAGATGAGCTCTTGCCTAAGGTGGGATTTCTTTTTGTCAATATGTAACAGAGCTTTATAATAATTAAAACACAGGAAACATCTCGAATTCCCAAAGCAAGCAAGTTGGGTGTTTTTTTTTTTTTTTTTTTTGTTTTTTTTTTTTTTTTTGGTTTTTTTTTGTTTTTTTTTTGTTTTTTTGTTTTAAATCTCTATGAACCCAACAGAGCACAGGTTACCAGTTTTTACTCCCAGCTCTTCTGCCCTCCAAGCGCTAAGGGATCTTTGAATAAAAGATCCCACAAACGACAGGCAGGACACCCTGAATAGGTGTCCGAGCTCCTTAACCTGCAAAGTTCACTGAAAAGCTGCAGAGAATGAGAATGTTATTTTAAGAACAATCCTTACCTTTATTTTCTAATTAAACTTGAGTATTACCATGCACGATTAAACGGGCTTTGATAAATTCTGATGCAATTTCTGATAGCAATGAGAATGCAGAAAACGCACCTCTCCCACCAAAGCATTGTGCACTGAACATCTGAAAGCAGCACTAAGCCTGCCCGGAGCTGATGGGGTGAATTTATTTTGTTTTCCCCCGGAGTGTCAAACATTTCCTCTTTGCCACCTTGTGCTCAGCTGTTACCGATAGGGCACAAAGTGAGGCTCGGTCCATTGCTCACAGAACACTAATGTGGTGGATGGCAAAATGGCGTTTATTGAAACTTGCACAGAGTTTTTATAACTTTTTTGTTACTAAAACTCTACTTGTCTGCTTGTAGACGTTGAAAATTGAAAAGGGTGATGGATGAACACTGACTACTTTTTCCTCTGCTATCTAACTAGGGTCTTCTGGATGCAATATGACTACAGTTGCTAAACGTGCATGCTTTTTTATACGTGATATAAATTTTTTTATATGTGATTGGCTGACCTAGCAGGCCTACTAATGGAGAAGCCTAACTTTTATCACTTACTCGTACACTCGAGATCTTTTGAGAACGCTTGTCTCTAACTGCTACACTCAGCAAAAAGCCCTGAGCTGGGTGAGCTGAGATCTCTCCGTGGGCAGATCAGATCCCTCATCCCCGGCTTACCCAGCTCCCAGATTAATGAGCCCCCCACGTCGCCAGAAATTAAAAATAAAACGCGCCAGAATAAAACACGGCCATTTCTGGAGTAAGCACCCAGTCAGGCGTGTCGCAACTCCGACGGCCTAATTGTTATTTAAGTGTAGCAGGCCTGAATAATTTGTCAGAATTATTGACTCAGGTAGCATTGTTTGAGGTGCCAGGGTTATCGCACGATGCCAGCGTGACCACAACACAATAGCAGCGCTTTATGAAATGGGCACAGTTTATTCTTTTCGTACAATTCCCATGGAGTGAGGGAAAAAACGACCGGGAGTTTATTTTTGTGGTCAGCTAAACTTCATCGGAAACCACGGAGGTTACAGTTAATCATTAATGCAATTTATTCACCTCTTCTAGCCTTAAAATTTAGAGATGAAAGGACACACCGAAAAGGAGCCGTTTGTAACGAAGGGAAAGCATTCGCCAAGTAAGTACCAGAGCCTACATGATGTGCCTTACTAGTGTTATCCCAGGAACAAAAGGATGCAGCAAAGCAGCTGACAGAGATGCCGGATATAGAGGGAAATAGCTCACGTCAGTGCTATTGACTCAGCCACTGAACAAACTCATTCCCACAGCCACGCTCCTCCCCCTACCCCGCTGTATCCCCATCGTCGCTGCTCGGGTAAACTCCGTGTAACCACGCAACGAGCTCGGGCCGTTCCTCGGGGGACTCGATGGCCCTCAGTCCCCTGCGAGGGGCGGCGGGGCGGGTCCCGCCGGGCGCAGCACTCTGGCAGCACCCGGAGCCCGTGTTATCCACCCCGGCAGTGCCGCCCGTCCCCTCAGCTCTGCCCGGGGCTGCGCGGTTCCGGTACCGGCCGGGCCCCCCTCAGGCTCCGCCGCCGCTGCCCCTCTGCCCCCTGCGGCCGCCGCCGGGCCATTTATACCCGCTCCGCCGCCGCCCATTGGCCCCCGGCGGCTCGCGCGGCGCGTCCTCCGCCAATGGCGGCCCGGAGCGGCGCGCGGGGGTCGCGGCCCTCAGGGCCCCTCAGGGCCCCCCGCGCCATTCCCCGCCCGCGCCCCCGCGGCCGCACTCACTGTTGAGGCCGGGCTCGCCCTGCGTCCCTTCCGCCGGCGGGTTGTTGTTGTTGTTGTGCTGCGGCGGCTCCTGAGGGCTGGACATGGCGGCGGCGGCGCGGCTGAGGCGACTGAGGAGCCGCTGGGGCAACAACAACAAACCCGGACTCGGTTTCGGGCCCGGCCGCCCCGCCCCGCCCCCCCCCTCCTCCTCGCTACGCAGGCGCGGCGCGCGCCGCTCCCGCCCTCCGCCTCCATGGCGCGACCCGCGCCCGCGCACGTCCCGCGCGTGCGCAGGGCGGGCGCTGAGGGAGCGGCGGCGGCGTGAGGGGAGCGGGGCCACGGGGAGGGGAATGGCAGCGGCACTCGGGCTGGGAAAGCCCCCCCAGCGGCCTGAGGGGAGCGGGGACACGGGGAAAGGGGAATGGCAACGGCACTCGGGCTGGGAAAGCCCCCCCAGACCACCGAGTCCCACCGGCGACCGATCCCCACCTTCTCCGCAGCCCAGAGCTCTGAGTGCCACCTCCAGCCTTCCTTGGACACCTCCAGGGATGGGGACTCCAACCCTCCCTGGGCAATCCCTTCCTATATTTAACAGCCCTTTCCAGGAAGAAATTCCTGCTGCTGTCCCAGCTGAGCCTCCCCTGGCCCAGCCTGGGGCCGTTCTCTCCCCTCCTGTCCCTGTGCCCTGGGAGCAGAGCCCGACCCCCCCGGCTGTCCCCTCCTGGCAGGAGCTGTGCAGAGCCACCAGGGCCCCCCTGAGCCTCCTTTGCTCCAGGCTGAGCCCCTTCCCCAGCTCCCTCAGCCCCTCCTGGGGCTCCAGCCCCTTCCCCAGCTCCCTCAGCCCCTCCTGGAGCTCCAGCCCCTTCCCCAGCTCCCTCAGCCCCTCCTGACAGGAGCTGTGCAGAGCCACCAGGGCCCCCCTAATCCCCCCCTTTCATCTTCATTCTTGACACAACTTCAACTTTAAGGTTTATTTGGAGGCCTGGACTCCTTTTGGTGGAGTTTTGTGACTTCAGCCTCATCTCTCTCCCACATGAATCTGTGTTTATGAGCATTTTGCTTCCAAAAAGCTGTAAAGGAGCCTTTTACACCATGAAGTCCTCCCATCAACACCCATGAGAGTATAAATTGTGTTTTTTTTTCATTACTGTACTCACTGTAAGAGTTCAGTGACAGCAACACCATCAGAGTGAAGCCACGCAGACACAGCTGCAGTAGTGTTGTTTGTTTTATTCACATTACAAATGTGAAGAAATCACTTAATTTCTGTGTCAGGACTGTTTTAAACTAGAGAAAAAGCTTGTATGCACGAGTGTCACAATCTTTCCTACGTACTACACTGCCTGCTTTAAATGTTTTTTGTTTTCATCTACACTAATGTCGGATGTTTGAAATCCACCTTTTGTAACATCAACATTTCTCCTCAGTTTGTAGGCCTTTCATGATTGTACCAAATACCTAACCCTGTGGAAAATCTGGATTCTGGGAGAGAATTAGCTACATTAGCAATAAAAAGAAAGCAGCAATTTAATTGATTTGATACAATATGTGTTTACAGGTAGAGGGGCTGCCGAAACATTTGAGATTGGAGTCAGAACAATGAGCTACTTGTGATTTTGAATTAAAAAAACCTGCCCGGGTAACCCAATCCTACTTTGCAACCCTCAAATCACAGCCCAACGTGAGCATTTGTCACCACCCTCATTCAGGAAGCGTTTGCCACAACACTTGTGGCATGAATATTTATCAGTCAAGTGGGACTATTAAAATTTCTGAGTCAGAAATAAATTGATCAAGATTATAGAGTGAGTCAATGCAGAGCCAGAAATAGCATTCACAAGGCCTGACTTTCAGCCCTGTGCTCAAACCACTACACAGGTTCCTTGAGGCATTTGAATGATGTAATTAATGTCTGCAATTTGGATCCTGGGATGGAAAATGCTGTGACAATGGCAGGGTTGGACAGACACAAAACCACATGTTAACAGAAGACAAACAATGGCCATAAATTCCTGGGAAAAGCTTTTTTGGACTGGAGAGCAATACAAACTTTTTTTTTTTTTTTTTTCCTTCTAGGAAAACAAAAATTAAAAAAAAGCCTTTAAGTCAATTGAAATCAAACAATTAACGAGACCTGTGCCAAGACAGTCTCACTGGTTTATCTCGTGGTTCCAAGGTGTTCTAAATGTTTGAAACACGAAGGGAAGCTGTGGCTGCCCCTGGATCCCTGTGGGTGCCCAAGGCCAGGTTGGATGGACACTGGGGCTTGGAGCACCCTGGGGCAGTGAAAGCTGTCCCTGCCCCTGGCATTAACCCCGAACATCCCACGATTCTCGAGTCTAAAACACGCCACCACTACTTTTATTTCCTTTGTTTAGCATTTTTTCTGTCCCCCAAAGCTGAAAAGGAGCCCCTCCCTGAGCTGCACACCCCCAGCCTCCCCCCAGCGCTCTTTGCCCCGCACACCTCGGCCGAGCTCGCAATCATCCAGCCTGGAAAAGCTTTTATAGCGTTTCATTTTTAGCAACAACTGAGCGCTGTTGATTCCGGAGGTGACTTCGAGGGACAGCGACCACACCTCGCCGTGACCCCTCGCGGTCCCCAAGCCTCCACCTCTCTGCAGTTACGTTTTGCCTCCTAGTGGAGAGCCCCGGCTCAGAAAAGCCTTATTAAAACCAACCAGGGCTGTTTGCCTGTTCGCAAAGGTTGAGATTGTTAAAATTGAGGCGGGGGGGAAATTCACTGCGTGGAGAAATCGAATTCACGGTTTTTATTCTCTCAGCTGTGAAACGAACGCTGTTCTTTTTATACCACCGCTTATCTTGACGAGCCCAAACCAAGTTAAGTAAGATGTTTGCTGCGGGCAAACAAACTGCTCCAGACAGCCACAGTCATTACACTGCCAGCACACCTCGGTCCAAGAAACGAGTCCTTCCCTTTACAACAGCCAATTCCATGGGAAAGGGCAAAAGGCAGCACCTTTTATTCAATAAAAAGGAGTGTTCGATGTGAGCCAGGATGTTTTACACCTCTACAGCCCGAGGGGAAGAGCAGCACACAGGAAATTGCTTCCCAGCTCTGCTGCGCCTTAAGAAGATGACAATAATAATAAAAAAAAAATCTCTGTTAAAATATTGGCATTCCATCATCCACAGCCCCTCTCCAGGAGGGGAAACCTCACAGGTTTCTGCTTGCCAGCACTACCTGAGCTTTTCCCAACCGGGCTGAGAATAAATGGATCTGTAGTTGAGCAATAAATGATCCTGTCCTCGCTGGACAGAGCAGCAGGGGAGCAGGTGCTGCTGCATATCCAGCGTGTTTTCCAGGCAGCAGGGAAGTGACAAAGGACTTGAGGCACAGGGCTCTCCCACACAGCATTTTCAGCTGGATAAACACCTCACCCTGCACAGGAACTGGTGGCAGGGGTGACACTGCCGTTGTCACACTGCAGATACAACCCACCTAAGCAGTGGGTGGTGGCATTTCGGTGCCATCAGTGGCCTCAGGACAGGAGTGCAGGGAAGAGATTCTTCCCCGTGTCTGGTCTGGCCTTCAGGGACTGGGAATTGCAGATTTGCTCTGGTTTTGCCGGGCACTGAGGAGGCTGCAGGACTGGAGCAGCTGAAGGCAGTGACCAGCACCGTCCTGCCTGGGACACTGCTGCCCAGGCACAGGGAAAAGCCCACTCATTCAAAAACACCTGCAGACACAGACAGAAAAGGGGAGCAGCAGGAAAAGGCATAAAAAGCATCCTGACAAAGCGTATTCTCTGTGTACTTTTATTAATAAAATAGACGATTTACAGCATGTATCAGTGGACAGTGTGCTTAGAGAATTCTCTCATGGATAGCGTGACAGCACAGGCAGGAGCTGGGTTTGGTGAGGACAAGTTAAACCTCAGCTGACATCTCAAGGATCACGGTTACCAACAAACCCAAACCCTCTCCCAAGGCAAGCTTGTACCCATCCCAGCAGGCCCAGCCGTGCCCCGAGAGGCAGCTGGACTGGAGTATTGCTCTGGGTGACTGCAGCCGCTCACCCGGGGCCGTTTGCACTGCTCAGCTCCGGGTGGGGCTGTGCTCAGCCCCCTCAGGGCAGCCCCGGGGCTCTGCGGGGCACAGGAACAGCAGCCTCACCTTCCCCCTGCAGCGTCGTTAAACCCACACCTTTCACAAAACCCACACCTTCACCAAACCTACACCCTCACCAAACCTACACCTTTCACCAAACCTACACCCTCACAAAACCCACATCTTTCACAAAACCCACACCTTCACCAAACCTACACCTTTCACAAAACCTACACCCTCACAAAACCCACACCTTTCACCAAACCTACACCCTCACAAAACCCACACCTTTCACCAAACCTACATCCTCACAAATCCTACACCTTCACCAAACTTACACCCCTCACAAAACCTACACCTTCACCAAACTTACACCCCTCACAAAATCTACACTTTCCCAAAATGTGGTTTTACCAGCTCTGCAGCAAAAGCTTCTCATCACCTCTGTGCCCTCACCGTAAGATAAAGAATAAACCTTGGCCCTGGAAAGGGCTGTGCATGTGATTAATGTTACTCAACGAGTTGTTTCTTGAGCTGGTGGAAAGCCTGGTTGCTGGAGTAAAATTAGTCACATGCTACTAAGGAGGAGTAGGGCCCGCTGGTTTATTCACCCACTGGCAAACAGCTGCTGTCCCTGGGGCAGTTCATTTGTTTTACAAGGCTAACAGGTGAAAAAAAGGAAAAAAAAAAAGAAAAAAAAGGTAAAATTCTTACAAAGGCTCATGGTCAGGCATGCATGGTACAAGATAAATACTGTATTTAAGAGGATTGGATTAATAAATATTAGAATTTTTACATTTTTCAAACCACTGCACAAGGACTTAAAAAAAAAATGGAAGAGTGATTGCAATAGTAGTCTTGTTAACAACCTCTAACCCAGCCAAAATTTTACAGCAGAAACAGTATCTCAGTTGATCAAATCATAATGTCATTTTAATAACTACCTCTAAGCCACAGAAATAATTCAACACAGGTAACTCAAAAGTGAAAATTCTCCCAAGTCAAGGTAAATTCACCATGAATTCAAACTTCACTGAACATTTCCATGAAGGAAGAGCAAAACCTAAAAGCACATTTAGCAAAAATATCTGGAAGTAAAAACTCATGAGCCTTATAAAGCATCAATATCTAGTTCATCTTTGGATAAGCCTTATGTGCTGAAGAGTTGAAATCTCTCACATCACTATGAACACTTATTTCATGCAGCTTCTGTACTCCACACGTTTGGCTCCCCGCACCAATGAACATTTCTTTAAGTGCAGGAACTTCTGCAAAGCCAAAAGCCAGAAGGAAAAAACACTTGCATGGTTAAATCTACATTTCCAGTTAGCATTAAATACAGAAAAAGAGAGCAGCAGAATGCAGTGCAGTCATTAGCTATGGAACCATGGTGCTGGTACTACAGAAATACCACACAAGAGCTCAGACAACTTCTCACAAAGCCACAGGGGACTTGGTGCTCTAAACAAGGCATTAAAGGTATTTTTATCCTAAAACAAGGCATTGAAGAAACCAGGACGGAACTAAACATTAAGACATCAGTCCCATAAACTGGAATTTAAAACCTGAAGATTCTATTCCCTTTCTGACCAAAGCAACAAAGGTTAAAAAGAGGAGCATTCGAGGAGACAGGAAGTGACTGCTCAGATCAAAACCTGACAGCAGCTGTGGTGCTGGGATGGAAGGTGCTCTCACACACTGGCTGGTGCTCAGGTTGCTCAGGAGTGAATGCAGGTACCTGTGAAATCCCTCCCTCTCGTCATTCCCATGAAAAATAATTAATACTGGTTAAAATCATTACAAAAAACATCATTTTATTTCCATGCATCTAAGGTAAAACACAGAGTATTTGTATAAAGAGGTAGATTAAAAAAAAAAAAAAAGAAAAAAAAAAAAGAAAACAGATTCTCCATTCTTTGTCACTTTTATTCAGTAGTTTGTTTGTTTTTTTTTCCTTATTTTCTCTTTTTTTTTTTTTTTTTTTTGGTGCCAGACATGGCAAGGAGTGATTACAGTCAACTGTTTATTAAAACATTTGTTGCAACACAGACCCCCTTTACCACTGACCCCAAACGGACCCATTTTATGTGCTTTATTTTGTTTATTTTTTTTTTTTCCATACACCACCACCGAGGCGAGGTGGAGGGGGACGAAAGGGGGGAAAGGGGGGAGTCCAGGAGGCCAGAAGGAGGAGGAATGCTACAAGCCACAGCAAGAATGAGCTGTATTTAATAAAAAAAGGGGGCCACGAATGATACAGTAATGAGGTTACACAATTAAATCCCATAGCATGATTGAAGGCTTTCCCTGTGTCTGACGTCATCACAATGGAAGGCATAAAAAGTGGAGTAAACTGATGTTGAGACAGTCCAGTCTAGTCCATTAGGCAAGATGGTGCAAGTAGTCATTTAAATTAAAAAGTGCCCTATCCTCACCTAAATGGCTAGCAGGCATGGAGACAACAGAGCCACAGAGCCTTCTCCATGGAGCTATAAAAGTGTGTTGTCATATGGCACATTTGTTTAAACACTGGAAAGGGGGTGCCATAATGGACCTCTCACTCGCTTTCCTTACGGGTACAAATGCTAGATTCAAACTATTTTCAACTATGCAGGAAGTGACTCTTCGCTTAGGAATGCCGGACCCCTAATTCATCTTGTCTTGAAATATATACAAGTTGTTTGTGGTAGCTACAGCAATGATGTTCTCCTTGGGGTGCCAGGCCGTGTGCAGGATCTTCTTGTTGAAGTCCAAGCTGTCAACGCTGATCTCGTCCTTCTTCCTCTTGCCGCTGGCGCAGACCTTGCGCGGTTTCAGCACCGTGCGCGGTTTGTTGTTCTCCCGGGACGCCTCCAAGGTGATGTCTCGCTTGGTGTTCCTGTCAAACATCCTGAAGAAGTTGTTGTAGGATCCTGTCATGACAATGCTGTGCGAGGGGAGGGGAAGGGAGAAAGAGGTCAGTGTGGAAACACATCATCACGGAATGATTATCTGCAGATGCTTTTACTGAGGAGCTCCGGGAGCCGGGGTACACAGGCAGACCCAAATCTGACTCCCACAGTGATTGACAACACACACATTTTATACCCCTCTGCCACACAGCTACAAATTGATTGGTTACCCTGGACTGTTCCTAAGCAAAATTTCTTGTCATTTAGCCAAACGGTGATCATATTCGATTCCCCAACCAAAGTCATACTTGATTTAGTTAAAACAATAACCTTAGCTACTGCAACTGTAGCAAAGTGTTGGGGAGGATGAAGTTGCTAGGCCCTGCAGAGATGATTTAATAGTAAAAGATTCTAAAACTATGAAACCCACAAGAGGAATAGAATTAAAAGCAAAGTTTGAACTGTAAGCATAGACAAGAAGAAAGTGATTAAGCAGCTGAAAGAGCTTGGCTGGGTGGGTCAGTGACACCCCTGCCAAGACAAAAGGATGAATGAAAGGCTGGACCTTCTCAGGTATCAGGGATAAGGTGGGTTTCACAGGTTTTGGTCTGTAGAGTAGTATTGTAATGTTGTAGTTCCCATAGGCTGTATGTAGATTCTGTAGGTTTTGTATCTTAAGGTGATTGGTTGATGCTCATTAGAATATTCACGATAGAAAAGGTTAAAATAGAATGTAACAAAGAGTTCCCCCTCTTTGCGTGCCTTCCCTTGGACCCTCTTGGACTTTGCACTGGATCCCTGGACCCTTCCCCAGTTAGGCTGCCTTCCCACGACCAATAAAGCACGTGTTCCAGAGTATCCTGATCTTCAGGTCATCTCTCTTGCGGGACTACAAGCGTCTTTTCTAATAGCAAAGCCAACGTTTTATTCTCGAGGCCCTGTTGACCAGCAAGCCCAGGCCTTTCCCTTCCCAACCCTTACCTCTCCTAACCACCACCCCCCCTTAGTTACCCACTTGCAGTTCTACAAAAAATCATTTTAATCCTGTACTATCAAGTGGGGGGATTCTTTCTGCTTTCAGCGAGCTTGGAGGGTCTCGAGTCAGATCATGCAAATGGGAAGGAGGTGGCCTCACCCACACCTGCTACAGCTGAAGGTTTTAAATGTTTTATACTTTTAAAATACCTTTTGTCCTTCCCTGGGCCCTTGTAGGTATTCTGTTATCCATGCACTTTGAATGTCATTATTAAATTTGCTTTTTCACACACACACACACATACAAGAGGGATCCAACAAACCCCGAACACGTGGGATTTTTAGCCATGTGATTTTAGTGACACACCACTCGTGTGGATTTAGGTGCTAAGCAGCACAGCTCGTTTGTGAGAATCCCTTATAGCTCCTGATTGGGCATCAGCTGTTCAGTAAAAAAAAATACATTCACAAGTTTCCCTTTCTTTCGCCTCAAAAAAAAAATTGAGCAGACAAATGCCAATTTTTTTTAAAAAATAAATAAAAAAGCACCATGTCTGACAGTACTGACAGGGAACCAATGAGCTGCTTTAAATGCAGCAAGTAAGCAGTTAATGGCATGATTAGCACAGAAGCAAGAGCTGTCCTAAGTGGTGTTATTGGCAGGTCATTACCACGGCAAATCACTAAAAAGGAACACTCCTGGAAGGTTTTCCCATGGGTTCCCCTGGAGGTCTGGTGCAGATTCTTAAAGAATCTTAAAGAGATTTCTAACAGAGCTAATAATGCACGTGTTAAAATCTACTGAAGTACTACAGCATGGTCCAAAACCAGGTGTTTGAGGTCCACTGCCCATTTTAAGAATAACTTGGAAAGATCTGAAGTGCATAGGAAGAACTGCACTTGCCTGTCTGATCCATTCCAGCAGCATTCAAACTTGTCAAAAATGCAATCGTTCTCATACAGCGAGCAGAGTTTACTTCTGAGGTATTCGTGCACCTGGAAAAGAGGGATCAGAGGAACTGAGTGAGCATTAGACTCACACTCCTGTTAAACAGCCTTCCCAGACTGTTTCAAAACCAAGGAACCTGAGATTGCTCACAAGAGCTCTTTCTTATAAAGAAAACAGCAATTTTCAGTGGCAGCTAAAAACGTTTTATGAAAAGGAAATGTTGCACCTCCCGTTTTCTTCAGGAAATAATGGAGAACATAAAGACAGCCCAAGACTTGTCATGGTTCTTATGGCTGGAGATCACCTCTCCACCTACCAAATTATTCCCACTGGGTAAGAGGGAGGCTTTTCCAGCCCCAAATATGGGTTTGGGTTCTGCCACCACCCTGCAAATACTGAGATCTTTCGGTGGAATCCCCAGACCTCAGGGATGCTCTGCCTCAACCTACAGACAAAACTGTGACTGCCACATCAAGACCATCAGTAAGACTCAGCCTCTGTCCAGGTTTTTTCATTTCCAACCCAGGTGATTTTCACCCAATACCTGGTATGTTTCCACAGGTCTATTTTCCATATTTAAATCCCAGATCTTCACTGACAGATAATCTCTAGTCATCATATACCGACCACTATGGCTAAATTTGACATCAGATATGGAAGAGATGATTTCAGAGAAAAACGATCTGTTGCTAGGATCTTCTGGTTCTTCAAACACTGCAGGAAAATAAGAGGCATTGCAAGAGGTAAGTTTGTTTCTCTGATACAAGATCCACTTAAATTAACGTTGTCTCAATAAGCTTTCCACCTTGTGTTACTCTGTTTTATAGAAAATAACTTTCAAGGAGAAACATTTGTAATACAATTGCCAATCTCTCCTATTGTTGTAGCAAACCAAGGTCAGCTTCTTGAGGAATGAATTATTTGCTAATAAATGAAGTCCTGATTCACACATGTAAGATTTCCAGCATCAACTACAGACCAAATGGCCTTTAACCACCTGAAATCTGCAAAAAGCCATTCCCGGTGTCTAAACAGAAGCTGCTACTCACTTCATTCACTATTTTTACTCCAGAAAAACACAAATACAATTTTAAGATTTACTTAGATTTTAGGCTTTAGCTCTAGATCTAAATCTTTAGATTTAGATCAATATTCTACAAGAAAACCCTACACAAATCCACACAGAGAGTTCAGTGTTTGATGTCCTCTGGCACAGGGAGGCACGGAACTGCAGCACTCACACTTTGAATGTCTGTCACAGAGGGCTGATGCCCTCATGTCACACAGGCGAATGGTGCCTTTACTGCTGCTGTAGACAAACGTGCTGCAGCTGTTGGGGTGGAACTCTGCAGCTGTGATCACCTCTGTCAGCTCCTCCATGTTGGCAGGCTTGATATCTACAATATCTGCAGCAGCTCGTTAGGGAATTGCCTCCGGTGAAATGAGTTTTTGCCAAGGTTGTCTTTTCAGAAATGCTGCTTCAGGCTGGTGGGACCCAGGCACGACCCAGGTAAGAGTTCAAATCAAGCCACACAATCTGTCTGCAAAGCAAGGTGGTAACACCACCTCCTGTATCAGTTTCAAGATAATTTTTACAGCAGCAAAAACCTGCTTCAGTTTAGCTCCACTCCAGCAATAATTAATTCTATACTACCAATTACCTCCCAAGTTTTTCATACAGAACTTTATTTTGCTTAAGTTCTAAGGATACTGCTCCATCATAAAAGGCTACTTTGTATTAAAAACTTGACACAAGTGTGGCTGCACCATCCCTGGAAATGTCCAAGGAGAGTGGAAGGCTTCCTGCCCACCTGGATGAGCTTTAATGTCCCTTCCAAACCAAACCATTCCCTCTCCAGAAGTAAAAGCCCTTACAATTACAAGGGAGAAATACCCAGGATTACTGGAGATTCATTCTCTGTATCTATACTAAATACTGCTCGTGAAAGGAAATAAAATCCAACTCCAATAAAATCTGGAGACATTTCTCCAGAAGTAAAAGCCCTCACAATTACTAGGGAGAAATAACCAGGACTAACAGAGATTCATTCCCTGTATATATGCTAAATGCTGCTCATGAAAGGAAAAAAAAATCCAAATAAAATCCAAAAGGAAATAAAATTCCTGCTCCCATCCCACAGAAGAATGGCAAAAAGGATACTGAAACTTCTGTCTGTGATTTCTAGGTGCCACAGGTTGATCCGCAGGTCGTCTGCGGACAGGTAGGTTTCATAGTCACTATTGATGGAGATGGAATTGATGTGATACGTGTGGGCATTGGCAAATATCCTTCGTGGGCTGGCTTCCACCATGAGGTCCATGGGCCTGAACACTGGCACCTGCAGCAAACACAGAGAGCAGGGCAGGAGTGAGACCCACAGCCACCCTGCTCAGCACAGCCCCTGCCACGCTGGATGAAATCTCTTGGAAGTCAGTGATCCTGCCAAGTGGCATCACAGGAGAGATGAAGTGAAGGATGTGATGGGGCAGCTCCTCCCAGAGCCATGGGAGATGAAGTGAAGGATGTGATGGGGCAGCTCCTCCCAGAGCCATGGGAGATGAAGTGAAGGATGTGATGGGGCAGCTCCTCCCAGAGCCATGGGCTGGGAGAGGGAGAGGAGGAATGAGCTGCTTGTCAGCTACTCACCCGTAGTGTTGTAACTGTAGTAGGATCCCTATACCGTCCATCCTCCTCCTTTAAATTATAACCCTCGGGTCTTTTGTCCCTTTCACTGATTTTCCATAATTTTATTGTTTTATCTGCAATGAAACAGCCACAGTTTTAAAAATGAGAGCTGTGGAGAGACACCAGCCATCAGTGCTGATGCCTTCGAACAAGACAAGGCCGCCCACGTGCATCAAAAAAGACAAAAATGCTGCTTGGGGAAAACAAGAGGAGATAAAAAGCATGAAAAAAAAACCTCCTCCACAGTTTGTTCTTTTTATAAGAGTTAGAGCAAGTTTCAGTTAGGACAGAGATTGCTATGAATGATTAATGCAAGCTCTGACACAGGACTCACATACACAGGAAGAGCTCTGGGCTATAAAGTAACTAAATTCCAACTAAGCCACTCTGTGCTGGGGACATCTGTGCCCAGGAACACCACCACCACCACCACCTCCCCAGATCCCTGCAGTTGGACTCTGCTTGATTCCAGCCTCCTGGAGAGGATCAGACCAAATCCTAACAGCAAACTCTCATAACGACCTGTCAACGGTGCAAAATAAACTTACCGTTTGTAGACAATAAAAACTGAGCAGCATTTTTCTGGGGTAACCACCTAATTTTGTTGATCTTCTCTTCGATTTCTAAACTTTTCAAGTAGTCAAACTCTGGTTCATGGCTTTGAAAGGTACTGTAAACATTGTATTCTCCCCTACTGTGAGACTGGGTTTTGTTCTGAAAAGAGAATTAAATGATCAAGACACATATAGAATGTACACTGGCGTACAACCTGTTTGATTTTCATGAGCCTGTCAACTAAATGAGATTAGCATTATCTCTGTTGCAAGAAATTTATTAAAGTTTCTACTATTTTGGCCAAGAAAACATCAGAGAAGGGACACTTTATGCAGCAGCTTAAGTTTCCAGAAACTCCCCTCCGAAAGTGAATAACATCTCCTACAAGTTTTCACATTAATGGTGAGCAGCTGAACAAACTAACATTTTGCCTAAATATTTTATTAAAAAAAAAAACAAACAAAACAAAACAAACCACAACTTCTTTCACCTTTAATTTTTCCACCTTTGCTGTTTAAAGGGAATATTCCTCCTCCCTGCAACGTGGACACACAAATGGCAAATCTACTCTGTGAGTACATTCAGCTTTCCAGGCACACTATGGAAATCCCACATGGCACCTCTAAATTTATACCAGCAGCTCCACTATTCTGCCTTATAATCTCCAAGTCCCCTGTGAGCTTCTGAACTGCTTAAGCAGCTTTTTCTTCTTCATTCTAGAAGGGCAAAAAAGCTCATCACCTCTGAATACAGCTCTGGCATTAGAGTCACCCCTGCAGTTACCTGTTCAGGTGAGAATGTTTGCAAAACTGAAAAACTTGCACAATTCCCCTTTCCAAAAGCTTAGTGTCTTAGGCACCAAAATATTGCACTGCATGGACTGAACCTTGAATATATTCCACTAAGTGCAGAGAACTGAATCCATTTCTGCTGTAGTGCTCCCCATGTTTACCTGAAGTGGTTTCAAGGTGAATTTTGTGATTTATTCCTGTCCCACCCACTCCAGAGATTGCATCACCAGATGCCTGTGCTGTGATATGTTCCTGGCTGGGGACTTTGCTCCTTCCTTCTCTGGTGTCTCATGTCCACGGGCTCATTTCATCCCTCAGTACCTCACCAAAACACAGCTGATACAACCCTTGCTGGCCCACATTTGTCACATTCCTTGCATCACTCTCTTGTGCTTCATACCCTGAGAGCTGGCAGGAATTCTTACACTTTAAAATAAGCTGGGGGTGGGGAAGGGATAAAGGGGCAAAATGCTCAGAACTCACATTTGGCACCAGAATTCTGGACCACACCTTACACTGCTTTTTTCATCCAGGAGAATGGAAGGAGCTTTGTTCTAAGCCTCAGTCAAAACTAAAAAATGAAGCTGGGTCACTGCATGGAACAGCTTGGAACCCATTGTGCTGTAGGAAATGCCTTAGGAAATCCAGGGAACTTTCCTTCAATTCCATACCCTAATGACTGAGACTTCAATATTCTGTATGTATTCTAGTAAAACTTTACAGGATCAGAAAAATACATAAAGCCAGTAATACGTGAAATCCATCCTTGGGATAAAATCAAAATTTAAACTCTCAGTCTCAAAAAAGAAAAAAAAAAAACAAACCAAAAACCATTCCAAACAAGGAGAGGTGTTGGCCCAAGTGCCTGATGTTAAATTCCAATTTAGGTAATTGCACCGTGCCTACGCAAATTCCTCCTCAGTTTCTGTGAGCTGCAGCATTCACTTCCTGCCTGGCACTGAGCTGATGTCACTGGCTGCCACATTCCAACCCGGAGGTGGCAGCAGTTTGGCAGTGGGTGAAGCCACACAGGTTTGCACAGCTCCTCACACAGCCCCTGTCAGCGTTTCTCCTCCTGCAGCCTTGCTCTGCAAAGCTCTCCAGTGCAGTGTGGTACAAGGGGGCACAGAATGCCAAATAAAACACTTCTGTTTTATACACTTCCACATAAAAAAAAAAAATGCTCTTTTTATATGTTGTTTGTTGGAACAACCAACCACCAGCGAAACAGGGAATTAAGTGCCTAAATACAAAACATTCCCTAAACACAGAGAAGCCAAAAAAATGCCCAAAACAATTCTGTGGAATTTCATCTGATAACCCTGGTGGTTCTTCCTACCCCTGGATCCCAGCTCCTAAGGATGTGAGCTTGGATTATGCTCCAAAAACCAAGGAGTCATTTAAACCCAGCTCACCTGAGAGCAGGCAAGAACTGCTGCAACTTTAAGCTACACAAGAGGATTCTTAAAAGCTACAACTCAAGAATTAAAAGTAATAAAGAAATAAAAAGAAAACAAGGAAAAGCCACGAAACAGCTCAGGAGCTGGTGCCAGGCAGCCCCACTAGATGTCCCCACTGACCGAGGGGAGCTGCTGGCACAGACAGGGACGGTGCCTCACCCAGGGACCAGCCCCTGCTCTGGGAACCAGAATCCCCCAGCTTTGCGAGTTTCAAAATGGAAATTGAAGTAAAAAATAAACAAAACCTAGCAGTGACATGTCCAGGCAGTGAGGTGACATCTCCCTGAAATAGATTCTAACCACAGCAACTTCCAACTGCAGCTTCAGTTAAAATCAGGCACTGCAGCTCAGCTGGCCATGGGGGTAGAGCCTAGAGACCAAAAAGTCAGGAGAAAAAGAAGAAAAGACACCTCTGTCTGAGGAGTCTGTGGCTTTACCTGATTGATACCAGAGTGGAAAAGGACATCTGAGGTCACAGTCACACACTTGGCTTAAGGGCAACTTTTAATTTTAACTTTTTTTAAATTTAACTTTTAACTTTAACTTTTCCCCAGCTACAGTGAAACCTGAAATCATTCTCACAGCCAGGAAGAGTCGTTGTAAATGAACCAACTTCAGCTCCATCAAAGGTCTTTTGTGTCCTACCCCTTTTTGGTTTGGCCACAGCCAAAGAGTGCTTAAAATAATTTCTATCAGTGTCACAGAGCTCTCATTAAATTTCAATATTGTAATCACTTATCACACAGGCATGCACTTTGTGCAAAGGGTTTTATAAAAACATGCTCCTTGCCTTTGAAAAGGGAATAGAGAGAACATGTAATACAGTGTAATTAGACAGCACTCACCTCCTGCTCCTGTTGAAAGATGACAACTCTCCCTCCCTTGTCTCCTGTTGCTAACAATTCTCCAGAATGGTTAAATTCTACTGTAGAAATTATATCCGCTGCAGAACGACAAAAACAAACCCCACAGATCAATCATTCTTCTAAACACCAAGTGGCCAAGAAAGCCACAATTAAAAAAAAACCCAAACGATTAAAAACCATACTTTAGTCAAAAGGACATCTATAAAACGCAAGTAGAAGTTTCTTCCAAAAAACATCAGTAATTTTTTTTCATGCTGTACATTTGAGAAGCATTTATAGATCACCATGCCAGAGCTCCAAGCTTGGTATTGTGCATTACTTTGTTCTTAAAGGTTTAATATCACCCACTTAGAACTGGTTTTCCTACTCTAACTCTACTTTACATAATACAGACTGTACCTGCCTAGAGAAACTGTGTACATTTAATTTCTCAGTTTTCCCTAATGCATGATTTAGATACAATCATTGTCCATATGACCTCAAATCACTTTTTTTTTTTTTTTTTAAGGACTCAGTACACATTTGATGACTTAAAGGCAAAAGGCATCAGGGGAGAGAAGTTCAGACATCAGTGTCTAAGGCATGCAAGGAATAAACAGTTGCAGAAAACCAGGAAAAAACCTCAACAGTCTCCAAAACCCTTCTCCAAATCTCTTCTGGATGATGAAGGTTTACATTATCATACATGTTTTTATAGGGAGTGCTAAAATTAAATTCTGAATATACACTGACAAGAATAACAATCCCTACTATCAAACCAAGCTGTTTATATATCAGAAAGGACAAATTACACTCCAACAAAAATCAAAACCACCAGCTTGGACACTTGACTGGTTTCAAGCAGGACTGAATTCTTCCATGCTAGACATGGAGACAGGAACCTGAGGAGTCAAATCAAGAAATAATCAAAACAAGGTGTTTGACAGGGAATAGGAAAAGGATAAAACACATCTCAAAGCTTCAGGTAAGGCTCTGAGGCCACTGGGCCAGTGCACTGGAAAGAGAACGAGAACCAGTTCAAATTCAAAAATAAGAAAAAAGGAATCCAACAGACCTGAAATGCCTTCTCCCCTGTTAAAAGCAGTGTTTGGAACAAGAAAAACTCAGTGACAAATACTTAAAAACACTTTCACACTTTGGGGACCTTCCACATGGTGCAGTGAATGCAGAATGTGTCCATTTTCACCTTCAAGTTGCCTGAAACTTCAAAGAGAAGATTGTGATGAAGTTCCACCACTGTCCAAATGTCTAAGGGAAAAGGGAATAAACCACCTTCATCAACCCAAACCAGCAAAAGAAAACTGCCAATGACTTCATTCCAGAAGGCCCACTGCAAACCTGAACAACAGCAATTCTGTATTCAATTCCTTTCCAATAATAGAATAAAGGGGATTTTATTAGTAGAGAAGAGGCTATCTATTTTAATGTTCCATGAACTTTATATAAACTCTGCTTAGAAAACATGCTTGGTAGGCAAAACATGTCACCTACTCTGCAGCAGCGAGTCAATCACGGCAGGAACAAAGAGAGTCTTTATTCCACCAGACCCAAAAGGTTTCTGTGCAGGTTTTTAGGATCACGTTGATCTGCTGCGTAAGCAGAGAGCAACTAAATCAGAGTGTTTACACAAGTGGAGCAATCTCCTGATGTTTCCAAGGACTGAACAAAGAATTGAAGCATTTTAAAAGCATTTTAACGTTATTTAGGAAGTATTGTTTATAAACCTTCCCAGTGGCTCAAAACACCGTTTCTGGAGTTTTCCAAGAGAGCAACTCAAAAAAATCTTGCTCATAAAGCAGAGCAGATTATTTACAGGTTGGCAGTTCTGTCCTGGGGAGCAAAAACTGAATTCACTGACCTATGTGGAATCCACTTCCTCAGTTTATCAGCCTGGAAAAGCTATTTTCATCAAACTAAACATCAATCAGTCAACCCAAGGATACTTCAGAAACTGTCTCAAAAGAAAAACATTAAGAAACTAACTTTCAGGATTAGTATTAAAATCCACAGAAGCTCAAACAGTCTCAAACTAAGGAAGCAGCAGAGGAATGGATAAACAGGATGAGAGATAAAGAAATATTTGATGTACAACTGCTGAACATACCTGAGCCATTCTTCCTAGAGGGAGCAAGAGCATCTGCCCAGGAGAACCTGCAGATGTTAAGTGTGTGCAAACCACCTGTGGGGTTTGGTTCTTTCCAATCCAGGGTGAGGCAAAACCCCCCTGCTTCAAACTACTGACCAGATGCAACTTCCAGAAAGTTCAGCTCAAGTCACAGCTAATGAGAGAAATTTATGGCTTTTGACTGGACTTTCTTGTTTCCAATAATTGTTTTGTTTTGGAGTTATGTACCTCATCATTGGGAAAAAAAAAAAAACCCAAAAAAACAAACAATGGAAAGACACTGAAGAGAAAACAAAAGCTCTTCCAAGGCTTCAAATATTTTAAGCAGCTCCACAATGCACTGAGTCATCCCACCAACACCCCATTGTTTGTGATTTGGATTTACTACTTCATCCAGAGTCCTGATATATTGTGTATTTATCTCTGGAGGTAGATAGTGAGGTGCTAATCCCAAAGAGAACAGGAAAGCTGTTTAAACAAGATTAAGGCAGAGTGACCACACATCTGTGTGCAGAGGAGAGCTCCCAGCACAGGGTACCACAACTGCATCTCGCAGGAAAAGGGTGAGAGCAAAATGCCACACACTGTTTAGTGCTGGTGGTATAAAAGAAAGCACCCTCTGCATTCCAGCCTCATCCCTAATTTATGTCTGTGGAGAGGGGGAAGGGAGCACAAGGATTGTATGCTCTAAAGTTACCATGACCAGTTTTACTATTGACTTCATTTCTCTCTTCTTCATTCACTTGCAGGAGCGATTCCCTGCATTCATTCCATCTCCCTGAAGTGACTAGGCAACAAATCCAAAGGCAGCTGGGAGAAGGCATTCCTACTGTTCAATTTACTGCTTGAGACTCGTTCCAGAAGTCCTTTAAATAGATCTCTTCTCTGCTAGGGAGGGCATTAAAAATATATTCATTCCTTAAAATGTGGGGACAGGAAGAAACGCACGTAGAAACAGAGAAGCCAGAAAGGGGTTATTGCCCTTGTGGCAAAACTCCTCCCTCCGTGCCGTGCATCTCTGCCAGAGCCAGCTGGTTCCTTGTTCTCTCCCAAGTACCAGCTCTGGAATTCTGCAGCACACAAAGCTGCCCTCCTTCCCAGGGAGGGGAATTTGTCTGATGGCCAACTCGCTGCTTCTCAGTGCTGTTGGCCCTGCCGGGACAGACACAAACACACCTCGGGAGCCCAGGGTGCAGCTCCAGCAGACAGTAATTAGGCTGGCTTGGCTGGCTTGTGCAAAACCTGGGAGCTGCAAGGAGAGGAGGAAGGTTTACAGAGTGTTCCCTGGCCTGCACGTTCACTCCAAGTGAGTGAACTCACTTGAGCAGCCCTGGGAGGCTGGAAATTAAAAACACGACTGTGACAAAGTCATCGTTTTCCTGCTGATGCTGGAAGTGTTTCCTGCTGCTTGGGGAAGATGCACTTCAGGGCTGAGACCCTCCCAGTCCGATTTACATCCCTCCCCACGTGTAGCATGCACAAAATACCAGTGGCCAAACAGGGAATACACGTAGTACCTCACAGCATAAATTACTCACCTAAGTAAAATAATCAAATGTAAATCTTGTCAAGCAGGCCTAAGCCACCATAACTTTGCTCTTATTGGACTCCTCTATAATCCCATTTCTTTTCTTTTATTCACCCTTTCTTCTCCCTTTCCTTCTCCAACTTTGCCAATCTTGGAGAAAAGATACACTAAGGAAGTTCTAGTTCAACGAGTTCAACTTTGGATTAGAAAACCGGAGTGATCTACTCATCATTACTACTACACATTTAATTTTTAACTTTTTATTTAGCTCCCTAAAATAAAAGTTTGATACCGCTTGATGAAGTTTCTCCTGTTACTTCCCAAGTCCCATTAGCATCCCCCACGCCTGCCCTGCTCACTGTGGGTTCCCAGGTAAGCAGGGCTCTACTCTTGCATGGCTCAGTGTGTGCCACATCCTCCTGAGATCACTCTTTGTGCTGTCAAATCCCTGCACCAGCAATGACAGCAAGAACACACTGTTATCACCAGCCTTCAGAAGCAGGAGCTGGAATTAAGTCACTTTTTTTTTTTTTTTTAAATGGGAGGAGGAACTGGAGGAAAGGGAAAGAACCAGTATTCCAAGACTCCATAGGATTTAAGTGTATTGGGATGGCTCAGAACTTACAGCTGCATTTGTAACACTCAGATACTCCAGAGACAACGCAATTGAATACTCAAGTATAAAAACAATGTTATTTTGGTGGTTTTGCAAATTCATGCAAATAACTTTGGTTAAGCCTCATGGCTTCCTAGAAACACAACAGCAAACTTCCACCCGCTCCCAGGGCAGCAAGGGTGGCACCAGCCCTAATCTTGTTGCCATTCGTTTTACATAAGGCCAGTAATGCTCCTAAATAGCTTTACTGGGCTCAGTGCTCAGAGCAGAACAACTCCAAATCCATCTGTCCCGTGCACCAGGAGCTGCTCCTCCCTGCAAAGTCAGAGCAGAGAGGATGGCATTGGAACTGCAGAGAACAGGATTATCACTGAAGTGACTCAAAAGCTTTTACAAGTTGGGATAGGGACAAATACGTAGATTAAGTGTTTTACAAGATAATAGTAAAGCAGAGAACAGAATCACCATCTGCTAATCTCTCATCTGGAACAGCAGCTTCTTATGCATCCAGAAATCTTAATGTGATTTGGAGTTAACTGTGGCATCAAAGTAACATTCTCACTTAAACAGAATTCATAGAAAGCACAATCTGTGGTTAACATTACAATCCAGGCTGGAGAGGCAGCAGCAAGCTGAATGTTTTAACTCCTGGGCCTCACTCGGGCAACTGCTTCAACATCTCCACTCAGGGCAAATTTCCACCACAAAATTTACCATTATTTTTCCCCACAGTCCATTTTTGACCAAGGCAAGAGACTAACAAAGAATTGTGCAAACCCAGCAACCCTCAGAAGGAGCAGAAATCACTACAGGGAACACCTACAATCACCCTCATCACCTCAAGCTTCTGGGAACAATGGCAACACATTTCATTTCTGTTAAACAATTTGTATTTTGCTAAGCTAACAGAGTTGACTGAGCTGAAGGCATCAGATGAGCAAATTTGCTGTGGGGGAAAGCAAGGAACAAACTCAGGAGGAGCCACATCTCCAGCTAGCACAGCTGGACTTGCAAAGGCCATTGAGCCCAAAAGGCCAATTAACTGCATTTCTGTGTGCAGAGTCTGCACGAGCTTCCATCTAAAACACAGCCTGAATCTGGCTTTGCTAGAACAGAAAGAAAACTGATTTAAAGCTCAGAGCAGTGGCTTCCTGTCTCCATCCATAGTAGGAAACTCAAGTCTCCAGTACACAGGACTCCAAGACACCTGTGGTGGCAGGGAAAAGCAGAGATGACAAACAGCAGCAAGTCAAAGCACTCAGAAAACAGATGGGTCAGACACTGATGTGTCCCTGCTTCCTAGCACTGAAAACGACATAAAATTGCTCTGAAATTTTATCTTTGTGAAAAGAAAGCATTCCCACTGAAAAATAGTACCAGGAGCTCTGGGAAGGAAAGTTTACACTTTAAATTGATTGAGAACTGTAAATTTAAATTGATTGAGAACTGTGATGCAATAGGTGTACCATGATCACTGTAACCACTGGGCTTTAAGGTTGATTTCTGCTCACCAAGTCTGGCACTGCACTCTCTAACTCCTTTCACACCAATCTCACTGCAAACCTACATAAGAAAGAAACTCTCTGGGGTTAGGATTTGTTAGCAGGAAACAGTCCTGAACTGTGAAACCATTTCATCTGATGAGAGAATTAAACAGTTTTGGGGGTTTTAACCCCAAATAAGTTTTTATTAGTAAGTGTTTCAAAAATTACCGTGAAAAATCTTCTCCTGTTAAACTCTCAACAACAGCAGACAGAAGAATGTTCTCTACAAACAAATGCAAAGCTGTTTGGTTTCTGGATAGAAACCATTAACCCTCATCACGTTGATTAATTACTTTCTATTTTTAAACTTTAAGACATGACTGCAGTTCCCTTCAGAACACATGCAGAGGAGATCAAGGGGCAAATTCCCTCCTTCCACCAAGCAAAAGAGAATCAACTGAATGAATTTGGTTCAAAAGATGCTGCAAAGCAGAGCTCCCAGTACTTGCCTTGCCCCTAGGCTGGACATGATCTAGTTGGGAGAACAGAGGAAGGCACAAGCAGTCTAATCACATGCAGAGAAGCAGGAAAATAAATACATTTATAACAGACCAGACAAATAAACACCCCCCAAAAACTCCTGCTGACTGGGCTGCCCACACCCAGGCACTGCAGATTTAACAGGTAAAGGTTGCCCTGGCTCCAGCAGGAGTTGATGTGAAAAACGTGACACCCTGGAAGCAGCAACAGGAGTTGTGGCTCTCGCTGCAGTTCCCACGTCCTTTGGGAGCTGCCTCCACCTCGGAGGGTGCATTTTACATGTACACCCAAGGTGACCAACCCTACAGTCCTTTCCATCCTGGAATTGAGGGGGGGGTGTGTGTGGGGTGTGTCTGAAGCTTCTTCCAGAGCTCCACAGCTCTGGGACACTGCTGCTGCCCCAGGAACTCCACGTGAGCACTACTGCAAAGCAGGGACCTTACCAGAGTCATTTTTCTACTCAACACGAGCTACATCAGCCTGAAAATACTCCAAACTCAATAATAAGAAGGGATTATTTAGTACCTGACAAGAACTCCCTGGAGGCTCTAAAGGCATCCTCTGCCTGGAAACCACAAACAGCAGTTACAGCACTCTGTGAAAGGCAACTCAATCTCCAGATGAGCTGAGGCACCACTCCATTATTTCACTTTATTCTAATGGTTTCTAGTCTTTGCAAGAGGCCTCCCAAGTTCTCAGTCGAGGAATAAATGCGATTAGGAAAACAAAAACTACGTCAATTCACCCTTTTAAACCTTCCTTACACAGGTGTAGGGTTTTTCCCCAAAGAATATCCTAAATAATGTATCCAAATGAGATTCCACCTCATATTATTAGCACTGCAAACATTTTTTTGGAGGATAACAGAGATTACACATACACAGGGAATATTTTGCTGGGGACAAAGAGCAAGCGATGAGCATTTAGTTCACATCTCTTAATAAACACGCTTCCCAAACTCAAATATTCCTTCAAATATGACAGGAAGTGCCTATTTGCTTTTCCTATT
Source organism: Phylloscopus collybita (assembly GCA_027886175.1). Taxonomy (NCBI): domain Eukaryota; kingdom Metazoa; phylum Chordata; class Aves; order Passeriformes; family Phylloscopidae; genus Phylloscopus; species Phylloscopus collybita. Next base: position 1,084,331 of record JAJNNQ010000087.1, on the reverse strand, counting down.
CATACTAATTCAGGTCTATTGTTGGCTGAAACAAAGGTCTTTCAACCTGCATCAACCGTTCCCAGGACATTTGACACCAGTTTATTAATATCATAAACAGGAGAGGCCTGAGTGGCAGAAATCCAGCCCCGCTCCTGGTGCCCAGCTGAAGTCACCTCAGAAAGGAGGGTGAGTGTCTCACAGTTTGTGGAACTACAACATTTATCCAGGACTAGGAATGAGCAGTTGAAGGTCACAGCGTCTCCCTGAGCCTCTTCTTTGCAGCTACTGTAATATTACTGAGTTTTAATAATTTTTTTTTTTAAAGGGCTCAATCTGTCCACAAGCTTTGCTCCTTCCAAGCAGAATTGTTCTGCTTTTAAACAAAAAAAAAAGTAATCAACAGTAAATCCAGTGTTTCAGCATTTTTAAATGCCAGGCACCTGTTTGATGGAAAAGCTACCGTGGGGTTCAGTTTCCTAACATCACAAAATTCAGCTGCTGAGAGCTTCCAGCTCCTAAAGCTTAAATCTATTTTCAGAGAGGGAAGAGGAAAAGAAGAGTGGCCCTCCTACTGAGGATGTGTCACACTCAGTGTTGCATCAATCCTCTTTCAATTACAGTGAAAACTCCTCTTCACTCACAGTCTAGGATTACCAAAAAAAGCCTGGGAACAGTGGTTATCCAGAGGTTGGATAACACCACAATCTGAGGCTATGCACCCCTAGCACGTCATGAGGAAGGATGAGTTTGATGGGAAATAGGGAAAAAAATATAACAGACACACAAAATATAGATCAAACATCCTACCTAAGCAACATTCGTGTTAAAAACCTAAAATGCATTATGATTCTTAATTGACTTTGTTTCATAACAGCACCTGCCATAAAAATCCATCTGATCCATCCTGGGTACCTGGCCTAGCTTTGCTTGTGCCCTGCTGCCATCACAGGCCACATCAACCACACTTAACCTGGAGAAATTGTGTCCCTGTTTTGATGCAAAGCAGCCCAGAACATCAAGCTTCCACAGAATTTTGGGAACCAGCAAAGTTTTTAACAGCCCACAGGAGTCATAGAACCAAACCTTCCTTAAATGCACTGAAAAAAACCAGCATGCACATGTTCTTGGATGCTGCAGCAATCAAACTCTACCTAAAAGCAGATTTCTTTTATCCCCCAGGGAAATATTTGCTAAAAGGTAAGAATATGAAATCTGGTTTGTTTGAAGGGGGACTGGTCAGGGTACTCTGCTTCTACAGTTTTGAATACAGACAAAACATGAGGTATTACTGCAACATAGAAACAATTTGGCTGAATTACACAAGAGCAAGCTTCCTTTCCTTGGAATTTTCCTGTTTCAACCACGCATTCTCCCTTTAAACAAAGTAGCTGCACTAATCCATACCAGCTCTAATTCTTTCAGAAACACTTTCACACACACAATCCACACCCGTTCTAGTTCTTCCAGAAACACTTTCAGCCACCAAAACCTACACTGAGGTTCCTGAGACAAAGATGACAGAATGGTTTAGTTATATTTGTATTGTGTAGAATTTAGTTTGGGAGTTACTCATCATTTCTGTCCTTTGTACAACTGCATACAGATCATACACATCTAATTATAGGGGAGCAAAATTAACTCCAGCAGGAACCAACTTCATGCCCACAATTGCTTCATCTGAGATCCCCTCAGGTGCCTGAACATTCTGTCACTATCACTCACAAAACTGGGACTTGTTGAGCAATAGGAGAAGAATTAAAACAAAACCCCCTATAAATAACAGATTTGATTATTTCTCCTCTAACACAGCATTTGCCTGGTTTTAATACTCTGGTACATTACTCTTTCCAACATCTTTTCTGCCTGCAGAGCTTTAACTTACAGCCTATCATTAATAAAGCTGCAGCAAAAGTGCATATCTAATTTCCAAGAGGGTAACAACTCAATTTTAGCACTGCTGAAGACGAAAATTCGTGTTTACTGATTTTCCAGAATAAACTTCATGCTGAAACAAAGAAATTAAATGTCTGTTTCTGCCATTTATGAGCTGTAGAAAACATCCCTGCTGACCTGGAGATACAGCACATCCTAGGAATCTATAAAGATTCAGAGGCCCCAACTCCATCTCAAGCCACCACTCCCTGGAAAACCTGTATGCACAGAGCTAAGTCACAGTTCATTCTCTCAAGGCTCCTCAGGGTTTATTCACAGAGCTCACACAAGTGCTCCATAATTCTCCTCAGACATGCTTTGAAATGCAGGTTGGACAGAGTAGAAGGATTCCCCAAAACACATTAAAAGTATTTGACTGAGTCTTATTGAAGCCTAGTGCAGTTATCAATTCACACAACAAACATCCAATCAGTGTAAGTTTTGGATGTCCGTTCATGGAAAGAATAAATAATTTTAATTTCAGGTTGCATTTACTTGAATGCTACCTAATACTTAGTCATTATCTAATAGCTTTTATTTAAAAAAAAAACCAGAAAGAATATCTACTTGCTTCTGCTTATATTTGTTAATTTTTATTACCCTTCTTTCCCCTATACTCAAGGCAGATGATTCCTGAGTCCGTGGATCAGTTTGATTGGTAATTATTTATTTTTTAATTCCTGCTGACAGCCCCCACATAACCCTACAGAAAAACCCCTCACATCCACCACAGTATCTACCCTGAAGTACACACTAATAACAGGCTGAACACTCCCTCAGCAGACCTTACCTCAGATCTTTTCAGGGTTTGTTTGTGTTCCCAAGTAGTACAGAGCTATTTATGGAAAAATCTCTGCTGGAATCACAGCCAGAATTTCAATAGGCTGCACGGCACAGTGCAGCCAGGGGTTGCTGTTCTGTTTGCAAATAACAATATATTTGGAAATAACATACTGGGCCATTGTTCTGCATGTAGAGAAAAGGAGCCTTCAGGCAATGCCTTTCTTGTCACTGAGAAAGCTACAGACAGAGCCCTGCAATGGCTTCATTTTCTCTTTTTGCTGAAGCCAATCCAAAACACACACTGCAGGTTAAGATTTAGTAATAGTATCATTACAGAAAAATATAATAGTTTGGCAATGCCTTTCAAAATTAGAACTCTGTGACTTGGTGTGCATTCCTGTTATAGATATTAAAAAAAAAAAAAACCCAACTCCTCAAAACTACCCTGCTGTTTCAGACTCTCCTAACACATTCTTTCACCAAAGGATTTGTTTCAGGTGCAAAGCTCAGGCCAAACATTTGGAGGCTTTTAATCTCGCTGCGTAGAATGCAGGAGGCTGTTGTGGCCCAGACAATGCATGAAGTGCCTCCTTCTAAGCAAGGAAAATGAAATCAGAAATTCCTCTTGCCTACCAGAAAGGCAGGGAGGGAGGGCAGGAGGAAGGGCCACTCTCCAGCAGAATTTCAGGCAGCCTGCCGGGGAGCACAGGGCCTGTGAAGGTCACAAGTACAACTGAAGTTTCCAGCAGAGATAAATACACAGCTCTGTGAGGTGAGTGGAGAATCAAAATTGCCCATTACTCCCCTCACTCTGGCCACTCACTCAGCTATCAGTTCCTTTTAATACCAAATGTATCTTTAGTGGCACTTGGAACCTTAAAGAACAGTTCCTTTGCCCAGTTGCCTTTTCTCCCCCCACCTTGGCAAGTGTTTTCCTGCGTTTCTATTCTGGCCCAAGCATACATGCCTCAGCTTCTTTAAAAAAAAATCATTATTAAACAGGAGCCAATGCTAATTTCTGGCCTGGACTTTGAGATTCCTAACACATGGAATCTTGACAACTCCAAGGCATATTTATAACACCTCTTAAAATTATATATATAGTCTACTAATCTGAACAAAATGCCAGTCTTTATTTTTAAGTGTTTGTTTCAAATGTCTGTTTATAGACCAGGACCTTTTCTGTGGGTTTTGGAAGAGTTGCATAACAGATACATAGATATATATATATAATTTGCTTATATATGTTGTACATATGTTTTATATATAAAAAGGTAGAGAGTATTTTGGTAGTGTTACTGTCCTGCTAGGATGTCAAAGATCATTACAAAAAAAACTATCAAAGGTTTTGGAACTTCATTTTAGGAAACACCAGCCAGGTCTCACAAGCAGGGAAAATAAAGCAGGGAAGGATTAAAATGACTCCAAAGAAAACAACCACAGATAATTACTTTCAGTTAGCTCCATTTCTACTCTGCCGTCAATCTCCCCACCATCCTCTGGGATAATGACATTTAAATTTAAACTTCTAAGTTGGCAAAAAGTGAAAGAGTAGTAAGAGCTCTGTAAGGAAATGGACATCAGACCAAAGACCCTGGTTAGAAGAAACGTGAGCTGAAAGGTGCCAAACAACTTCCAACTGTATGCAACAGAAAGCCCCTGCAAAAAGAATTTCAGTGTATACATAAACAAGTTTATGGGCAGAAAGAAAACTTTCTCTTGACAACTCCTTCGGAAAGACAGGCAGCAAGCAGCAGGAAGGAAAGGCAAAGGATACAACCCCACCATGGCATTTTTCTGAGGCAGCTGTGCTCCTCAGCAGAGCACAGGAACACCCTGCACCAGCCCTGCACCAGCACAGAGGCCTGACCTGGTTGCACTGTTGTTGGTGCCGGTTTGGAACCAGCAGAACCATGAGCATCCTCCACAAACAGGCAGATGTGTGGTACCCCCAGGCTCGGGATGAGCCTCCTCAGGTCACACCAAGCAAAAGCATCCCCAAGCTCCAGGGAGCCAACAACCTCATGTGCAGAATATCCAAGGGATTTTGTTTTGTTTCAAATGCTCTTTGTCTTCCTCCTGCCCTTTCCTCTGAGGCATCTCATTACTGAGCTGGGTTAAGCACAGCACGTGTCCTGCTGCAGGAACACAACCCTGCTGCCAGCTCCTGCTGCTCTCCAGAGCAGGTTACCACTTCCAGAAGGGTCTGGAATAAAATTAAAGATCCTGGGTACTTCTTTAACACACACACACACACACAAGGGAGTGTAAGATTTAGCTTAAAACAAACAAACAAACAAAACTAAATCAAAACAATGACATGAAGCTGTGAGAAGAACTGACTGAGAAAAGGCAGAAGGATTATACAGAAAGTTTTAAACTTCTGGGCAAAAAGCCATTCCTGCCAGTTCCACATTCCAGTAAAACAGCTTATGAATGTTTCACTATTACCTCTATAAACAGTGACATTTTCTCACTGCTGGGCTGTATAATGAACACTGTAGGCTCCAACTTCAACTGCTGTTTGTTCATATTGATCTGTGAGAAGCAATGTCCTCAGATATGAATCTCAGTGCACTGAAAGTAGAGTTTTCAGGTGAAAGGCAGAGCATGAACAAGCAGGTACCAGCAGTAAAAAGGCTGAGGAGGAGGCTGAATTGTTCCCAATTCCACAGCTTCCCTTGTTGCCTTGGAACCATTATCAACTCGCCAAGAAAAGCAATCCATCCTTTCACCTCTTCTCCCACTCCTGCAGAACGCCACCTATCCCACCACAAACATTTGCTAAGAGTTGGACAAATGAAGTCCAGAGGAGCTGATGTGGAATAAAATCAATCCAAAAGGAACCCAAGACAGGTAATTTTCATTTGGGTTGGTTTCCCCAAGTGACCACCCTGGAGCTCAGGGCTCACCTGGCTCAGCTCAAGGCAGTGACTGCCAGAGGCACCAGGAAGGATCATTTCTCTCAGGAGCAGCAGCTACTTGAAGTGACAATAAACCCACAGGCAGGCTGGGGTGTCATTTGAACTCTATTTCCTCTTCCCACACCAAGGTCACACTCCAAAACAAGCCAAACTAGGTAATTATTAAAAAATAATCCAAGTTTTTCTTTATTTTCTCCAAAATGCCTATATATTATTCCCTACACAATGCACCAAGAGCGGTAGCAGGAAAGTCAGGGGTTTGTTATGCAATTCCATTGGAAAATAGCCCAGGAATCTCAAACAAGTGTCTTTGAGAGTCATTATATTTTTACGAAAGCCAAAGCTTTATTTCAGTATGCAGTTCTTGTCCACTGGACCAATTCACTTCCAAGATATTTGAAAATAAAGCAAGATCTTCAGACTGCATTTATAAGCACTAGACACAAACATAGCTCATGACTGCTCAAATCATCATTTAACAATAGCACAAAAGGCCAGCTAAAATCACTGCTTTTAAGGATCAAAGAATGATCACTGAAATACTTTTTATAGTCACTAAAAAAAAATAAGGGAAAATACAGTTACTGGCATTCAACAAACAAGAATATATTAGAAATTACACCGTATTCTAAATAAGCAACTATAAGATGAAGTCTCAATTACCTTAACTGTTCCTGAATACATGCAATTATCTTTTCTCAGATTCTCAAAACCAGAGTGCCAACTGCGTGTGTTTGGAGCTCACATTATTCCCAGAGCATTAATTTAAGAACTGCAAATGAAAATGCAAAGGGAAACATTTCCACACCAAATGCCTTCTTATATATTTGGGAAAAATCAATCTTTCTTACAATACAACTCCTTTAAACCCTCTTTTCCCTGACCCTAAAATTTTCTTCCAAAATTAGATGCAAGCAGAACTGCCTCGGGGGCTTCACATGTGACCTAAATATGCTGGTTCTCTTCATGGTGCTATCACTTGTGGATCGCTGAGAGGAAAAATACATTTTGATAAAGAATGGCTGACCAAATTAATAGCTTCTCCTCCAGTGCCTAACAAAAGAGTGATAAGTTAGGAGAGGAAAGGGAGAAGCTTCCAGCCACTACTGTTCCTCTCACTGAATTACAGTCATGCAGAGAAGCCTCAAGTAATTGTTTTCAGTAATATCAGCTTGGGGTAGCAGAAACTGATGGTGGTACTTAATTTCAAAGGAAAATTAACAACCTAAAACCTTCTCCTCACTAAAGACCCCGGCAAGAGCACCCTCATGGAACACTGCCTGCTGCCCAGAGCAATGTCCCACAGCAGGCCCCTGGGGGAAGCCAGAAAGTGAGCAACACTATATTCAATTAGGGAAATCCTGCTAGGTAAAGTTATTAATAAGTGCACACACACCAGGTATCAATAGTTCACCTCTTAAGCCTCCTTTTTATGCTTTCCCCATTTTTAAAGGCACGGAAGAAGGCAATGTCCCATCTCTTTCCAGTTTACTGACACATTGACATTACAAAAGCAGCATTGAGCTGGTGCATGTTGCAAGAGTGTAACTGAGCTGTGGCAATATAACAAAGCTATAATTACACGTGTTCCACTCAAGTGTAAAGCCTAGAAAACTGTCCTTGCATTGTTATTTTGACTGTAAGATCTACTGCTGCTTCTTGGAAGAGATTACTCCAAATTGGTTTGGATCAATAAATACTTCCTGTATTTATCTGCTTTCGTTTTCATTGGAACAGGGTAACTGTTGCCTCTGTTCACATTCACAACCTAAACATCAACCTAAGCCAAGGCTTTTTACTCCTTTCAATCATTTCTTTGAAAGTGCAAACCTCAGTTTCACGTGATTACTGAACACTGACTTGTTCTGCTAAACTTTTCACTCCATACTAAAAATACTGTAGACACAGTTATGGTGCTGCATACTATAGAGCATTGAAAACAGGAAAAAAAAGGCCTGAAAAATACCCTTAAGGCAGTTATTAAAACATCTTATATAATGAAATTATTGTGGGAGCACAGTGTTTCCCACAGATGAAAGGACAAACTGCAGCCTTAACTTGGTACCATCAGTAATTGATGTTTTTGCTCCAAGAGGCACACACAGAGCAGATTTAATTGCATACACACTTTAACAGCAGCTAAAACAAAGGCAGACTAATTCTACAGCATTTAATGCAAGACAATACATCAGTTTAGGTGAAGATGAAACCCCAAAGAAGGGATCCATTTTTCAAATCATATTAAGACCGATAAGACACGATAAGAGGAGATTATCATTTGTCAGATTATCTTTCTAAAGTGCTTTTCAGTAAAGCAATCAGTAATAACCCACCTCCCATTCAAGTGGTATTATTCCCTACAACAACTTCAAAGAAACTGAACTGCACTGATATTAACAAGCTCGTTTTACTAACAGAGCTCAAAACAACACTGCACAAATCCCATTTCCACAGACTGCCTGTGTGGACACAGCAGAAAACCCACTCCATGTGTACTATAAAAATCCATCACAAAATAATTCTGATCCTGTAACAGTGATTTTATTGCTGGCCTGCAGATAGCACATGTTCAAAGTATGGATCTTGAACAGCAAAGGTTTAAAGTCCTTTTTAGCTGATTTTACCCCTCATAGTAGCACAGCAGCCAGAGATCAATCAGGACCTTACATTGCCTGTACATAAAATCCTACAAAGAGACCAATCTTCTTCCAGAGTTCCTCCTGTTCCTCTGAGCCACTTGATCACTCTCCACACTCTGCTGGAATAAGCACATGCAGAGCTCTGAGAATCGCATCAGGGTTCAATTCAGCCGAAAAATAATCCACTGAAAAAAACCGCGATTTTACCGATTTTTCAGCTGGATCAGCTTCTCCAACAAGTTCAGTGTGCACTTAGGTGAACACCCATCCATGCCAGCAGAGTGGGAAGGAGTGCCTCTTTAAGCAGAAATGCTGCCAAACATGCAGCTGTGGCCTAAATAGGCAAGCCAGGGAGAACAGAAAGAAGGGAGGAGGGGGGAAAGCAGACAGTACAGCTTGGAACACCCAGCTTTTAACTCTTCCTTCAGCTCTGCATCCACTGGGAGCTTTAGTCTTCATTATACCACTTCCAAAATACATTCTGTGAAGCTACAGGCACCGCAGGACCCCATTCCCATGTTAGAAATAGCCAAACCAGAAGCATTTCTGTTGCACCTTTCAAATTAAAAACTAGAAAGTTTCACAAAGCTGATCCAGAGCTGTAATCCCAGCTTGCACTCGTGTGTGCTGTGGAGTCTGATGGCTTGGTCACTCTAGCAGTGCATTTCCAACACAAAAAGACTTTTTTTTATAACTAATTTTTAATTGAAGGCAGAGATTCTAAGAACAGCAAAGCCTCACAGAAGGGACAGAAAAATCCCTGACTGACAAGCTGAAGTGCCCCAGCTTCCCAACCCATGCAAGAAAGAGGACTGAATTACTTCTGGGGAGCTGAACAGCCACTGCCTATTTATCTGTCTGCTAAATGCTCTTTGTTTTGGGGGACTGCACACTTTAAATGCGCACTCTAGTCCATCCAGAGCAGCAGTTCCTAGAACACAGTAGCCTATTTCTCTCTCTAGATACAGACAGTCATTCTCTGAACAGCTGAAGAGCTCAAATACAGAAGCAGACTCAGGAATACAGAACAGGACTATAACCTTGGGTCTTCTTTTCCCCCACCTACAGCATATTTCAAACAACCTCTTAAAAACAAACCTATCACTAGGCCTTGCTCCTTGTAAATGATGTTACCCCATGAGCATAGAGAACATAACCACAGCCCTCAAAAGCCCAAATTAGCTTCCCTCCCACAACTATATCCTAATCTTTCCTCAGCAATATTATTGCAACCTCACTGTCATTCTTTTTCTTTGATAGTTTTTTTCTCCTCTCCAATTCCATCAATCCTCATTAAAAAAAAAAAAAAGCTTCCAGATTGTGGTAAACTACTTTTTTATAGCCATCCTCATTCCTGCCTTCACTTCTCTTTACTCAGAAATAACCCTTTTCATGCATTCGAGACAAACTACCATTGCTGAAGCAACATCAGTCCCCAGTGCTGCACTGCAATTCTGAAACCTGTCAAAAATGAGTATCAAACTACATTTGACAGACATAACACACCTAGAACCAAACATAGAAAGCATCCCTGAACAAGGGAAATGTCCAATTTTGTTTCAATCTTTTACCACACTCAAGCTGGGGACAGAATTTTACCTGTTCATCATTTTCAGTCTAAAACAGACACAGCCATGTTTGGCTCTAAGAGGAGACATGAAGCAATTCACAGATAATTAACAAAGCGTCACAGAATGGTTAAGCATAAATAAAGTCAGTAATTAGCACCCACAGCAGATGTTCAGGTGATTCTTTCAGAGACAATTTAGGCACCAAACAGTTAAACAACTTGTCCAAGATGAGCAGTAATCACTCAGGGTTAAAGCTTAGGACTTAAGTTCCTGGATCCCAGCCTTGGACCTGGACTCTCAGACTTTTACATATCTTTGAATTACACCTGAAAGAACACCGAGATAGAACCGCTTGACTCTTCTCCTTCTGTTGAGCAATTACATAAATTTGACTTAATTTGTTCTGAAGTACAAACTCACTCCATTAAGCAAGTGTGTAGTTTTCAGAGGCAGTTTAAACTCACAATTCTTAAGTTGCTCCCAACTGCAGTTGCTATTATGCCACGTTCTGAAGAACAGCAAAAGGGTAAAACCAACAAAACTGCTGCTGAAAATCTTTGTAATCCTTTTCTATAATCATTCCCATAAAGGGAAGTTCCACTAAGAAAACACTGGAGTATTTCTGGACAATTAAGTCTCACTTGCACCAAAAACTGTGATTGCACAGAAGAAAGAAGTCTGTGCATTACAGACACTTTTGATAACCTGATCACTTTTGATAACCTTATCACAAACAAGCACTCTGTGTTCTCCACCCCAGAAGATCTGTCTAACCCTCTCCACTGCACAACAGAACAGCTGAACACAGATATGCTGCGGGACTGGGCTCCAGCAAGACAAATATGAAACTAAGAAAGGAGAAAAGCTATTGCAGAAAGAGAGGAAGCACAAACTACAACAACCTTTGCCCTCATACAATGGACTGATAAATCACTAGAAGGCAAACTTCTGCCATCAATTAAAATTAAGGACAGGAGTCATAATGAAACTGACACTGAGATTTCAATTTATAACCTGATTTCTGTGCTTAACTGTGATCTGACACGGCCAGGCCACAGCTTACAAGGATAAATTCCATACATACCAAGCAAAGAGAGGCTACTTCTGCCCCTCACAGTCACATTCTCAGTAGAAAAAGCTTTGCCACGGCACTGACCCAGGCAGGCCCCAGATCTAAGTTCAGTGCCATCTTTCCCCAGGCTTTAGTGACAGTTTCCCCTCCTTCCTCCTACACGTCACATCCATCCATCTCACAGTGCTTGGAAAGCCAGAAAATGAAAAACTGTGTATCAGAGTTCGTGTTTCAGCCACCAAATATCGACTTTGTAACAATCAGGCAGTCCAAGTACCTAAAGAATTACAGGTTACACATTCAATGGGAAGGCTGGAGGTCAGTCTGACATTAAATATACTGGAAGCTACACAACAGCATCCTTGACAGGCTTTTTAAAGTTGCTACGACTGTTACTGGATTAAAAGTGTTACTGTCCAAAATGTTATTCCCCATTGGCCTGTTTTATAGACAGAAAACTCTGTAGGGAGACCACTGGGTCTGTATCCCACTGATTAATGCAATTAAATGATGCTGTTTTTCCTGGTTATCATTTTAGTTTAATTCAAGACAGCTTTCCAATGTAAATATTGCAACACTGAGTTACCAACAGGAGGAAAACAGAAAGTGAAACTCCCAATTCTTTCATGTTTGTTTTCTTCACTTTGTTTTTAGTGAAGCTTCAGCATCCCACAACAAAATGCTGTTTAGATTTTTGAGCTCCTCAGCCATTCAAAAATCAAATCTCCACAGCCTTGTGCTCCTGTAGACAAATTGGTACTGTGCTCACCACAGGCATGATTGGAGTCCAGACCTGTTCTCTGGCAGACCACAGTGGTTAAAGAGTCATTAAAGCTCCAGACAGTAAGATTTCCCTGAGCTTTCACCAGGGGCCTGCCCCAAGAAAGCAGATGTGGAGAGGCAGGGAATAAAAAAAGGTCCTCAGACTAAACTTGGACTCATGGTCAATTTGTTGTTGGATGTTTCAAAAGACCAGAAGCTGCTGCTCCAGTTGGTGCAAGAACCAGACATGTCATTGAAGTGAACCTTACAGCCAGAAATATTGCTGGGAGATGGAAAAATGCAACCACCCTGACACATAACGCTTCCAACAGGATTACACTGAGACACTACAGTGTGCAACAAGAAGTCAATATAAACAATTGCTTTCACCAACTTCCAGTACAGATTGTGGGAGCCAAATACATGGGAATGGGAGAGAATTCCAGCTCAACACACTAAATACTATCAAGTACAACATCAATAATATTTGGGATCTCTCTCTAGGCAGCTGTTTCACAACACTTTGCAGTATAATAAACTTTGTATCTCAAGGCTCATCCAAAGTCAGGTGTAGCTGACAATGAAACAAAATTTCTCTTCACTCTTTGGGTCACAGAATCAGGAGGCTACACTGTCCATGAAACAAAAAATGAACATTCTTGCAGTGTTTTGGAAAGCAAGTTGCCTGGCTTGGTGAAACTGAAGCCAGTTAATTCCCCCAAAGGTTTCCCTGAACTCCACCCCAGGACTCCAGGGGTGCTCAGTGCAGCTCCCAGCCTGGCAGGAGGCACAAGGCTGGCAAGGCACCTCTCCTAACACCGAGGGCAACACTTAAAGCAGCTCAGTCTGTTCTTCCTTCCTATTTCCTCACTTCTGCTTTTCCAGATCCCTGTAAAGGCTACTTTGCTATACCTTTATATAAGTTCATTACTACTGGAAGCATATCAACATCTATTTTAGTGAGGAATTATTTGCAAGCACCACAACCACGACTTCTTCAATACTTGTACTTAACTAAGGATTTAGTTTGATACGTAAATAAAACAAAGGCTACAGAATTGGAAATCTGTCAGGGAAAAAAAATCATACCACATTTAACAGCACTTTTGAGTTCAAGCTTCAAAATCTACTTCCTGAAGAATTTAAAATTAAAAATGGTTACAAGCTTCCTCATTTCCAGAAAACATATTTCAACTTGCAAGCAACAGAAGCCTCAGATTGCCTCGTTGTTTGCCACACGCTGCAGCTAATAAATAAAAACAACCCAGTTATGTTTATACCAATCTTTTCTTTTGGCCTTTGGAAGCTAATCTGAACCACATGTCAAGCAGGGAAATAATGGAAACTGTAGTTACTGCTTTTCTAAATATAACATTAATCTCACTTGTATGTCAGAGCATTCAAGATATGCAAAAAAAGAAAAAAAAAACCCCAGGAATTACATAAGTGACAAGGCCAACTGCTTGCAAAAGAAAACTTTTAACTCATGATCTTACAGGCTGCTTTGTGCAAACAGGACTTTATAGCCAAAGAAATTCAGAAGTCGGGGACCTTTCCTCAAGAACGATCCGAAGAGATTCTGCTCTCCAGCACAGAGAAAAGCACCATTCCTCCAACGATCCCCAATGCAAGGGAAAAAAAAAATAACAGCACAGTTTGTGCAGTGAAATTCAGAGGCAGCCATCTTAGTGTAACATGACACTTGTCACTGCCAGCCTGGAAAAGTTTTAGACAATTTCCAGTATTATTTCAAACCCAAACCTGCTCTTTATGTCCTAAGTAGGTATGCATGAATATTCAGATTTCTTCCTCCTCTGCTTAAGAGGAGCTGGAAAGATTGAGACAATTACTTTATCTAGTACTTAGATCTTCAAAGAGTACAAATATTAATTCTCACAACACCTCATCGTGGAATGCAAGTATCGCATTCCCCATTTTGCAGATTAAGAAAAAAAACACAAATCAAAAGCCAAAAAATCAGAAAAATCTTAACAATCTTAGAAAACAACTCCAGCAAAAATAAGTTAGGAAGCCTGAACTTTTTTACAAGAGTGCTGAACAGTACTTTCAAACCACAGTTTAAAGCTGAATCTGGATAAGGCAATGCCCATGAAATGTCCATTTGCTTTGCTCAGCGTGCACACAGCAGCACTGGGATATTTCACTGACTGCATCCATATCTCCCCACCTAAGGAATGGTTAAAAAGTCAGAAAACTGTAAAAAAAAAAAAATCGCTCTTACCTTCTGCTACATCATCATCTACAGCGCCTTTCACCTGAGAAAAACACCACTGAATGTCATTTCCTCCTCCAGCTCCTAAAAAAAGGAAAACAATTCAATAAAAAACGAGCCCCCCCCCCAGAGCAGCAGCACAGGCACACAATGGTTCCAGATTGCACATTTCAGAGCCTGTGCACGCCCACTTCCTCAGCAGTGCTGAGGCACAATCACACACCACCCTCCCCACCTTTTTCCTTTGGATATTGTTTTTGTCAGCCTTCAATGCAGCGTTTCTCAAAAACAGGGAAGCACAAGCATTGCAAAAGCTTCACTCGCCCAAAGCTCGCTGGACTAAGCACCATTAACTACGAATTTAAAATTCAAGTGCACGAACTGGCCGTGTTTCACACGAAGCTTTTTCCTACTTGAGCAGTCAGAACCCCCTAAACACACACACACAACACAAACAACTTAAACTAGCAGAGCTGTGCGTTTTCAGAAAATTTCCATCTCCCATCCAATACAAACCAAGCACACCAATTCATTTCCTCCTCTCACAAACCCACTGCGTCGACCCTACGCACTCGAGGCTGAAGAAAAAGAATTTTACCACAATTTTAGAGTCTCTTCGCAGAAGTAATGAAAGCAAATTATCAGCCTGAAAAAACAAAAAAAAAGGCAGCAAATCCGAGCAGAAAAAGCAAACAAGCAATCGGAGGAGAACAAGTTCTACTACCATAGAAAACGGATCGGAGAGAAAACTTCAGGAACATTACTGCCTCGGCTGAAGGCAGTGATTCATTTGAACCGTGCCACCAAAACACACACCAAAAATCACCACCCATTTCTTTTGCATTTCATTCTGAGCAAATCACTGCAGGGCTGAGGACATACAGGAAGAGACAGAAATGGGCTTGCCTCGGTTGGTTGTTTTTTGGTTTTTTTTTTTTTTCCTCTCTCTCTTTTTTTTTTTTTTTTTTCCTCTCTCTCTTTTTTTTTTTTTTTCCCAAAAGCCACTGTCAAAATGGAACTTTTCCTGCACACAACTCAAACCGGCTGAGCAACAGATGGCATTTACACAGTAATCCCGAGCTCTGGTAGGGCTTTGGGGATAACAAAGAATACAGGAGGAGACTCTTCCCAAGTTAAGGGGAGCAAAAAAAACTCAAAGAGAAGCCTGAAAATAATCTTTCCAGAAAAGATGAAGTGCCTCAGAATGAGAAGTCCTGGAACAGAGTACAGTTTGCAATTTTTTTTTTGCTTGCTTTAAATTCTTCCCTGAAGGATTACAAGACATCCAAGCTGCATAACCTGAGGAGGTGAAGGCAAGCAACAGCAACCATTTATGCAGGAGATGGCAAAATATTCCCCCCCGCCACCATCATTGCCCAAAAATCCTACAACCCATTTTCTTTCCTCTCTTCAACTTCTTCATTTGTCATTTAGCAGCTTGCACCATAGAAGCACTTAAAGGGAACAGCTTGGAGAGAATCACTGCTCCTGCTACTTCGAGCTGAAGTCCTCTTTTCCACAGAATTTACTTGAACCAAGTTGGCACTTTTTTTCCCCCCCCTCCACGACTAAAACGGCAAGAGGAGGGTGGAGCATGTGCATATGGTGTAGGGGGGAAAGGCAAAGCACACGCCTCACAAAGCCTCCCATGCTTTGCTCCTCCACATGCAAAGCACTGAAAAGACAATTCATGTGCAGAGGAGGGGGATGAATAAATTTCTAAATGAAGAAATCGCAAGGAAAAGTAAGATGGGAAGGGATCCGTTCTGCACGCACACTCCCCAAGCCTACCCAACAGCACTTCGGGATGCGAAATGGGGAGCAAGCAGTGGAAGGAATGGGAAAGAAAACACGGCGAGACCTGTGCTGTTTAATTACGCCCTGTGCCAAATTTTACTGGCATTTGCAGATGCTCAGAGGCTGCTCCCTACAGAAGGGTGCGACTGCAATCTGGACACCGCCTGCACCTGGAACCTCTCCGTAAACGGCAGCGCCTCTGAGAAATAACCACAAGCATCGACCCCAAAGCCTCAAGGGGGAAACTCTTCACCAGAGCGTGTAGTGACAGGACGAGGGGGAATGGGTTCAAACCGAAAGAGTAGGTTGAGCTGGGATATGGGCAAGGAATTCCTCCCTGTGAGGGTGGGGAGGCCCTGGCACAGGTTGCCCAGAGAAGCTGTGGCTGCCCCTGGATCCCTGGCAGTGTCCAAGGCCACTGGGGCTTGGAGCAGCCTGGGACAGTGGAAGGTGTCCCTGCCCATGGCAGGGGGGTGGAACTGGATGGGATTTAAGGTCCCTTCCCACCCAGAACACTCCATGATTCTACGAAAAGGCAGCAGACCCACCCTGCCTGCAAGCTCCTCAACTCCAAAACACACCACTTCCCCCTCCACCTTGCTTCTTCCATGCCTTTTTTTTTTTTTTTTTTTTTTTTTTCCCAGAACGGAGGGAAGGAGGGGTGGGTGGGAGCAAAGCACGAATTCCCACAAGAGAGGATAGATTTAAAAAAATAAAAAAAAATAAAAAATCACCCCACAACCAGCAAGGCGCAAGCGAGCCGGAATAGGAGAGGCGGCCGGGAGCCAGGGAGGCAGCGGAGAGAGAGCCCCCCGAGCCATGCCAGGGCAGGGGGGGCAGGCTGCCCTTACCTGCCATGTTGTGCTGGCGATAGCGGCCGCGGCGGGTCGGGTGGAGCGGGCGGCGCGGGCGGGGCGGGCGGCGCGGGGCGGGCGGCGGCGGCGGGCGGCGATGGCGGCGGATGGAGGCGGCGGCGGCGCGGCCGCGGCGGGGCTGGGGCGGCCCCGCTCCGGCCCCCCCGGCGGTGAGCGTCCAAAATGGCGCCGGCAGAGCTGAGGGTGACGTCAGCGCGGGGCGGGAGCGAGCCGCCCTCAGGAGGGCGGGCGGCGCCGCCATGTCCATGCCCAGCCCCTGTCCGCCTTCATGGCGGGGCTGCTGCCTCTCAGCCTGGCATCGACCGCCCTCATGGCGGGGCTACCGACCCTCACTCAGCTCGGCTCCTGCCCGCCCTCATGAGGGGGCTGGCGCCCTTCAGCCCGGCATTGGCCACCCTCATGGAGGGGCTGCCGACCCTCACTCAGCTCGGCCTCTGCCCGCCCTCATGGCGGGGCTACCGACCCTCACTCAGCTCGGCCCCTTCCCGCCCTCATGGAGGGAGTGCCGACCCTCAGCCCGGCCTTGGCCACCCTCATGGCGGGGCTCCGTCCCTCATGGCGGGGATGCCGACCCTCACTCAGCTCGGCCTCTGCCCGCCCTCATGGAGGGAGTGCCGCCCCTCAGCCCGGCATTGACCGCCCTCATGGCGGGGCTCCGTCCCTCATGGTGGGGCTGCCGACCCTCACTCAGCTCGGCCCCTGCCCGCCCTCATGGCGGGGCTGCCGCCGCTCGGCCCGGCATCGCCCGCTCTCAGCCCCTCCGCGCTCCGGTGTCCGCCGCCCGCTGCTCCCCGGGCTCCCCTGCAGGAAGAGCTCCTTCCTTCTTTGCCCCCTCTCCCCGCAGGCTCGCCCTTCATGAAATCCAATGTCCTGAGCTGGAAGGGACCCACCAGGATCACGGATCCAGCTCCTGGCCTTGCACAGACACCCCAAAATCCCAGCCTGGGCATCCCTCGGGAGCGTTGTTCAAACGCTCCTGGAGGGAGCTCTGGCTGTGCCCATTCCCTGGGGAGCCTGGGCAGTGCCAGCACCCTCTGGGGAAAAAAACCCACATTTCTCTGATAATCCCTTCATGTCTCTCAGAGCATCTCCCCCTCACTTGTCCTTTGGTCTTGGGTTTTTCTTCTCTTCCCTTCCCTTTGCTCCCTTCTGCCATTTCCCCGTGCAGCAGCCACACATAACCTGTTTGCTTGCACATTTTCCACCCCCCTTGGATGCTTTCTACAGCGTCCAGGGCTCGGTCTCTGATTTCACTCCGTTCTCATTGCTATTCCCTGCATACACCAGCCATGCTCCTGAGCCATTTTTAGCCTCCATCCACCTTTCACACTGACAGCCAGCAAGATCCACAAAGAAAGGCTTTCAGCCGAGCCCGGCTTGGCTCGGCTCCTGCTGGCTCGGGGAGGATGGAGGCTCCTTTTTAGCTTGCTGGGTCCCAGTTACAGTCTCAGCTGTAGTTAACTACGGGACCGGGATAATTGATTCAGTACAATCTATTTAAGATCTTGTGAAAGTCATCAGTTTCCCTTCGCAGATGTTTGTGCAAACATTTTCTTCTCGGGCTGGGTAGATCTTGCTAATCCAGATTTCACTGGGAGATTCATGAGCTCATCCTGCAAACCCAGCACTGCCACAAACTCGAAATGTGACTTGGAGCAAGCCTCCAAAACCATCCCATACACTGATTTTTGCATTTCCAGCTCTAAACACCTTACAGGCTGCTTTTATAAATGAAAAAGCCATTGAATTGCTGGTCAGTTCCAGCACAAAACAGAGCTGTGGGAACTGAATGCCAGTAATGAACACAAACAGCCAGGCTCCCACCAGAAACTCACAACTGGCCCAAATTACAGGTTATTTTGAAATCCAGATTTATCTCTGCATCCCTGATTAAAAAGAAATGCCCAGGCAAATAAATCAATCTTGGAAAGAACACTCAACATATGTGGGATGTTTGAAGAATTGCAACTCACCCAAGTCTGGAAATCTCTGCAACCAAAAGTTTTGCTTAGGTTGTTCTGAGGGCAACCCCAAAACCTAAAAACAAAACCACTGTGAGTTTGGAAACAAACACAATGAAGACAAACTCCCTGGTCCCAAACACCCCTGTGTCCACGTTTCCCCGAGCTCAAGAGCAAATCCCCATAATTCTGCAAATTTGTGGCCATGTTTGCTTGACACCAAGTTCAGCATGAAAGCTGGCACTCCTCCCTTTTCAGAATTCCTTAAACATACTTTTTTCAATCTAAGCAGAATTGTCCTGCAACTGTTTAGAAGGAAAATTTGCAAATCTAGTCCAATTCATCCATTGCCTTCTGTATAATTACTGCAGAATTTGTTCTCATAGTAGAATCAGCATTGGTTCAAGAACTTTTGTTGCTAAAAAAAATTTAAATAAGGCAAAGAGACCTGCAATTAGCTCTGCAATAGAAATTGATGAAGCCTTAGTACATACCTTATAATTAAAATAAAATCCCTCTTTAGAAAAGGTTTAATATCATGGTGCCGTGAGGATGGATTGTAACTCCAACATTTCAGGTTTTTGTTGTGAGCTAACTGAGCTAGAGAAAATAATGGAGCATAATAAATAACATTAAATCACAGCCAGAGTAATTAGTGAGACATCTTGGGAACCACAACCTTTGCCTGGGTGTTCACTTGCTTGGTAGCTCAGAGTGCTCACGCTGTGAATGGTTGGTGCAAATGAGGCAGAGTGTGTTCCACAGCCCTGATTCAAAGTTTATGGATTTACTCGGATTTCTCTGGAGCTTGAGCATTTGTTGAGGTGCTCTGGGGAGGTTGTAACTGCATGATGTTAAATTTATACACAGCCACCAACAGCACAAAGCTTTAATGAGCATTTATCTACTCCGATCATGCTTTAATGACTAATTCTTACTCTACACATAAACTCCTTCAGCTGAGACTGAGGAACACCTCTGGGAAGTGGGAGGGACTTACAGGAACAAGGACTCACAAAGCAGCATTTCTGGATCTGTTTGCTGTGATATTTGTCAGAAAGCTACACAAAGAGTGGTCAGTTCACAGCAGCCTAGACCAGGAGCTGTGGAAGTTAGAACAACCTAAAAATCAAAGTGAAACACACGACCAGCAACCAATAAAAAATATATATAATAATGTCAAATGACTGATCAAACAACTGAGGCTTCAAAGAAGAGCACTATCAGCAACTCATTTTGTATCTGCTTTAGTTTTCCAGTAATTTGACCTGTTAGACAAGACTATAATGAATTACAACAATTCAGTTTAGAAATAAAGGGAGCAATTATCAGCAGAGTTATCACTGGAATTTAGTAATAGCTGAGCCATCTGAGGCCGTGTGCAGGTTACCATCAGGGCAGTGTAATTCCCTACTCTCTGTACTTTGTTCTGTTCAGCTTCAAGTGTCTCACTGAGAGCTCTCCGTTGTGCTTTTGCAGAGCATTTCAGAGAATACCAGCCTGAACTCCTAGAAAACACTTGCTGGTGTCCACCCCTCATTTCCCACTCTGAATTTCACATAAACAGCCATTATCAAACCAGTGCTGAGTCACTTCTGGGTGCTGCTGCTGCTGCTGCTGCTGCTGCAGGGAAGCTGAACAAAAGGTCAGGCAGACCCTGGTTCTGCAACGTGTCTCAGGGAAAATTACCTGTGGGACAAGTCCCAACCCATCCAGCCTCTGCACCTCTTACACCAGCCTGGCCCAGGCAGCTGGGTCCCTGCTGCTGTTTGTGGTGCCAGCTGCCAGCCCAGGGCCTCTTCTGTGGGCACACAGATTTTAATTTTCATTTTTTTCCAGGCTTTACTCGACCCGATTTCACCTTAACCAGGTTCCACCTGCAAACCCTCGGCTGCCAGTGGCCACAATGTTTCGGCTAAAACCGAGGTGTAAACAAAGGTTTGAGCACTTCCTGCCACATTGTGTCCTAAACCTGAGCACCACGAAGATATTTTCTTGTGCTCCCTATCGCTGGAGCACTCCCAAAGTCGCTGGGTTTTATTTTTGGAAAGGGAAATGTTGAAATTGGAGTTTCTTTAACCGAGGGCTTGTTGGTGAAGGCAGGAGTGTCCTGGTATTTTGGAATTAAAAATTAAGACAAGAGGCGTAAATTGAGATGCATAGAAAAAAAAAATCTTTCTTATTTCTGGTGCCTTTTACTATAGGGTTTTGTGGTTTTTTTTAAGGGGGGGATGTTTTTGTGATAGTTTTTTTTTCTTTCGAATTGTAACACCACTCTTCCCCTGAGTGGTGCTAGCAGGGAATATCAGCTTATCACATCAAGGATCCCACTTTGCCCGAAGAAATGCTCCTTAAAAACCATGGATTGTGGGGAATGATTATTAAATGCATAGTTTGGACTAAAATGTCACTTTAGGCTTTGAGCTGAGGTGTTCTTGCTCTTGATCCCAGGCTCTAGACAATTTCAATCAGCTCGGTGTTACCAAATTCCCATGGTATTTAAAGGGTGTGAACACACTGACGTCCATGGCCCTGGAATCATAGAAAGACATGAGAATTTTTCAGATGATACTTTCACTTTTAAAAGCTTTTTCCCAAGAGCTTTTAGCTCTTGATTCCAGGAAATGTGAAAGTGTGACTTAAGAAAAAAAAGAAAAAAAGGAAAACAAAGCTATTATCTCTTTAAAACTCTGTTGACAGTAACTTACTCTGAGTAGTAACACTATCACTCTAGTGTTGCTCAAGTCATGTGTGCAAAAAATGACATGTGCAGGTAACTTTTGATCAGTCATTCATTAACTTTCTCCTTGGTTTCGGAGTTCATTTACCTTTCAGTTGCATTTTTCATTAACAAGAGCACCATATATTGAGGGTATTTCCAAAGTATTTCCAACTTAATTAATACAAACAAGTATATAAATCAAAATTCAAGTATCTGCAGCCGAAACATTTCTACTGAAATGTTCTTTTCTTGCTTTGCTTTGTCCCACAGTGCTTCTGGTACCAGGTTTGCAAGGACCTGTAGGTAATGCCAGGAATGAACTTAGAAGGGAAGGAAGGGAGGCCGAAATAGCAGAATTAATTGTTCCATTCACATGGCTTTTCTGCTTGGGAATAAGTTCACATTGTAAACAGGAGAGAGGTGTGGTTTGCAGATAGGACAGGAAATCCTTAGTTCTAATCCTTGCTGTGTTGTTGGTTCCCTTGGAGACCTTGAGCGAATGCATTCTGTCCCTGGATTTTAAATTGGAAATAAACTGGGGACCGTAGCCCTTAAGTAGCTCAGAGGAGCAACCTTTCACTTCGACATTCAGAATGTGTTTAAAAACAGCTCATGGCACTCAGGCTCGAAATCAACTCATCTCCTGCTCTGGGGGTAAGGAGCCTGTGGGGCTGGGGTCACCAGAGCACCCACTGGGCTGTGTTTCTCTCACTCACTGGTTCCAGTGCAAAGCAGATGCTTCACTGAGGGCAGAAGGAAATGTCACCTGCTGTCGTCTGGTGGGATTTTCTCTGCCATCCTTAGTGCACTCTGGGCCTGGTGTAATCACATTTCTTGCCTTTTTCCCCTTGGATTGCAGGGCTGGCAGTGAGGGTGTGTCAGGGGGAGACCTCACTGAGGAAAATGCCTTTGAAGGAGGGCTCTGTGTCAGCTCTGGCTGGGGGAAAAGCCATTTATTTTTTAAACCAGAAGTTACTTTATAAAACACTCCAAGAGGGATGGAGGGATAGAAAGTAAAAACTACTTTACTGACACTTGACAATCAATTAATTCAAACTATTCTTGGGCAAACACAAGTGTGCAGAATGCCAGAATTAGGTATCCAGGGATCTTTGAAAAGAGCCATCCCTCTAAACCAGGTGGAATTTAGAATGTGGTCACACAAGGACACAAGATCCAGCTGATAATGTCTAACGAGCACTGCACTGAGCTGCAATAATTAGTCTCAGAACATCTGCCCAGCACGCTGCATGCAGAGAGAAATGAGTTCATCTGAGCCACCAGTGCAAGGTTTAATTATTAAAAAGTGGTTCAGGTTGACTCCTTTCACTTTGCTTAACAGCAGATGAGTTTTCATGGAGCTCCAAGAGTGATTCCCAGCCTTGAGCCAGACCCCTGGGTAAAGCTACATTTCTGCAGTGCCATTGTTTTTATTTTATGGTTACTGAGATGAAAAGTAAACCTCTCTCCTATCCCCATTGTTTCAACCAACATGAGGTTTACATGGTCATGCTCTCTATCTCTATAGATAAATTCCTATTTCTCTATTCCCACATAGGAACTTTTGACTCAATGATCAGTTCCAATGAAGTTTTGCAGCAATGGAAGAATATTCAGCTGCTTACAGCTTTAAGAAAATGCAATCGAATTTTTGCCTGCACAGTGAGTTTGGGCCTGGTAAACTCCAGAGAATACACACGGGAAAAGTGGTGTTAAAATGATTTATCTCTGCATAACACCTTTATCAAGGTTTGCATCCTTCTGGACAGCAGAGAATCCAGCTATGATAGACAGACCTGCCAAGTCCTCCTGCTTCCCAAGCTGCTCATTTCTGCTTTTTGTGTAGAACCCTCTCCTCTTGGTGCCATTGAATCTAAGGATGAACAACTCTGATGGACAAAACCACAAGGTTAGAGTAAGGCAGTTTTCAGATTCCATATCTCATCACAGTTGCAAGGAGTGATAAGAAAGTGGGTGGCAGATGAGAGCTGCTCTTTGAAAGCACAGAGCTGTTCTCCAGAAAAATCTGAGCCACGGAAGAATGCACATAAATATTCAGTGACAGAAAATTACCCTCTACCCAAAAAGCAGAAGTATTTCTGGTTTGAGAGAAACTTCATCTTTCCAAAACTGGACCAAACTAGGAATATTTCCCAGAATCTGGAAGTTCCCTGGACTCTGCAGGGACTCTGGGAAACCAAGAAGTCGATCAGTTGTGTTCCAGGTGGTTATACCAAGAAAGGCTGCAGGAACAATGAATCACTTACAGGCAGAATGTGAAAGTTTAAATGCTTCAAATGGAACATTTGGGGCTCAGCAAGACAGTGTTTGGTTTCTCAGAGTGTGTTTGAGCAGCTCTTGTCAATACTCTGAGCACAACAATAAGTTTAATCAAACACATTGACAGCAGCTATATTGTACCATACCTGGAGACAAAGCTAATTAAAACATTTTATTTAAAGAAAGGCCATGAAATGCTCTAAGATTAGAAGGGAAGGTAAAGTGTTTTGATTTTTTTTTTCTAGCAAGGGTTTCCCATACACAAGAGGGTCAATTTAAGTTCTTGTTCTGCTTGATTCTGCCCAAGATCTTGAACTTAGTCTGTCACACTGCAAACCAGTGCCCTAATTAAATTTGTTGCTGGACATCATCAGCAAAAGCTGAGTCTCTTTCTCTGTACTTTGCCAAGCAACAACAAAAGGGTTTTTAAAGGCCTTAGTTTTCACTACATTGTAGGAAAAAAGTACATTTCAAAGCTTGGAAAACTTCCCTTCCCAGCATAAAAATAGAACTTAAAACTTGCAAAATCCTCTCTTCCCCACCACTATGGAAATAGGCAGATTCTGCAGGGATCCTCAGCAGAACGATGAGACAACAAAGCAGCTGTTGCAATCAAAACTTTGGTTTACCTGGACCCTCTGAAAATCAGGGCATTTTGAAAGCCAAGCATCTAAACCCCCACTTCATAGCAGGTAATTTGAACACAGGAGCCACAACTTCAGTTTGCAGTAAAAACTCCTGTCCTCAGCAAGCAGCCACCAGTGAGGGACCACAGCCCTGACACCTTGCTTCTGCTCTCCTGCTCCAAAACAGCCTTTTATCCCCTCGGTCACGTACATACCCACTTTCATTTTCCTGCCTTTTCATTTTCTGGCCGTGTTTTTTTTGCTCAGAGCTCCTCTCCTTGCATCAGCTGGGCCATTGCATAAGGAGGCAATTGTTTGCTCAGAGCACTGTATTTCTCTTGTTCTCTGCAACAGCGAGGAGACAACTGGACTTTGGCTCTGCCCCGAGAAACCAGAGCAGCCACCACGGAGAGTGGAGAGCTGCAGTGTTCATTTTGCAGCAGCCTGAAATAGATCCTTCCTCTCTGCCTGCTGCTGCTCCTGGTTTCCCCGTGCAGTGCCAGCAGCAGCAGAGCTGTTGCAAACAGCCTGGGTGTAGCACCAGCGCAGTTTCATCCAGCATTGCCAAACGTGCAGCTCCCAGAGCCCCTGCCCACTCCTTCCCTCCCGAGCTGCTGCTGGGTTTGCCATCCCCACAGCTTCTGCAGATCAAATGGGGCTCCCTCTGGAATGAGCACCTGGCTTTTGCTGTCCTGGGGGAGGGTGGTTGGTTTATCAGGAGAGCCCAGGGAAGTCTGAAACGTGTTTTCAGTTGTGGATTCATTGCCACATTCCTCCAGAGCTGATGGGGCATTCCCTTGAGGGGGAGGCTGGAGAAGCAATGAACAGGGGATTGGAGAACACCATCCACAGGGCCCAACCTGACATCCCTGACTCTGCATGAACCTGGAGGAGGTTTGGAATTGGAAACTGGAATTGTGGTTTTGGCCATGAGACAACTCAAATTGAGAGCTCCATGAGGAGCATCCCATCCCACCTTGGACTTCTGTTGACAGCAGGAATAAACCATCAAACCCTTGTTTTCCCAGTCTCTGATGTTTCCAGGACTCTGAAGAGGGCAGATCCATGTGCACTTTTAAAGAATGTTGTTCTCTGTTTTGTTCTGATCCACGTCACCAGATTAATCCAGGCCAGTGTTTTCACTTGCATCGTGTGAAAAATCACTCCAGAATTGAACGAGAAGGTAAAAAAAAAAAAGTTTACTAGTCTTGGAAACAAACTTTATTCCCTAGAAATTAGCAATCCCAATGATTTTATTTTAAGCTGAAACTGCCCTTTTTGCTTTACAAATTTTAGTTTTATTTATTGGAGGATCTGCTTCATGTAATACTCAAGTGCAGCCACTTCTGGGGTAGGTTTTGAAATCTGTTTGGTGGAAAAGATCACAGCACGGATCAAAAAGAAACTGATCCCACAGTTTTGCTTTACAAAAATGAAGGGTAAGCTCTTCATTAGAAGACTGACAAGGAACTTAAGTGATCTGGATTTTGTTCTCGTTCTGTTTCACGTTTGTTGTGCCAGCTAAGCAAATAATCTCATTTCTTCCTTCCTTCTTTTTTTTTTTTTCTTCTAAAAGAAGGAACAATAATGGCTTCTTTAGCTGGATCCATGCATTTGGACATCTTGCTGCACCTAGAACTCAGGAGCCTGACTTCTTATTGCCACATGAATTCCTATTTGCTAAGAAAGACCTGGAAGTCTTTCAGATCTACGTGTAAAATAAATTCTGCACAAGGTTTTACGTGATCTCAGACAAATTAGAAAAGAACACAAGATGAAAACGTCGTAAGGTGAAGGAGGTTGAGTTTAGATTAAATATTAAGATGCAATTACTGCATGTGAAAATAGTGGGGAGCTGGGATGGGATTCCCAGAGAAGCTGTGGTTCCACCAGCCCTGGAAGTGTCCAAGGCCAGGCTGGATGGGGCTTGGAGCAAAGTGGGACAATGGGAGGTGTCCCTGCCCATGGCAGGGGTGGCACTGGATGGGATTGAAGGTCCCTTCCAACCCAAACCATCCCAGGATTCCGTGATTCTACATAAAACTGGGCAATTGAAGACAGGCAACTTGGTGAAATTCAGCTAAGAGCAACGAAAACTCCCCAAGAAAACACACAGCCACGCAAACCTCCTCAAAAATACCAAACCCCTGCAGGAAAACAAACTCATCGTCCCTTTAAACGCCTGCACAAGGCTCTTGGGTTTTTTGTTTTTTTTTTTTTTTATTTCCCATCTGGGAAGGTGTCGAGTTTCCAGGGCCCTGCCAAGCTGGATGCCCCCGGGGCTGAGGGGACACTCGCTGGGTTATTTTTGGCCGCATGAGTGCATCACTCAGTGCTGCCGCTGTTTGACAAAGAGAGGCCTCGTAAAAACTCGAGTGGGTGCCTGGAGGAGGGGAGGAGAAAACGAGCAAGGCGTGACCCAGGCCACGTTTGGCTGAACAGTGTTAATTCCTCGTTTAATGGAACGGTTAATTAAGTTCGGTCCTGCGGAGTGGACGGAACGATTCGTGGCGGGCTCGTTGCGCTTTTCAATTTGTCTTAAGAAAATAAAAATCAATTCTTCGTTGTCGTCATCATCATCATCATCATCATCATTATTATTATTATCATCATTATTATTATTATCATCATTATTATTATCATCATCATTATAAAACCCCTCGATTTTGCTTATCTGATGGATGGAACAGTGGCTGCCCTTTAAAATAATCGTGGGTCGTGGCAGAAGAGATTTTTAAGGGAGATGGTTCAGCAAAGAGTGGGGAAATGCACTAAAATAGGAATGGCAGCTCGTTTTGGGTCAGTTTTTAACAAAAGGAATTTCAGTGTGATAGTTGAAGAGGGGAGGAGATTGTGGAGAAGAGCTTCACTGGAGGAAGATGTTGGAGACTAATGAAAACAAACAAAAAAAATGAGGTTTTTCTTAAGTTTTGTGACTATCTAGAGAACAAATGCAAGCTTTCCCTATTTTTAGTGGGAGCGGGTGCTGTTTGTTAAAATGCTGTAAAAGAGGAGGGAAACGTAGAGAAAACACAATTGCCTTTTGGACCTTTATAGTAAAAGATACTACTGTTAAAATGAGAATTTATTTGAGATTTTCAGTTAAATTTCTGTTGTGGTGGGTTTTTTTTTTTTTTTTTTGTTTTGTTTTGTTTTGTTTCATAGGTAGGAACCCCAAAAATGCTTCAAATGAAAATTGAAACGGGAGCCCCCCTCACCCCCTAACTCTGAAATTTGTTTTGGATTTCTTCAAGAAGAAACCCTGGGCAGACTTGGTTGAGCCCCTCTCATTTGTGTGTTCTCTGTGTGGAATTTAGTGTCATCCAGCAACACCTCCAACTTCTTCAGAGCAACTCAGCATATTTGTCCTTGAAGGTTAACATCTGGAGTGGGTACAGACAAAAAACTTTAAAAAATCCAAATTCTTTTTGGTGGGTTTGAGGTGGGATTTCCCAAATCTTGGATCATTTCTGTTCCCAGTCTCCTCTGTCAGTGTGGGTTGTAGAACAGGGAACGTCTTCAGCCTCCTCTCAAAGGATTGGTTGGTACTTCTGCCCTTCCCTCCTTGTTTTTGGAGATGAAATCAGCCAGGAGAGGGGAGCAAAAGCATGAGTGGGTGAGGCAGCTGTGACACAGATGACAGGGACATTTCTGTGCCAGTGTCCCAAAAAGGAGACGAGGAAGGGGAAGGAGGAATTCTGAATCACACACACGTTATGAGGCTGATTAAGAAGGAAAATCAGCTTCTGCTCCTCCTCTGTGGGTGGTGGTGGGACTCTGACTTTGAAAATTACCTTGTAAATGAACCTCTGGTTTGGGGTAACCCCTCCCAATTCTCCCTCTGAAAGTAAAAGCCGAATTTATTGATAATTACAGGCCTCTTAATAGCTATAAATCATCAAATCCAGCTCATTATGAAGCCTTGTTTGGATGGAATTCCAGCCTTCCTACCGGATTTTAAAACTCACCCTCGAGGTTGGTGTGGCAGCCTGGTCTGGGTGACAGCATTCCAGAAATAAGGTAATTATTTCCTAGAAGGTTTTTTTTTTTTCCCCATAAGGGAGATTCCCATCGATGCTGGAGCATCCTCCTGCTCATCTGGATTTCTCCCTAAAATCCTGCAGTAATGCTGCCACCTATGGAACGTTCCCCAGCCCCGACCTTTGCAATCTGCCCCATGCACTTGCAGCTGTGAAAACAGGAGCTGAGCCTGCCCCTCTGGTACCTGCTGAGAAAATTCCCCGTTTTCTACTGGAGATTTAATCCTGACACCAGGAGGCTCAAAGTCGCTTCCTCCCAAATAAATTAAAATTGAAATTGCTGCTGGAGATTGGCCCTTAAGGCAATATTTTTTGTATGACAGTGGCAGCTCGAGGTCCCGATGCAAAACATCATTTTAAGTGCTCTGAGAGCACCACGAAGAGCTGGGCAGCATTTCCAGCTCTTTTTCTCCTTCTTTTTCTTCCCCCGAGAGTTTTGAATATGAGCACAGAAATATAACATGAATATAAATGAATAAACGAACATGAGCATAAGAAGATGAACATAGGAATGCTAAAAAACACAAGTATTTAGCACAATCCAGACGTGCTGTGATCCGTGTTGCATTTGATAAAGGATTTCCTGCTGCCTCCTTGTTCTGCCAGCTATTTACATTGCCTGTAAATCAAATTCAAGCCCTAGACTGTAGGGTTACTTTTTTCCCCCCCTTTATATGCTTTTTTATACTAATAACTGTGCAAATGCCTATTGGTGATGAGGACCCTGTTGTGTTAAGTGTACTAGGAGCGCTGTAAAGTGCTATAGACTTTGTAATTCAGATAAAGAGGTTTAAATACAGCATGTGAACGTGGCAAATGCCACTGGGATTCAGGGGGAAGACTTTATGGGCTAAAACTTTCAAAGGGAAGCCAAGGGAATAAGGTGCTCAAATGCCCATAGAAATTGGACCCTAGAGCTTGTCTGAGCAAGGGGAATGAGAGGAGTGGCTCCAGAATTGTTCTTAATCACTCCCAAAGCAGATGTTTCCAGCCCAAAGATCCTGGTTTGTCTCAATCTGCTTTGGAGAAAATGAGAGCAGCTGTAAATGGCTGATTCTGTAATAACCTGCCCCAGCCACCCTTCCCTCTGTTGTTTCACTGCCAGGGCTCTGGAGCTGCTCCTCTGAGATGTGAAAGGAGCAGCAAGGTAAAGGAAGAGGAAGGGTAGGAGCTTTCAGTGTTTTTTTGATGTGAAACTTTCCGGGGTCCGTGACTATTTGGCAAGTGTAAATTGGAGTAATGCGAAATTAATTGGTAAAAGAAGCATAAATCAGGCAAGGTGGTGGTTTTGTCCACGAGTTGCAGTACAATATAATCCTGTGAGGAGGGTGCTGCAGGCTGGCAGTGTCCCACTCTTGGAAGGTGTTCCTGGCTCTGGTGTTACCCTGGCTCAGTTCTGTGTCGATCAGGGCAGGAAAAAAATTGCTGTCAGTGCTTTTGTGCCCTGGAAAGCAGCCTGGGCTTACATCATCCAGGATGTCTTGATTCTATCAGTACAAGATACCCAAAGTATTTTTATATCTTTATGGCAGCCTCAGATAGGCTTTTTCTCCTTGGAGTAGAAATGGATTTTGCAATAAACAGTCATGAGGCCAAACATGAGAAGCTTGATATCCAATTTTTTTTTGCCTGTCACCTGAGGATCTTTAATCACACTGCAAAGGTCCAACTCCTTAGCAAAACTTGGGATTATTAGTCCTCCATTTGATCTGGGCAGGCACTGAAAGCTGGATCTAATCCAGCAGGAAACCTGCCTTTATGCAGAACTGCTCTGGCGTGGTGGGGACAGCTCTTTCCTTCTGTACAGAGCATCCCTTCAAGCCTGTGCTGCCATTTGTGCTTGGGGGGACAAAAGCCTGGGGTGGAGGAAAGCTTCTTATGTACCAGGCTCTGTGGAACCTGGTTTAGATTGAGGCCATCACATCTCAACAAATTTCACTGAGTAAAATCGGGAAATTAAAATTGGGCTCTTGCTCCAGCCACCTGCAGGGAGGGTTCCTATCCTAGGGAAAGTGCCTGGTGGAGATAATCTGCTCCTGAAACAGGCAGGAAAACAGCCAAAAGACATGCTTCAAATCCATCAGAGAGGCTGCCACTAGCTCCCAAGACAGGCAGTAATTGGTGTGTGTTTTGTTTAGGTTGTTGGTTGGGTTTGGGGGGTTTTTCCAAGGCCAGCATATCCAAGTGTTCCCTCACTGTTGCTTTCTTCTGCTTTTCTTCCTGCCAGGCTAGCAGCTGCAGAAGAACTGGCACCAAGTCTCTCTGGACTTGCTTTGGAAGAGAACAGAACCATTCAGGAAAAATGAATCACCCCACCTCCCCTTCCCAGGTGATGCCTGACTTGCAGGTGGTGGCACCAGGGAGAAATCAGGCTTGAGCTTCCAATATTTCCAGTTTGGTGAGGATTGACTTTTGTGGTGCTGCTCTGCTGCCACCTGACTCTTGCTAAAGCAATTCCATAGCTCTGGAGTCGTTCTCCTGGGTGTGCCTGGGCCCCATGGAGATGTTCCACCCTGCACTGATCATCCCTCATTCCAGGCTCCAAAACAGAGCACTGAGTTTCTGCCCTGAACAGAAAGAGCAAGCAAACATGGCACTTGGGAAGCAGAAGGTGTATTTGCACTGCTGAAAGTGGGGAGTGCAAAGACTTCATGGGAGTGAATCAGTTTGACCTCAAGGTGCTGCAAGGAAAAAGAAAAGTCTGGGTGGAAAAGCCTGTTGGAATAGAATATGGTTCAGAAGAGAGAAAAGGAATCTGTGCTGGAATAACAGTACAAAAAGGCCTTTTTTCATGGCTCACCGAGTAAGTGTAACTTAGTGTTTGGGAGCAGGTTAATTAATTTGCACTAACGATGGCTGGATAATTGTATATTATTCAATTCCATCAGTGCCACCCTGCCAGGGCTGCTCAGCAGTGGAGTTTGAGCAAAGCTCCCCCAAAAGAGAGCAGCTGACAGCTTGAGGTTCAGTCCCTGCCGAAGACATTGGGGTTGGAGCAGAGAGGAGCCGTGCAGACCACAAGGTGGTGGCATTGCCCAGGTAAATGGTGCATGAAACATCTTGATTTTAATACCTCTGCGTGTTTGAACTGCAGGTTTGTCTTCGGTGCCAGCGTTATTTTGGGAAAGGAAATCCCATTTTAAATGTTCGACTCTGTTGCGTAATTAATCAGGCGTGTAAAATACTTTTCTTGGTGGTAGGGACTTTTATTTTCTCTTTTAGAACGTTTTCCTCTCCCCCTTTTCCCCAGCACTGAGCAGTTTGAACAACATTTAGCTGTGCTGCAAAGGGACTGAGTGCAATCCGTGCTCTGAAAGGCATCTCTGGAAAGTGGGAGAGTAGGGCTGAGTTCTTTTTTTTATGTAAATTGGGAAGGTACCTCTCCTCTCCTGCTCTCCACGGCATGTGCAGGAGAGGAGAGGTCCATTCCCAATTAACAGATTTGGGAATCTCACTCACTAACACCCTCTCTTCACCCCTTCTCCCCACGAACAGAGTGTGTAAGTGCAGTAAATTCAAGCTTTCAGAGGATGCTGCTGATCCAAGTGAATGTCCTTGGCTCATCTCCCCAATCCTTGGTGGAAAGGCAGAGGCTGTTGTGTTCCCAGCCCACGAGGATGTTCCCTAAACCAGATGTTTGTGTTTTTTTGGCTGCCTTTGGTACTTCTTCCATGTTGTTGTTTTGCAGGGTACGTGGCAAATGTGCCAGTAATTGAGCCCTGGGGACACATTTGCACGTGTCCAGGGATGGCACAGTCCCAGGATCCAGGAGCTCCTGAAATCCAATCCTGTCCCTGCCACTGACCTGCAGCAGCTCTGAGTTCCCCACCTTCCCACTTTTTATGGGTCAGGAATGATGCAGCAGCATTTACCCCCCAGCAGATGCTGAGCAGCAAGGTTTGGTGTTCACTGAGGTGGGGTTTGCCCACTTGGGGTCTGAATGATGAAGGAACAACCCGTTTGACTCTTACTGGCTGATGTAATTTTATTGAAATGACAGTGGTCAACAACAAAAGCAGGGAAAAAAATAACCAGGAAATGAAAACCTGAGGGAAAACAGGAAGAATTTAACTGTGCCAAAAAGCAATCTCCCAAACTGGACCAGTCACTGAAAGAAAACTTCATTCTTTTATGGTTTGGAGATGTGAAATTAGGAGTGTTTCTTGATGTGACTTATTAGTTAATGCAAAGTGTTTTGCCTGATTGGTAATGCTGATTATCCTGGCTGACAAGGAAAAAAAAAAAAGGGGAATAGCAGTGGAAATGATAGAATGTGGGGTTTTTTGCTTTGAAATGCAGGTCATTACCACTTGGCCAAGTCTGCTTAAGCTGAATGCTGTGCAGGACTAATAATGCCCAGAAAAATTCTGCTTTCTTACTCATCTCATCCTGTAGCTCTTATTTCTTCTCACACTCGAGTTCTCTTTGGAACTCTTTACGAAATTCCTGGGAACAGCTTAGCACTGGGGAGCTCTGGATTCTTGGTTGGAGCCTTCACATGCTGTTTGGACAAAGGATGATAATAAAAGTAGGTTTTGTTTTTTTTTTTCATTGGCTTCCCAACCTATGTTCTTGTTTGGAGCCTTGGCAGCTGAATATGTGAATAATAACAATTTCCTTATCCATTAGAAACATTTATTAAAAAATGGGGGCAGGTGTGTGTGAAAAGCAAATTTCTTCTTTTCTGTTTTTCAGGGGATTTTTTTGTTTAAAAATGAAAATATAATACATTTCCTCTCTGTTTTCTCACTGGAAACCAGCAAGGCCCTGTAATTCCTTAATGGTCACTGGTCCTAGGCTGGAGTAGGAAGTGCTGGCTGGCTGTGGCAGCTGGCAGGGAGCCAAAGCAAAGTTTGGAGCTGTTTGATACCTGCCAAGGCCTTTTATTTGCCTGTAGGCTCTGTCACCATTAACATTATTCATATTCTGCTCCAGGAAAAAAAAAAAAAAAAAAAAAAAATCAGATGCCATAAAGCATCCTGTGGGGATGTCCTTCCTTCCCCTCCTGAGGCTGCACGGGCTGTGCTGCCCTCCAGCCTGGCTTTCCCTGTGTGTGTCCCACTGCCTGGTCACCTCCAGGTCAAATCCAGGGTCTGGGGGTGCCTGTGCACAGCTCAGGGCAAAATCCACTCTTGGCAGGTTTTATCCTGGAGTGCAGCCCGTGAGCATCTCAGATTTTGTAGCTCAGATATCAAATCTTTGGGGGGCTCAAGCCCCTGGAGCATCAGGTGCGTTCTGGGTTTGAGGGTTGGCAGCCCTGTAGGGTGAGGTCCCCTTTGCTGCTGTCCTGTGGGCACCTGGACACTGCTCTGACCACACAGGACTGCAGTGAAGGGGGAAAGGCAGTGATCCTGTGTCATCCTGAGTGTTCTGAGGTTGGGATTTCTCCTCCTGGCTTCTCTCTCTGTGCCTCTGCTCCATCCTCATTCCCCTCATTGTTTTGGGTTTTTTTTAAGTTTGGATTGTGAGCAGTGCAGCAAAGGAGTTTTATCTCATCTGGGTTAGACCTTGGCTACTGGGGTGGTGTAAAAGCACAGAGTCAGTTGAAAGCACCATGGTTTGGTGGTTTTGCCTCTAAAGGGAGGCATCAGTTGGGGGCAGAAAGCAAATAGAAAACCTTGAAGGTTTGTGACGTGACTTAAAGATGTGTGACAAGCATTTGACCAAACCAGTTGCTCAGCCCACCCATGGCAATGGTCACTGAACACTTTTCTGATACTCACACGCCTCAAGATGACCCTGAAGACAAAAAACAACCTTGGCTGATTCCAAGTCCACAGGACATCAGTGACAAGAAAGCAGATGAGCAAGTTCAGGGGGGTTTCAGAGCACCCTGAGCAGACACAGCTTTGTGGTCCACACGCATTCTTTGGCTTTAGGGAAGGAAAACACCCTCTGTTGTTTTCAAGAGCATGTGTTCAGAGCATCTGAAGGCTGGAATATGTTGAAGCATATGGCATCCAATTTCCTTTCTTCCATTCACAGTCTGCAGCAAGATCAGTCCTGGGAAGAGCAAGCTGCAGCTTTCAGTCGAAGATATTTCTGTAGCCGTTTCTGTCTAGCAAGCAGAGCTTTGCCTTGAATTACAGAAATAGTCTCAGACTATTTAGGAAAATATATTCCTTTTACTCACTTAACTGATGAAAATGTGGTGCTTTACAACCAGGCTGATCAAATCCTTTAAAGCATCAGAACGGTTTAGGTGTGAGAAACTTTCAAAGCCTTGCTGTTCAGCCCGTTAAAAGCAGTGATGAAAGAAACAGTTCAAATGGTGAACTGTAATTAAATAGTGCAGAGGGCCTAAAACTCTGGGAAGATTCCTTACCTCCTGGAAGACAATGTTTAGACTAACCTGGATCCTGCTGGATTAAATTTTGAGCTTTTGCTTTTGGCGTTTTTTACTGGTTATGGGAAGTAAAGAGGGCAAGATCTGATGGGAGGAGCTGGTGTCACACGAAATCAGCTCCTGATAAAGGTGCTAATCAGGCTCAGAACCTGGCTGTGTAATTTGGCAGCTTTTGAAGTTCAATGTAGTGAGGTAGAAACCCTCCTGGCTTTCTGGAGTGAGGTGTGCTGATAGTTCTGTTCCACCAAATAACCCGGAGTTTCTTTGTTTAATGTGCTTTAAAGAGGAGCTGAGCTGTTTCTCCGAGGTTGTAAAGTTCTAATTGTGGAATATTGGGGTGGTTTTTTTTATTGCCTCTTTCTTGCCTCATGGAAAGAATAAGGAATAGTCAGGTTAGATGAGATATTTTGTGTATTTTATTTCAGCTTCTGTTAGCAGGTGCTTTAAAAGAAGACACAAAAACCTTTACAATCAAACTTTATTATGATTATTGACCATCCGAGTGATTTTCCTAATCCTGATGTGCCCCACCTTTTGCTATCAATCAAGGGAAAACCTGGCAGATTTGGAATTAAACACAATTTGCATATTCCTGTCATGATAGTAGCAGTACAGTTTGCCTCCAAGCAGTTTTATATCCCTGTCACTCCAGAGCATTCCAGTTCAAGTGTTAGGTTGAACTTCGCGGGAGAACCACAGAAATCTGCAATTCACATATTTTTAAACACTTTTAGAAAGAAGGGTTTTTATCTAGCGAGCTGCTGAAGGTTTGCTGACTTTTTGAGCCGGCAGAGTGTCCCTGTGGCGTCACTTTGAGAGGGGCTATTCATGTCATTAAAGTGAGACACCTGCTTAAGGCAGGGCTGCAGCCACTCGAGTCGAGAAATAAAAACCAGGCCCTGGCCGTGCAGATGTTTGAGCACGAGGTTAAGCACGCCTGCCTTGTCAAGTAATTCTTGTAAGAACCACTTGAGTGACTGGAGTAGGTTAAGTGCCAGAGTGACAACGTTTGCAGTTCTGGGGACCACTTTGATTGGGTTCGTGAGTTAATGAATTTATTGGCTCCTGATCTCCAGCACGCCTGCGTTTATCCCGTTGCTTGTGGAGGCTCCTTCTGACAGCTGGGCTTGGATCCTAAGCATACACTTGGAGCTAGAAAGGCTGGGATAACCCTAAATGTTCTAGAAAGGCTGGGATAACCCTAAATGTTGTTGTGGGACACACAGGAACGAGGCAGGGAGTGCATTTAGAAGAGGCTGCATGATCTCTCTAAGCAAGGGAGACCACGGTTGATTTTTTTTGATTCTTGTTATACTTTCTCAGATGTGCCCACCTCAGAGGTGGGACCTTTGGGGAACCATTGGTCAGACCCAGAGACCATCACAAAAGTCCCTCCTCTGGGAACAGATGTGGAAAACACACAATAGTTTACATTGCATGTCCTTGTGTACGAAAAACCGTGCCTGGGAACGGAATTTCCCAAAACCAAAAGAGGCAGGCACGAGCATGGCAACACCTAAACTCCTTCCTGGTGAACATTTCTGATGGTTTACGTACACGAAGACGTATTGAGAAGTGGAGTTTGATTGCTTTCCATAAAGTGCAAAGTGAGGGAGAGGATCCCAGCGTTTTTCCCCGAGTGTGGTTGTTGCTTCGAACCTCCGTGCGGTTACAAAAACAAACTTCGTGCACTTTCCTCAAATCTGCACCATAAAATAAAACGGAGCACACGCTCCCCGCGGTAAAATATCGTTTGCTAACGTGTTCCAAAAAAACTGTGCTAGGCAAGAGGCAGTAAAAGTATCTTTTAAGAGAAAAAAAAAAAAGAGAAAAAAAAGGAAAAAAAAGTTGGATATAAAACGTAGCAGATGTGTTTTTCTGTTCTAGTGCAAAGCAAAAAACACCTACTTATTGGAGCGAACAGGAGGCTCCGAAGTGGATCTGATGGCTACAACGTTTTCTCTCTTTTGGGAGAGATGAGGTGGGGCAGGAGTTATTCAATGTTTGCTTATGCATTTGGTAAGTTTGAAAGCATTCCTTTGTCCGCTGCCTATAAATGCCACGGGGTGGAATCTCCTCAGCCTGGCAGTTTGGGAGGGCTGATGAGCGTGGAGAGCTGCCTGCAGTAAATGGTGCCTTTATGGTGCCAGAGGGAAGGGGAGAGGAAGAAAGAGGCAGAGACCAGGTAGGGCTCCCAATTTCCCAGCTGCAAACCCGTGTCTCTGCTTATTTACTGATGCCATGGGCGGGCTGGGGTGGGGATCTATTGTTTTAGACTTTGGGGGGGAGTTTCAGCTTTTTCTTTTCCCCAGCAATCAGATGGGGAGTTCTCCTCTGAGCAGCGTGCTGGTTGTGTAAAACCAGGTTTATAATAAACACAACCGAAAGCACTGCAGCACTTCAGACCCTGTTTTGCAGTTCAGAACTCGAGTTGCTTTCAGGATTTAGTTGCACCCACCTGAGCTGCTTTGAACCTCCCCTGTTAAACCAAGTTAAGAAGCCTTTCCCCCCCCCCCTTATGTATGTTTTTATTTTAGTTAAATCAGTTTTGTAAATCCAGAGAAGCCTTGCATCAGCTGGAGCACTTTTCCAGGCTGGTTCTGTACACAGGGCTCTGACTGCTCTCCTCACTCTCCTCATTCCACAGCTCAGGACTCAGCCTGCTCCTGGCTTTTGTAGCCCCATTTCTATCTCAAGCCATCCCGTGCAAGTGAATATTTTGTTTATGCTGATGCTCGGCTCTTGGAAGTTATTTTGGGGGACTTCTTTGTTTGTTGAACACCGTTACTGTGCTGCTCCGAGTGTGATTGGTGTGTGCTTGAATGCATGGCTCAGAACTTGAAGCTGTTACCAGCTTAAGGAGACGTTTCTAAAAAGCACATTTATTTTTTTTTCTGGTGCAGGTGGACTGGAAAAATGAACCTTCCAGTGAGATTAGTGGGTAAAGAGGGAAATATATTAAATATATTAAATATATTAAATATATTAAATATATTAGTTGTCCTTCTCCATTCTGACACTGATAATTTTAACCTACAATTCGTTCCCTTGAGGCACCCGAAGGTTGGCGAATTCTCACCAATGAACAGGAACAAGAATTAAATGTTTCCTTTGAAAAAACGTCATCTTTAGGCTCAGTTTAACTTTTTTTTTTTTTTCCCTGACATTGTCCCCTTAAACGTGAGACCAAACCACACTAGCTGAAGGTTATATTTTAAATGGGTTAAACACATTCAAAACGGTTAGAAGATAATAAAGAATATTAGAAGATAATAAAGAATATTAGAAGCTAATAAAGAATATTATCTTCTACCCATTTTTCTTCCTGCTGGAAGTTGCTGAGATGTGCTCCGAGGAGCGAAAGTTGAACTCCGGTGCAGGAAAGGACGCTGCTCCAAACCTGCTAACAAAGCCCAGCATCTCTCTTCACCACATCAAACCTGCCTCACCTGTCATTCTGACCCCGGCCGTGTGGAAACGAGTGCGGCAGTCCGGAGGGGAATAACTCTTCCTCCAGAAGGAAACGAGCAGCACTCACCGAACCAGTTGCTTCCCAACACCCCCTACCCACCTCCCCCCGGCTTTTCTCTCGTAGCCCGAGGAAGAAAATCGCTCGGAGCCATTCGCAGGATGAAACCCGCGGGGATGGAAAGTTGTGTGCGGCTTCGGGGCCGGCCGGGAGGGAGCCCCGAGCCCGGGGGGATGCGGGGAGTGCCCGGTCCGACTCCCTTCCCCTCGCTCCGCCTGGAGAACCTGGGAGCCGGAGCTGCTCCGGAGCCCCTTTCCCAAACCTTCGGCTCCCGTGTGTGTGTGTGTCTGTAATTGTATTTACGGCTCCCCTGGCTTTACCGGGCTCTGCAAGGTTGTTTTTTTGGGGGTGGTTTTTTTTTTTTTTCCCCTCTCCGAGTTCCGCGGTGCCGTTTGGATCCGACTCCCCCCGAGCCGAGCTGCGGGAACCTCTAAAGCGCAAACCCAGATTTATCGGCTGCAGCGCGGGGGGATAAACGCTGCTTTTATTTTATTTTTTTTTTAATTTATTTTATTTTTTCTGAGCTTATTTGCATCGGGAGAGCCCGAGCGACGATCTTTTCGCTTGGTCTCAATACACTTCGGGCTCGAAATGGGGAATCCAGAGCAGGAGGCGATGATTTCAGAAGTATTCAAGAGCGTCTTAAAGGCGAGAAACTTGCTTGGGGAGGTGGGGGGGGAGCAAATCCTCCCTTCCCCCCCCCCCCAAAAAAAAAAAAAAAAGAAAAAAAAAAAAAAAAAAAAAGAAAGAAAAACCCCTTGCCTGGAGCGGTGGTGGGGAGGGGGCCGGGAGGGGACGATGCTCGCTGCATCTGTGCCTCGACTTTCCCGATTCTGGCGGCAGCTGCGCGGGGCGAAGGGAGCGCATCTCCCCTGACCTGCGGCGCTGCCCTCTGACCCTGCCCGAATCCCGAAAAGCGGGGCTCCCCCGGGGCCGGGCCACACCAGCCCGCTTTGTTCTCAGCGCCGGGGCTGCAGACACCGGCCTGGGGCTGACGGAGTGCCGGGCTCGGCTTTATCTCCGGGCGGGGGGAGAAGGGCTCGGGTTATCCCGGGAGCGTCCTCGCCTTGCGAACGCATCGGCCAAGGTGGCAGCGAGAGGGAATTCCCGTCCCTTCCCCTCCCGCCCCCCTTTTTTTGGGAATAAACGCAGCATCGGTGGAAGTGGCATTGCCAGAAATGATCTTTGTGCGAATTTTTATTCGGGGAAATGTACCCACGCCTATTGCGAAATGGTAAAAAAACAAACCCAAATAAACAAACCCACTCTAACACGCCTTACTATCTCCTGGATATTTATTTTGCATGCTCTGCTTTCTCACTTTATTTTAAAAATTTATTATTATTATTTTTTTTTAATATATATCTTGTCCCGTTTGGTTGGTTTGGGCTTTTGAACGCGGAGAAACTGCGTCTCAGGAGATCGTATCTTGAAATATCGGCCTCCACCCTATAGCTCCGTCAAACTGCTGCTGCTTCTCTCTAACGCTAAAAGAACGCCAGCCTCGCCTTTTAGCTAACCTGGCAAAATCGCTTCCTGCATATTTATCAATTTGGGGAGGTGGGTGAGCACGGCGAATTTCCCTGAACAAAGATTGGGTGAGCGGTATTAGTTCATCCAATACCATGTCTGTCACTTATGTAGACAGAATAAATCCGAGTCCCGGCTTTGCCCTCAGTCGTGCCTGAATTAAGGATACATTTTTAATGAAAGTTTTATGGGAAGATTTTAATTCGAGATTCTTTTCGGAGACCACTGTATGAAACTCGGTGAAATAATCTATTTAATAGGCGGGGTTTTTGAATCTCGGCTGAAAGTGGATTCGGATTTGTTCTGAAATGGGAATTATAGTTCTATCCCGTTTTTTTTAAAAAAAAAATTAAAAATAATAATTAAAAAAGCAGGTTAAAGAGAGGAGCTGCCCATAATGAGTCAAGGAAATACTTGAATCCTTGCGCTGTGCCTTTAACTACCGAACATCTGATTCCCTCATCTGGCAGATGGTCTCTGAGCACAGATTTGCATTCATTGTCTTGAAATCTGTTTTCGCGTTGGTGTTATATAGATTTCAGAGGCAGATCTATACGAGGATCAGAATACAAAAAGGCCAGGAGGAAAATATCACCGAGGCAGAGCGGTTTGAAAAAAAAAAACAAACAAAAAACCCAAAAAAACTGAAATCAGCGCAGACGGGGGAATGGTCCCGGGTCACCGCGGGCCGGGCTGGGCAGAGCTCCGCTTTCCTTTCGTGGCAAACGTTGCCTACGTGGGATGTTAGAAAAAGTTTTAAGGTGAGACCTGACAGCTCTCAGGGTGTGACTTTGGGGTCTGCTGAGCGCCTGGCGGTCCCGGGCCGGCTCCTGCCCCGCAGGCAGCCTCTGCCCGCTCCCTTCCCCGGAGCCTTTTCTCTCCCTCTGAGCAAATTTTTTTTCATTTTAAATCCCGCGCCCCAGAGCGCAGCGGCCGCTGCCCGGCGCGGCGCGGTCAGATGGGCAGAGATCGCTGCTTTTAGCCCGGTTTGGGTGTTCTGGGGCAGGACAGGTCGGGGTGAAGCTGTCGGGATATCGCGATGAACCCGCGACTCCCTTGGCCGGCTCCGGCTGTCCCGGGACGGGCGCGCTCCTCCCGCTCCGGCCCCACGCGTTCAGCGCACTCTGTGCGGGCTGGGGCGGCATCAGTGAGGCTGCCGGGCCCTGGCCATAACCCATCGCGACAAAGCATCGCGATAAACCATCACGATAAACCACCACGATAAACCCGCCGTTCCCTTGCCCGGAGCTTTCGGCTGCCCCGAGGCGGGCAGCGGGCGCTCTCTTTCCAGCCCAGTCCCGCAGCTTCAGCCCAGTTTACACGTTCTGGGGCAGCACGGTTCGGTGCGGAGCTGCCGGCCGAGGACCGTAAACCCGTCACCGTAAACTCGCGGCTCCCGTGCCAGCGTGGGCGGCGGGCGCGCTCTTTTCCACGCCGGTCCCGCTGCTTTAGCGCAGTCTGTGCCGTCTTGGGCGGCGCCGCTCGGCGTGGGGCTGCCGGGCTATGAGCACAACCAGTACTGAGAAATCCATCGCGACACCCCCATCGCGACACCCCTATCGCGACATCGCCGCGCTCCCCCTGCCCGGCCGCGCTCCTTCCATCCCCGGGGCGGGGCGGAGCGCGGGGAAGAGGAGGCGGAGCCCGGGGTGGGATAGGCGGAGCGCGGTGGCGCGGCTCAGCCAATAGCGGCGAGGGATGCAAATGAAATGCCCTTATTTGGAGCGAGGCCCCGCCCCCCGCGCGCCGCCCGCTCCCACCGTGTGGCCCATTCATGCCGGCGCTGGCCGCGCGCGGGGTGGGACCGGCCGCTCCTCAGCTCCGTCCCTGCCCTTCTGTCGCGATTTACCCCACGCCTGGCTCTGCTTCCCCCCGTCCTTCCTTCCTTCTTCCTGGATTAGGCAGCGATCAATCCTCCTCTGTTGTCTGTTTGAGGAGCAGGTGATCCCCGTCGGCGGCGGTGGGTTTCTGGATGCGGCTCCCCTGGCCCGAAGGATGGTGATGATGATGATGGTACCCGGCAAGGCTGAATCAGCGTGACTTTTACTTGGCAAGAGGAAAAAACTTTCTTCCTTCCCCCCTCTACGCTTGAAGGCGTTAGAAACAAGTAGCGCCGAAAAGCAGAAGAAGTTGGTTTTAAAGCTGAACTTCACTTCCTGGGATTTGCGTGTCAGATTCAAAGGCTGCGTCGTTTTGTTTTGCCTTTTTTTTTTTTTTTTTTTTTTTTTTTTTTTTTTTTTCCCCTTCTCCCTTATCTCCCAAAAGGAAGCTGTTGCTAGTTGGAATAGACTTTTTAAATGTTTGGAATTCAAGATACTTTAGGAAGAGGACCAATTCTGAAAGACAAATCTCTAGGTTCTGAGATGGATTCCGTCAGGTCCTGGGTCAGAAACGTTGGGGTTGTGGATGCAAACGTAGCGGCACAAAGGTAACCGTGACTATTTCTCTCCCTCTTTCCCCCTGCTTGTTTTTATTTATTTTTTTTTTAAGCAAATCGTTTCTTTATGCCCTGTTGTTTGCATTTGATATTAAATTGATTTTCCCCCTCTCTGTCCCCCTGCCGCTCTCCTCCGGCCAGCGAGAAGTGAGGGTTGGAGCTGGAGCCAGGCAGCAGCTCTCCAAAACCAGAGAGTGTTAGGAGCCCTAAAAATCCAGTGCGGGGCTCAGATGACAGCGAGATGGGATCATCACCCTTTTCTTTTCTAGCCCGGGAAGATGTGTGCGGCCCTGGTTTGGTTATTCCCAGCCATCCCTGGTCCCTGCTTGCTGGCCCAGAAAGGGACCAAGTCAGAATCAAACGGAGACGCCAAACCCCAGCTCGCCCTGCCCACCTTGTTTGATTTGAACTCACGGTGGGCATTGCCCAGATCTTCACCCGTGGCTTCAGGGCAGGCAGAGCAGGGTCCGAGGGAGCAGGGCAGGGCACAGGCACCGCGGATCCCCGCGGGCATCCCGCAGCCTGCGGGCATCCCCTGCCTGCCTGGAGCACCTGCCCCAGCCTCCGAGAGCTCTCAGCTGAACCAAAACGCCTCTGAGCCCCCCGAACCCGGGGCATGGCCCTTTGCTTTCCACTTGTTTGGGCAGGTTATCTATCCCTTTATGCCCCCCTTTTATTTTCTCTTCCCACCCCAGTCGGCACAGGACAGTTATCCCAGTCTCTTCCCGTTAGGGTTAAAATGATGAAAACTCTTTTAGGGTTTTTTATTTTCCTCCTTTCTCTCTGGATAGCTTAAAAAATAAGTTAAAAAAAAAAAAGTAGTAGCGTCGGGGAAGGCTAAATTGGGAACCCCGGGAGCAAGCCTGATTTTATTTAGTGTTAGAGACAAGGTGAAGGGCAGGGAACAGCAGAGGGGACTTCAGATGAAACAGGGACGTTTTAGAAATAGGACATCCATGCCCCCACCCGCGGCCTGATCGGGCAGCAAGGTTTTCCAAGCGCCATGGGAGGAGTTATCAGAGTTTTGTGGATGTCGATAGAGCGTTTAATAAACACCGTTGAGGGTGGGGGGAAAGAGGTTTATCCTTAAGGAAATCGAAAGTAAAAGGAACCGGCTCCCAACAAGAGCCCAATTCACGGGAGCGGTGGAGGTGCCGCCCGCTGGCATCGCCAGGTTTTTCTCCCAGACATTCCCAACAAACCGATAAATCCCAATTTTTTACGCGCAGAACGAGAGGGAGCCCCGAGCTGGGTGCAGTGGTGGCGGATGCGGTGAGCTCACACCGTGCCTCACCGGCAAGGAAAGCGCAGGGAAACATCTGTAGTTCTCCGAAAGAGTCAAACA
This sequence comes from Phylloscopus collybita, assembly GCA_027886175.1. Taxonomy (NCBI): domain Eukaryota; kingdom Metazoa; phylum Chordata; class Aves; order Passeriformes; family Phylloscopidae; genus Phylloscopus; species Phylloscopus collybita. The sequence goes on along the minus strand of JAJNNQ010000087.1, from coordinate 1,040,945 downwards.
CTTTCGCCAGTGCTGTGGAGCTATTTTGGGGACTAAACCCCAAAGCTGTCCAACTCCTAACTGGTCTGGCACATAATCTCTCTATTAAGTAATTCGGAGGTGCTCACGGCCACCAATTTTCTTGCCATGAGTAAAAATTGGCTTTAAGGAGAGGGAGCTACAACTAATTTCCTAAAGAAATAAAGCTGCAGTCAGGGATATTGTGAATAAACAGAAGCGTTTGAATCTTTCCAAGCCGGGGAAATGCGTGGGAAACATTTTCTGCAGTCAGGGACAAGATTTTCGCCAGGGCTGGCTTAACCCGAGGCTCAGTTCGTTCGGTTGAAATCAGAAATTCAATTCTCAGAGATTCAATCGGTTCAAGCGAGCCAGTGACCAAAGCCAAACTTCGCTGCCCAGGGAAGTCGCTGCCCTGCTCCAAAGTCGCTGTCTCTGCCCGAAACGGAGACGCTCCCCGAGTTGACAGCCTGCCCGTAGGAAAGGTTTTTAAGGTCGGGAAAAAAAAAAAAGGGGATGTGCAAAGAGCCCTTTCCCGACCCTCTGGCACGGTGCAGCCGCTTCCCAGGCAGGGGAATAAGCGGAATAAAGGGAACACTCCAGCCCTCAGCCCTCTGTGCGCATCGGGGCTGTGTGGGGAGCGGAGCTGGATTCGGGTGCCCAGGGACAGCCCGGACGCGCTTTGCCTTCTGCGCTGCTGTTTTATTCTTTTTTTTTTTGCCTTTACTGCTGCACAACCTGGTAATGTCTTTGTCTCTCCCACCCCCTCAACCCCGTCCCGTGTGTTTCCTCCACAGCGGAGTAGCTTTGTCCAGAGCCCACTTTGAAAAGCAGCCGCCCTCCAACTTGAGGAAATCCAATTTCTTTCACTTTGTTCTGGCTCTCTACGACAGACAGGGGCAGCCCGTGGAAATAGAGAGGACAGCTTTTGTGGACTTTGTAGAAAATGATAAAGTAAGGCTCCTTACTCTTCTTCTCCCTCTTTTCCTCTCCAGTTTTGGTCTTCTCCTCCACCCCCGCTGAGCTTCTAATACCTGTTAGAATACCTGTCCCTCATAAAATACAGCCCTGGTTTGGTCAGGGTTCAGGTGCTGTGGCAGAGCTGCAGCCCTGTCTTGTGCTGCTGCAGTTAAAAAGGGGTTGCAAGCCTCTGTTCTGCATCAGGAATTTCATTCACCCACTAAAAATAAAATAAATAAAATTCATGGGGGGAGATAAACCCACTTTTATTTAATTTTTTTTTAACCTCCCACACCTTGCAGGGTTTTATTAGTACCCAAACAGAAGTGGCATCTGACCTGTGGTATGTCAGATTATCGCTGAGCACGGTTTTATGTATTTCCTAAGGCTCCAAAGTCAATGGCAGGACTTGAAAAGCATTTGCTTTTGGATTTCAATTCCGTGTCTTGACCACTTTGCATTTTTTCAATTATTTTCTTAGCCACGAACAAAATTCTTTGAATAGTGAATCATAAATAATAACCTTATTAATTAGGGGAAATTACATTAAAAAAAACAAACGTGTAAGAAACCTCCCTGTAACACAACCTTCAGGAAATAAATATCAGTTTTGACTCGAAGTAACACTCTTGCAAAGCAGTGGAACCAAAAGCCGTTGTGTTTTCCTGCTGTCAATCTGCTCTGTAATAACTGATTGGAAATGCACAAATTCTTCTCAATTTATAAGCCTGGAAAAAGTTGAGAGCCTGATGGCAAATAAGAGAGGGAAAGAAGTTCTTGAACTCCTCCAGGAAAAGATGTCAGCAGCGTTTTGTAGTTTGTCCTGGGTCACTCGGAAGGTTAATACATCCCCATCACTGGATTCACCTCTTAGAATTTTAATGAACTTTTGTTGCCGCTTCCATCACCATTATCAGCTCTTGCATTTTAAATGGGCCAAAGTGTAAGTTCTGGAAGGATTGGTCGGGGGTTTTTTTTTTGGGTTATTTTTTTTTTTTTCCCTCCCTCTTTTCAAATTCCCTTTCAGGAGCAAGGCAACGAGAAGACCAACAACGGCACACACTACAAACTCCAGCTCCTCTACAGCAACGGTGAGCGCCCTTCCCTGGCACCTCCTGGGGGATGTGCAGCCGGGCAGGCTCTGCCTGGAGATGCTGTGACTCCCAAAAATATCCTGAATTTCCTTTGCCTGAACCCCCTTCAGTGCAGGGATGGAGTTTTAGGGGGGCTCGGGGAAAACACCTCGGGGATGCCGAGGGTGTCGCAGGGCACGAAAATGGGGTTTATTTAGGGTGAGCTGGTGGTGGGATGGTTATTTACTGCTGCTCTCCCTCTCTCAGGTGTCAGGACGGAGCAGGATCTCTACGTGAGGCTCATCGACTCTGTCACCAAGCAGGTGAGCGGGGCTGCTGCTCCTGCCTCATCATCCCTCCTGTCTGCTCAGCATCCCCGCGCGTCTTCCTCCTCCTCCTCTGCCTGGCTCCTGCTCTGCTGGATTGCCGACCTGCTGTGGAGGGGAATTGCAAACTCTGCCCTTAAATCTCTCTTTTACCCCCCCCCTCTATGGGCTGGAGGTTTTTATCCACTTTGCAGCAATATTTATGCAGCTTTTTTTCCCCCCCCACCCCCTGCACATAAAGGGGAAGGTGTTCATTCGCAGGTGAGGGTGAGCAGTGGCAAAAATCCCTTCCCCTCACACCCAAAGATCCTAAAGGATATAAATAACCTCTGGATATAAATGTATCCTAAAGGATATATTCACCCATTTCTCTTCATTTTTGTAGCCTATAACTTACGAGGGCCAGAACAAGAACCCCGAGATGTGCAGGGTGCTGCTCACCCACGAGGTCATGTGCAGGTAAGATGATTTTTGTTATTAACACCTCATTTCTGAGTTTGCCTGCCCTAAACGCTGGGGGAGAGCCTCTCCAAGGGAATTTTAGGGAGGGAGAGCTTGATTTTGTTGTTTGTTTATTTTGCTGTTGACTCAGAGAGGGTCTTTGTGTAGGAAGAGTTTCTCTTGACTTGGGTAATGCTTCCTTGGGTTCAAACCAGATATTTGGGAGGGTTTTCCTATTTTTTTTTTTTTTTTTGCCATTCCTTTCTCCTGCAGAAGGTTCAGCAACCACAGCTGCACTGTTTTTGTTTAAAGTAGGCCCTTGCATGTGCTGTTTAAATCAAGACCTCTCTACGCTTGTGGCTCATAAAATTTCTGCTCACCTCAGGAGCACGAGCAGCTTAACTTGTGTATTTTTACCTGGAAACTGCGGGATGTTCTTCATGTGACTTCTTTTGGTTGAAAGATTTTAATTTTCTTAATGAAAGTGGCATCATTAATGCTGCTTAATTTTGGGCAGTTCTACCCCAAAAGAAAAGACCCTCAAACATTTCCTTTTCTATACAAGTGAACAGTATTTAGGGGCCTTCTACTTTTCATTTAAAACAAAAAAAGAAAGAAAAGACACTATTTTTTAGCATTTTAATTTATAAATTAGAGGGTGAAATGACTTGAGGATGCTTTTAATAACTTTTGTGTAAGTCTGAACTTACATGTACCTTACGTATGTATGTCGTGCTTCCATGGTAACTTATTACTTTTCCTGTTCTCTGGTAATTAAATTTTTTTCTTTAAATACATACAATAATGCAAACAGTCAATGTCCTTATATTAAAACATGCTAAAACGTGCATAGAACATCCATGAAACAAAAGGCAAAACCCATTCGTAGCCTTTATTAAACACAATTTGTGATTTATTGTGTCTGTGGGAGAGGGTTAAGCTGCTGGACTCAATGTTGCTTCTTTTAATGGTGCAGCTTGCTACTTGATTGCTGTTTTTTTTTTTTTTTAAATTTTTATTAAAGTAGCCTTTTAAGTTGATGCAGCAGTGAGAGAAGCTTATTTGGACAGAATTTTTATCAAGGGGGAGTCTTAGTTTCAATACTTATTTATGTCAACAATTCCATTGCTTTTTAATACAGCACGAATCAGGTATTCAGTATGGAAACAAATCTATTGTTTCCCTGTTGTGCACAGCTCTCATTAATTAAATAAACGAGCTTTTGGCCAGTATCTCCATGTTTGTGGGGGATGCATTTGGGTGGGCTTCACGAGGACCTTGAACTGGACCAGCAACGGAGGTGATGTGGTGGGCAAAGCTCAAAGGTGGTGGGAGTGACTTTCTGGCACACCTGGAACTCACGAGCACAACGATATCATTTCATGTATCTATATGTGCACCCATGTAAAGGTTTCACTATGAGCAGGTGAAAATAGGAGAAGGAAAGAGAAGGAATAAAATCTGATTTCTGGTGCATTGGGGCTGTGGTTTGTGGTGGCACAGGAGCAGTGAGCCCATTTCTGGTCTCTGCTCTCCCCGCGCGGAGCGCAGCTCTGGTTTGGAAGTTCGGCTGTTTCAGCACCTTCTGGTCCTAATGGACTCATTTGATTTAAAATTAATTTGGGCTTTCTCCCCCCTGCTTCCTCCCCCTGCCTGTCTGGTATCAAATGCTCTGCTCAGCTTTGATATTTCTGAGCTCCAGTGATGCCTGCAAACCTCCTCCGTGCTCCATCCAAGGCAGCGTGGCAGGAACCGAAGCCAATATTCTGATTATTCTCAGCCCTGCTGCTTGATAGGTTAACCAAGGAAGAATTACAACTCAGGGGCGTCCTTCCCATGTAAAACACAGATTAGTGAAGGGAATCAAAAGCGCTCTCTAACCTAATGAAGACATTTGATTTTAAATGTCGTGTTTTCCTGGAGCATCTCGGATGCTGCCTGCTCTGAAGAGGCATTACCACCACATCACTTCGAATAATGCCAGGGGGAACGGGCTCCAGCTCTAGTTAAACTTGACATTTTATTTTATTTCTTTTAAGTACAATAATCAAATCTCCCTCATTGTGCGCCGCTTAAGTGGCAGCATCAATTTTTAAAGCCCCTAGTTTAGTTTGCATTAGGAACAGTATATAAAATTTTAATGCACTGTACCCACTCTGCTGTCGAAATTGATGCCTACTGCTTTTGAAAAGGAAAACAAGGAGGGTCTGTCTGTCCTTCTGCTCCTCTTCCAATCCTCCCTAGTCGAAGGTAGAATTTTTTTGGGGGGGGGATTTTTCTGTGCATAACCACACATGGAGATATTTTTATTTATTTTTTTTTTTTTTTTGGCTGCGTGGAGACGGGCGCCTCCGAAAGCGCCCGTGTCTCCCTCAGACAGTGACAGATGCCTGCTTAGCAGGAAAGTTGTCCAAATATTGATACGGCTGCACCAATCTGTCACAGCCATTGAAAGTTCAGCCCTCAGTAATCACTGCTTGCAGGGCTTCCAGTGCGAGGCTCCATTTATTCCTTTCCAATCTGAATTTCTTATTTATCTATCTATCTATCTATCTATCTATTTATTTATTTTGTCCATTGCTGGTCCAGGATCAAGCCTTCAGTATCCTCTTCAAATTTCTTCTTTATTTATTTATTTATTTATTTAGTTTGTCCATTGCTGGTCCAGGATCAAACCTTCAATATCCTCTTCAAATTTCTTCTTTATTTATTTTATTCTTTGGTCCATTGCTGGTCCAGGATCAAGGCTTCAATATCCTCTTCAAATTTCTTCTTTATTTATTTATTATTTCTTCTCCATTCCTGGTCCAGGATCAAGCCTTCAGTATCCTCTTCAAATTTCTTCTTTCTTATTTATTTATTTATTTATTTATTTATTTATTTATTTATTTATTTTGTCCATTGCTGATCCAGGATTAAGCCTTCAGTATCCTCTTCAAATTTCTTTTTTTTTTTTTAAATTTTATTTTTATTTTTTATTTTTTTTCTCCATTGCTGGTCCAGGATCAAGCCTTCAGTATCCTCTTCAAATTTCTTTTTTTTATTATTTTTTAAATTTTTTTTTTTCTCCATTGCTGGTCCAGGATCAAGCCTTCAACATCCTCCTCCTCAAGCAAATGATTGGGCACGGCTTGACCAATATTTACATTTCTGCTCCAGCCTTGGCCTGGGAACACACCTTTGGAGACGCTCAAGGCAAGAATATCAAGGCTAAAGACGAATTTCTACAGCTTTCCTTGTGATACATCCCCCTCTAATTTAGGGGGAAATGATGGTTTGTGCTCAGAACGGTGGGTTTGGGTGGAATAACACAAACCAAGGTTAAAAAAAAAAAAATCAAAAAATAATAATAAAAAAAAAAATCACTCTGCTGTAGTAACTTCCCCCCACCCTCTTTCCTCATCTTCTTCCTTTTCTTCCAATTATCCACTCCGAGCAAACTCGTTGTTATGCTGCTGCCGGCAGCCCCCTACGCCCTCAATGCTCGGAGGGTTAAAAGGTATTATAATTCGAACAGAAGTAGTCTCAGGGTCTACAGCTGGCTAATAACAGAGCTGTATTGAGCCGGGCGAGCCCCACAGCTGTGACTTTCGCCACAAGGCTCAGCCTAGACGGGAGCTCTAATCAGCTGGGCCAGGCGGCCACTGGGGCCCGTGTCTTTATCGGCCAGATGGTGTGAATTTAGACACTTTTGTTATGCAATTGCAGGGAGGAGTTGGGCAAGAAGAAAACAAAACAAAGGCCACCATGCTGCGAGCTTATTTGGGTTTGAAATTAGAGACGGGGTGGGTTTTTTTTTAATTTTATTTTTAATTTTTTTTTTTTTTAATTTTTATTCTTGGTGGTGGGATGGGCGTTATGGTCAAGTATGAGGAGGGGAAAGTTTGGCTCTGGGTGTTCAGTGTGTAGGGCTGGGGGTGTCTCTGGAAATAAAATCTTGATTTTTATGCCACCATACTACGAGCTTATTTGAGTTTGAAATTAGAGACGGGGTGGGTTTTTTTATTTTTATTTTTATTTTTATTTTTATTTTTATTTTTTTATTCTTGGTGTTGGGATGGGCGTTATGGTCAAGTATGAGGAGGGTTTGGCTTTGGGATGAGGCTTCTGGGATGCTCAGTTTGTAGGGCTCTGGAAATAAAATCTTGATTTTTATGCCATCATGCTGCAAGCTTATTTGAGTTTGAAATTAGAGACGGGGTGGGTTTTTTAAATTTTATTTTAATTTTTTTTTTTATTATTTTTTATTTTTATTCTTGGTGTTGGGATGGGCGTTATGGTCAAGTATGAGGAGGGTTTGGCTTTGGGATGAGGCTTCTGGGGTGCTCAGTTTGTAGGGCTGGGGGTGTCTCTGGAAATAAAATCTTGATTTTTACTTCACCATGCTATGAGCTTATTTGAGTTTGAAATTAGAGATGGGGTGGGTTTTTTATTTTATTTTTATTTTTAATTTTGGTGTTGGGATGGGTGTTATAGTCAAGTACGAGGAGGGTTTGGCTTTGGGATGAGGCTTCTGGGGTGCTCAGTTTGTAGGGCTCTGGAAATAAAATCTTGATTTTTATGCCATCATGCTGCAAGCTTATTTGAGTTTGAAATTAGAGACAGGGTGTTTTTCTATTTTATTTTTAATTTTATTTTTTTATTTTTGGTGATGGGATGGGCGTTATGGTCAAGTATGAGGAGGGTTTGGCTTTGGGGTGAGGTTTCTGGGGTGCTCAGTTTGTAGGGCTCTGGAAATAAAATCTTGATTTTTATGCCACCATGCTGCGAGCTTATTTGAGTTTGAAATTAGAGACGGGGTGGGTTTTTTTTTTAATTTTATTTTAATTTTTTTTAATTTTTTATTTTTATTCTTGGTGTTGGGATGGGCATTATGGTCAAGTATGAGGAGGGTTTGGCTTTGGGGTGAGGTTTCTGGGGTGCTCTGTTTGTAGGGCTCTGGAAATAAAATCTTGATTTTTATGCCACCATGCTGCGAGCTTATTTGAGTTTGAAATTAGAGACGGGGTGGGTTTTTTAAATTTTATTTTAATTTTTTTTTATTATTATTTTTTATTTTTATTCTTTGTGTTGGGATGGGCGTTATGGTCAAGTATGAGGAGGGTTTGGCTTTGGGATGAGGCTTCTGGGGTGCTCAGTTTGTAGGGCTGGGGGTGTCCCTGGAAATAAAATCTTGATTTTTACTTCACCATGCTATGAGCTTATTTGAGTTTGAAATTAGAGATGGGGTGGGTTTTTTATTTTATTTTTATTTTTTATTTTGGTGTTGGGATGGGTGTTATAGTCAAGTACGAGGAGGGTTTGGCTTTGGGATGAGGCTTCTGGGGTGCTCAGTTTGTAGGGCTCTGGAAATAAAATCTTGATTTTTAAGCCATCCTGCTGGGAGCTTATTTGAGTTTGAAATTAGAGACGGGGTGGGTTTTTTTTTTTTGGTTTTTTTTTTTTTTTAATTTTTATTCTTGGTGTTGGGATGGGCATTATAGTCAAGTACGAGGAGGGGAAAGGATGGAAGTTTGGCTTTGGGGTGAGGTTTCAGTTTGTAGGGCTGGGGATGTCTCTGGGAGCTTTCTGGGTTTGCTTTTTGGTTTTTTTCTCAACCATTCTGAGCACAAACCATCATTTCCCCCGAGCAGATCTAATTAGAGGGGGAAGTATCACAACAAAAGATGCAGAAATTCATCTTCAGCCTTGATATTCTTGTCTTGAGCAAATGAGCACCTCCAAAGGTGTGTTCCCAGCCCAAGGCTGGAGCAGAAATGTAAATATTGGTCAAGTCATGATCTGCTTGAGGAGGATGTTGAAGGCTTGATCCTGGACCAGCAGAGTTTTGGGGGTTTTGGCTTGGGCTGAAATGGGAGCAATTCTGTTACAGGCAGCACTTGTGAAACCACCCAAGTGGAAATGTTACTGCTTGGACATGGGGTGAAACACTTGAAATTTCAAAATTTAAGAGGTGTTGGGCTGGAGCATCCTCAGTCCCACTCTGATTTATGTGCAAACAAGTCCTCCACTGGAAACTGGACTCTTCTCCCTCATCAAGATTATTTTTTTTAAAAAATATATTTGGGGTCAGAAAGCACCAGGGTCAAAGGGGAAGAGGTCTATCACTTACAAAGATCTTTCCCCAGCTGTGACAGGAATGCAGGTATCAGTCAAACATTTGGAGAACTTCAGCTGCAAGCCAGGCTTTTAGGGGGGAAAAGGTTTGACTATCACAGATATAAAGTTCAGAACTGCAACAGTGGTGGGAATAGAAATAAAACAAGATGAAACAAGATGCACTTTGCTTCTGAACCCAGCCACGCTGTGCTTCACCTCACAGAATTCATCCTAAAACACTCTGCACCATCCCTGGAATCACTACAGAAATGTTTTAAAAACTGAGTTCCATTTATTTTATTTTATTTTATTTTATTTTATTTTATTTTATTTTATTTTATTTTATTTTATTTTATTTTATTTTGGTTTATTTTACTTTATTTTATTTTATTTTATTTTATTTTATTTTATTTTATTTTATTTTATTTTTATTTTTATTATTTTATTTTATTTTATTTTATTTTATTTTATTTTATTTTATTTTATTTTATTTTATTTTATTATAATGGCCCGTAAAGCAACAAAGATTTTCTTCCAAATATTATTTTCCATGTGTTGCTATATTGGACGTGTCAAAGTACATCCCAAATTTGTCCTTTTGGGAGGATTTTCTGCTTTTTTTGGAGGGGGGTTATTACAATTTCCTCTTCTAGAAAGCATCTCCCACCTTGCCTCCTGGCATTAAAAAACTCCCCATTCTTTCTAAACCCTGATGAGGCAGCGAAATCCATAAAAGATGCACTCCAAATAAAGTTGGGAGAAGGGAAGGGAGGGTGATGTTCTGAGCTGGTGTGAATTACCAGAGCCACGACAATTTACAGCAACTACAGGGGCTGCCCCGGGGATTTTTTAAATATTTAGTGTAATCCTTTTCATTTTAAAAGGAGCAGCATCGATGAGTAAGTGCAGGTTTGAGGCAAAGGGGAATGTGGGAATGTTTGAGACACTTCCGAGCTGCTGTTCAAACAGATCTGCTCCTTGCAGCTGGGATCTGCAATTCCAGCCCCAGAGCAGGAACTTCCTGGAAATCCGAGGGAATGTTGGGGTTTTTCCATTTTTCAAAGAGGGTGTTTTTTTGGTCTAAATGTTCATTTTAGGCATTTATAATTGAATATTGGGCGTATCAAGTAAAACATCCCCGCTTTAGTATTTTATTCTGCCTTTAATGAATTCAAGGACTTTATTTATTTATTTGTTTTTTAAATATTTATTTATTGACTTTTAAATTTTTGATATGATATGTTTATATATTTATATATTTATATATTTATATATCCTTATATCCATATATCAATATATCAATATATCAATATATTTATTTATTTACTTTTACTTTTTTGTTATTTTATATATATATTTATATATATGTTTATACATATTTATATTTTCGTTGTATATATATATATATATATATATATATATATATATATATATATAAAATATATAAATATATTTACTTTTATTCTGCTTGGAATTGCTCCCCAGTTGGAAAACACTGATACTCAGAGTGCTTGAGGATTTTGCAAGTGTATTCAGCACCCCTGTGCAACAAAAACCCACCAAAATTTCTACATCCCCTGTGTGTACATTTGAACAGGATCTGGTGACTTCTGAGGGATCTGGGAATCCTGATTGAGGCTTTTTAAACTTTTTGGGTTCCCCCATCCCAGGTTGGCTTTGACTGGAATAAATAAAAAGTGTGAAAAGAGCTTGAATCTTCTCTGTTGCTTCAGGTGATTAAAAGTGAGGATTTCAGAGCAAGGGCTGTTTGAAAAGTCCATTAAACTCCAGGTGCTCAGCCACTGCGTGTGCTGGGGGCATCACCCATGTCAGTGATTACATCAGCAGAAATAAAATGAGGAACTTGATCACTTGATTTTGAAATTTAAATGATTATTTATTATAATTGATACTGTCATTGAATGCGTGTAAATTAATGCTTCGTCTTAAGGGTTTATGACTGAAATAATTGGCAAAGGGATTGCAAAAGCCAAGCTGAAAAAGATCTCTTCAGATCCTTTGTAGGAACTAAAAATGTTCATTTTCTGGCTTTTCCTAGAGTGCTGAGGTTTTTTCAGTCACCACATAAAACTTAGATATTTAATAATAACAAAAAAAAAATACACAGTAATATAAAAATAATTCTATATTTTTAATTAATTTAATTTTGAATTAATTTATTTTTAAATAAATTTAATTTTTAACTAATTTAATTTTTAATCAAATAAAAAAAATATTATCGGAATATACCAAACCATCAGGTTGCTTATAGACACTTCCAACCCCTTTTGATGGATTTTTTAACCCCACAGAACCCATTTGGGGCTACCTCTAATGACATGATGACATCTGTTAATCACTTCTTAGACCTTCCCAAGCATCACCTCAGTCTCAAGCGTGCCCACCTTGCTGCTCATTTTTGGCCGGGCAATCCAGAAAGGATTTCAGGGAGCCAAGTGCCAAACTCCAGCTGGAACCAGGCACTCAATTCCCTTCATTCCCCCTTCTGGAAAGCAGGGTTTGTTTTTTTTTTTTCCCTTCCAGGCATATTTGGAGTGCTGAAGGTTTTCTGACAGCCCCTGAGCTGGTGCTCTGCTCTCAGCTGTCCCAGTGTGTTGGAAAGCAGGCTGGTGGTGTCCGATGAGAGAGATGATCTGAAGAGCAGGATGCTCTTTGGGACACGTGGTTTATTGGTCGTGGTTTATTGGTCGTGGGAAGGCAGCTGGGGAAGAGTCCAAAGGTCTAAAGGGACAGGGATCCAGGAGCAAGCAAGAAAGCAGGAGTGCCAAGAGAGCAAGAGAGAGATTTTCCTGTTACATTCCATCTTAACCCTTTCTATCGAGAATATTCTAATGAGCGTCAACCAATCACCTCAAGATACAAAACCTACAGAATCTACATCCAGCCTATGGGAACTACAGCATTACAATACTACTCTACAGACCAAAATCCTGAAAAACCACCTTATCCCTGATACCTGAGAAGGTCCAACCCTTTATTCATCCTTTTGTCCTGGCAAGGGTGTCATTGACTCACCCAGCCAAGTCTTTTCAGCTGTCTAATCACCTTCTTCCTGCCCAGCATCTTACAGTCCTGCTCTCTTGCTTGCTCCTGGATCCCTGTCCCTTTAGACCTTTGGACTCTTCCCCAGTCAGGCTGCCTCCCCACGCCCAATAAACCATGACCAATAAACCACGTGTCCCAAAGAGCATCCTGCTCTTCAGATCATCTCTCTCATCGGACACCACCAGCGTACTTTCTAATACCATACTACTCTACATACTAAAAACCTGAAAAACCACCTTATCCCTGATACCTGAGAAGGTCCAACCCTTTATTCATCCTTTTGTCCTGGCAGGGGTGTCATTGACTCACCCAGCCCAGTCTTTTCAGCTGTCTAATCACCCTCTTCCTGCCCAGCACCTTACAGTTCAAATTTTGCCTTCAATTCTATTCCTCTCGTAGGTTTCATACTCTTAGAATCTTTTACTAATAAATCATCTCTGCAGGGCCGAGCTACTTCATCCTCTCCAACACCAGTGGTTCTTTAATTTTCGGTTTTCTCCCCCTCTGCAGCCGGTGCTGTGAGAAGAAAAGCTGTGGCAACAGGAACGAGACTCCCTCCGACCCCGTGATCATTGACAGGTAGGAGAGGGATCCTCGTTTTCCTGCAGAGGCATCCCAAAATTGCTGCTTTTCACTTTGATTGGCCTGAGCTCGTTTCTCTCTGGTTGTCTGCCATGGACAAAACTGATCTTTACTTATTTTAAAACGAAGTTCTGTTTTTGTTGTGACCGAATGTCCCCCACGTGTGTACCTGGAACGTTCTCTCCTCAGAATGGATTTCTGAGGCAGGTAAAGCTTGGAGAGACCTGGCAGCTTCAGGAATGCTCTTTAACGAAAGAACAATGTTTTTGTGAAAATGTGGGGAGAAAAGGAGGGTTAAAAAGGCAAAAAAAAAAAAAAAAAAGCAACATTAAATCTGACAGGTTGGGGATTGTGAGCTGTTTTATGTAGAACCAGCTTTGTGTGCCACTCAGTTTCAGCACCAGGTTTGGGTTCTTCTGCCAGTTTTTAGGTCAAACACAGAAATGGGGAGAGCAGCAGTTGGTTAAGCCATGAAGTGGTGCTGCAAAAATCGTTGTGTGTTTGGGGGAGCTGAGAAAGCTTCCTGGGTGGAACTCACTGGCAATGGAAAGGTTGGAAATCTGGAGCCCAGCAAGGCTCAGACAGGGAAAATAAAACCAGGGAAAATACAACCAGGCAGAGCTGCTTCAGAAAGGAGCACACATTCAAGGGCTCCAGGAGGGGAACAGCAAATAAGGAAAAGCCAGGAAGGAAATGTTTTCCCCCAGATGATTCAGCAGGAACTGTTCAAGGGTTCCTTTTCCCTGAAGCAGATGCTGCTGGAGAGCTGAGTGGATTGATTTTCGAGGCAGTTTTTATGCCTGTCTGTGCCTGGCCTGTTCCACCTCCTTCCTAATATTTGTCACAGGATTTCTCGTGGACTTCTCCTGGCACTCAGAGCAGTAAAGCTGGTTTGAGTAAAGACCTGTAATAATTGTAATAATTGCCTCCATTTTTTTTCCCCCATCTCAGAGTTAATCTAAATAATTTTGGGGACTCTGATGAGGTTCTCCCTTCACCCCATGGTTTTCCCTTTTAATTCTGTGCTCATGAGTTGTGGTTGGAGCTGGCAGCTGCAGTGAAATGAGCTCTTTGGGAGCAGAAGTCCTGCATGTGCCATCCTGACCTTTCCTATGAAACTTTGAGCTTATTTTTGGCTGTGCTGATGCTTGTTGTGAATGTGCATTTTGGGAACTTTCCAGCCTGCAGTCGGAATTTTGCTGGGAAGCAGCTGGGGATGGAGGGCCCTGGGTTTGCCCCTGGCTTCAGACCTTGACAAGGGGCAGTTCCCACCCCAGCTGAATTTGTAATCCCGGGGCAGCTGCCTGTCCTCGTGCAAAGTGAAGATCCTGATGCTTCCTGGGGGGGCTTTGGGATCTGCTGATGTGAAGTGAAATGGGAACTGTGAGGAGGAGCAGGTTCCTCTGTCCAACAGCTGTGTGTGGAAGGTGCATCACAAGTTACCTGCCGTGCTCAGGGAGTCCCAGCCCTCTCTGTTTTGCTCTGAGGCCTCTCCTAACTCCATCTAGACCCTTCCTGGTTTATTCTGAGCCCAGAACTTTTCTTCCTGCCCGCCCTGCTGACAGCAACAGGCATGCTCTTGGCATGGGAGCATCCTCCAGGCTCAGTCTGGCAGCTCCTTTTTGTGTGTTGGCTCTTCCCTTTCTGTGTGTGTGAGCCTCCTCTGGAGCTCAGTGAGGGAAATAAATAAGAGGTGCAGCCTGGTAAAGCTGCTCCATTGTGTTAAGGGCAGTCACTAAATCAGATTTAGGCCCCAGAGAGAAGAGTTTCTCCCAGCTCTGCCCTGCTGTCTCGGTGAAAGAGGCAAAGAAAATGAAAATGGAGAGAGAAGAGCTGCAGGAGCATCTTTGTGCTGTGCAGAGCTGTGTCTGAGCAGCGTGGGCAAAGCGAAGCTGAATTTCCACGTGGCATGAAATTCCAGAATCTTTGGGATTGGAAAGGTCCCCAAGGTCCTGGAGTTCAACCATAACTCCATCATCAGGACACTGATTTCCCCTTTGTTTGTGTCTCCCCCCACTTTTTTACCTGCTCCGTGCTGGAGGGAGACACAACTCACTGGTGTTCACCAAACCCTGGGGACTTGTACCCCTGTTTGAAGAGGAAGAAATAGTTCAGTGGGAAAAAAATGTCAGCCCTGTTGTTGTTGTTGGGCTTCTTCTTCTCCTTGAAAGAATTCCAAAAGTTCTGATGCTGAATAAAACATTTCTGCAGTGACCTTTGCTCTGGGGACTGGATTTAGATCTGAAGCAGTTATTTTTCCACTCCCTCTTGGAAATGAGAACGTTTCCACACGAAGGGGAGCTTCTCCACTGAAATCTGGTGTGTGCCCTCTCCTGCTGGCAGAGATCTGCAGGACACCTTGGAATATTTTGGTTCCTGTGGTGCTCTGAGCCAGAATTCCAGTGTCACTCTGGTCAGGATTTGATTTCAGAGTGAAGCCTCTGATTTAACAGGGATGGCACAGCTCAGCTCCTGCAGTGCTGCTATTCCAGGCATCCAGAACTGGGAATTCCACTGGAGCACGGGGCTGGAAGGACCTGGGATTGCATTTTTTAATCCAGAAACACTTACACTCCAAAGTTTTGGACAACATGAGCCATAATCAGTTCTCAAAATGTCACAGCAAGCTTTAACTTGGTGTGCACAACCAGGATCAGTCAGAGCTGAGTTGGTTCTGGTGCGTTCCTGTGGTGGATCCCAGCTCTGGGGGATTCATCCTGGATTTCTGTTTCCCTTTTGAAGCTGGTATCTGTGGAATGGGTCGGTTTAAGAGACATCAAAATGCAAATATTATCTTTTTTCCTCTCCTCTCTCGTGGCTGAATTGGTGGTTCCTGATAATTCCCTGAAACTGGAGAGTGACCTTTGTGTTTCCTTTATGGAAATCACAGACAGGGATCTGAGGTGCAGGGGCTGGGGGACTTTGGGGTGGAAGCTCCTTCCTCTGGAGATGGCACTTCCAGCTGCAATCTGCATTTTGTCACACCTGCTGGAAATACTCAGCTTGCTGCCTTTCCTGTCCTGTTATGTTGATAAAAAGAAACTTGGTGTAAGGATTGAGAGGTCGTGGAAGATGCAAATTAATTTAATGAATCACTTTACTGGGGCTCCATTCCCGTGCCCTGGGCTCCATCCCTGCAGGTGGAATTGAGGTGCAGGGATGGGGGTTTCCATCTCAAACCCACTCCAGGGTTCATAGGGCTGGGCTTTACATCTTCTCTGTGTGTGTCTGTCCCTCTCTCCTCACTTCCTTCTCCTTAAAAAAAATGCAAAAGAACACAGAGATGAATTTTCATTCTGAAGGCTCTAACTTCAAGTAAGTGCAGACTTCTGACTGTTTCTTTCCTTCTTTTTTCTTTTCTTTCTTTCTTTCTTTCTTTCTTTCTTTCTTTCTTTCTTTTCTTTTCTTTTCTTTTCTTTTCTTTTCTTTTCTTTTCTTTTCTTTTCTTTTCTTTTCTTTTCTTTTCTTTTCTTTTCTTTTCTTTTCTTTTCTTTTCTTTCTTTCCTCCTTTTTTTCTTTCTTTCCTCCTTTCTTTCCTCCTTTCTTTCCTCCTTTCTTTCCTCCTTTCTTTCCTCCTTTCCTCCTTTCCTCCTTTTCTCTCAATCTCAGCCATCTGAAAAGGGCTTTATCCCCTGCACCCCCCTTTTGGGGTGATCCCAAAACTCACTGGGTAACACAAGGATATTTCCTCAGAGGAAATTTCAGATTTCTGCTCAGAGGCAGCAGAGCAGGACTGGAGTGGCCTGGATGAAATCCCCACTGACGCTGGCTTGCCCTGTCACCTGAAGTGACAGAAGTGCGTGCCTCAGTTTCCCCCTTAACACAAACCATTGGGCAACTCCCTGGCTGTGGAAAGCGCTCTCAGATCCCTGATCTGGAGTTTTTTTGGGGTTTATTTTCCCCATTCCTGCTGCCAGGAGGATTTAATCTGCGTGGCAGAGTTGGATTGTTCCTGCTCTCTGTGGCCCCTGTGAGTGTGCCAAGGCCAAAGGAACGCCTGGGCTCTGCTGCTGCTGTGGGGTGAAACCAGGAGCTCTCCCCAGCTCCCTGTGTGCCCCAGCCCCCCCTTCCAAGCCCCCCAAACCCACAATGATCTCTCCCCTTGTCCTAGGGAGTCAAAGTCCTTTGTTCACTGCTAAACCCTGCTCTCCTGCAAAGAGCTGCTGTTGTGCCATCTGTCTCTTTATGAATTTTTTAGTAGACTGGATGTTTGTGGGGAGTCAGGAACTTAAAGTGCACTACCCCAGCCATTTGACAAGTGGTTCTCTTAGTGCCTTATTTGTTTGTTTCTTTTTATTTTCCCTTCTCTTTGAGACAAAAAAAAAAAAAAAAAAGAAAATTCTCTGCTAGTTGGCTGTCCAAAACATCTTGCAATCTTTGATGTGTGCAAACACTCAGAGCTGGTAAATGGACTGAACTGGAGAAGTAGCTGGTGTCACTTAATCTTTTTCATTTAATGTTGACAGACAACAGATTTTCCCTCGAGCTGGGGAGTCAGAAGAAGCTTAGATATCTTTTTGAGTGTGCTAGAGAAAGGAAGAATGGACAGGTTGGGCCCGTGGATGTCCTGGGTTCTGCTCCTTTCTCCCCACCACAGCCCCTGCATTTCTGTAGCCATTCACAGGGTCTGTGTTCAGCTATAAACCAGGCACGTGGCTTTCTGACTTCCCCTGACAGCACAAAGACACATTTGCTGAGAACTGGTGTGTGGAGATCATCACTCTGGTGATGTGCAAGGGCGTTGCTTTCAGAGCAATTTGTAAAGTTTCTCTCCCCCAGGACTGTTGGTTGCTGCTGCTGCAGCTCCTGGAATGGGGCAAATCAGATGGGTTTGAATCACTGCTGGTTTCAGATCATTTTGGGGAGTTAAACAGAGCTGGAACCTCATTTCCACCAGTGTTTTGTGCAGGTTTTCTCCTGGCCTTGTGCTGTCACTGTGGGCTTCTCTGCCCTCCAAACACAGAGGTGCCTTTTGGGGTATTTTAGAGGGAACACATGTGTGGGAGGGCCCACCAGCATTGATCACCTCAGTTCCATTAAATCTCTAACTGGAATAGTGAGCTCATCTCCTGACCTGAGAGGGAGACATGGCTGAGCCTAAAGCAAGGGCACATTATATAACTTAAAGAAATAAAATCTGATGTTTGCTACTACTGCCTGGGAAGCCTTAAGAAAATAAGCCCAATGAAGACCAAACCCAAAGGATTTTAGCAGTTCTGCATAAATCAGAGAAGCTTCCCTGATGCTCTGGACACAAGCAGGGATGGATCCCAGTCCTGTTGGATCAGCTGAGATAAGGACACTGATTCGGGCTGAAACCTGCACCAGCAAGGCAGAGCTGGGAGCAAAGCTCACACCAGGTGGAGGGGAATCCTTGCTCCTTTCTAAATGGAGGCACTTGGCTGTAAATGGGGAGAATTTGGCCCAGTTTGTGCTCACAAACAGTCAGCGAGGAGGTCAAGGGGCTGCTGACCTCAGAGGGACAGAGAGCAGAGTGAGGAGCCATTGGAATCAATGAGCTGGGTAGTAGTGGAAAGGGGAATGGAAAACAAGTTTCCCATGGACTAAAGCACCTCTGGGAATAGAAGCTGAGGATAAATTCACTGTGCAAACAGCGCAGAAGAAATTCTGGGTATGCAGAGCAGCAGTGTGTGACAGCTCCAGGCCTTGGGTCTGCGTTTGCCGGGCTCTGTCTGCGCTCATCAATAAAAATGCCAATATTTCAGAGTATTTGCATCCTAATGAAAGCATCCTCTGTGTATTTATGACCTGAAATACTCTCCCTTCTCACTTCTGCACTCCTCTCGGCCTCTGTCTAGACCTGGTTTTATGGACTTGTCACTTCATCTGCCCTAAGCTCTTTAGTTACTGCCTCTTGCTTTCCTTTTGAACCTTTTGTTTCTCTTCATCCCTTCCCTGGGTGTTCCTTTCACCATCTGTTTCTGGTGGGATCTCCCATATTTTCTGCCCCTGTAAACATCCCAGGGTTTCAGCCTCTCTCTGAACTGATTGCTTCACCTCTGAAAAGGTTCTCCCAGTTAATGTGTTCCAGCTTTCAGATGGGCTGTGAAACAATTTGTCCTGCTCGGAGCATCACCCCAAACCCCAGCAAAGAAAAGATTGAGGCTGAAAGTACACAATGTGCATCTGAAGCTTCAGTCAGTTGGAGAAGTCATGTCAAAGCTATTAAAATCTTATCTCATTTGCAAAAATGATGAAGGAGACAGCCTGTAGGACAGGGACACAGGAAGGAGTGGAACCCAGGTCTTGTATTCCAGGCTGGATCCTGTAAGCAAGTCCTGGAACAACATTTTCCCCTCTGCAGCTCTGATTCCCATTCCCTTTCCCCTCCCCTGCTTTGGATCTTTAATCCTCTGCTGTCACCCAGGCCACATCCTTCTTTTTCCTCCTTATTATCTTCCCTTCTTTTCCCCATCCCCTCAGCTCTTTTTCCTTCAGGAATGAATCCCAATGTCTCCGTGGGCATCCCACTCCACAGCCCCACGTTTGGTGCCTTTTCCTCCAGGTGGAGTCCACCCAAGCTTGCAAATTGCATTGGATCAGTGAGCCCATAATGAGCCTTCCAAGTCCAAACAGTGCAAGTCTGCTGGGATTTTATTGTTCATAAAGCTCCTTCCCTGGGGAGTGATAGAGCCATTAGGTGTGTGCTGTGTTTAATATTTGGTCATGACAGGAAGCAATAATTTTCTCTCTTTTGCTGTGGCTCCCCAGTTGTTTTTTAAGCAGTCAGCTTGTTCAGTCTCGGTGGCTGGGAGCCCATTAGGCAAACAGCTCTTCCCTCCACCAGTTTGTGTCCCCCTGCAAAGGCTGTTTCAAGAAAATAGAATAAAAATCAAGTGGCAACCGGTTGCCCTGTGGTGGCTTTTAATGCCTTGCCCTTCTCACTCACCGAGAGGAGTTGACATGAGGCTGTTTTCAGCAGAAAATGGCATTTCTCGAGCTGATTGAGATTTTATTTTTACTTATTTCAGCAGAGAACAACCACCAAATCTCCAGTTTGCATGGTGTGTTATGGGTTTGGGTGTTTATCTCGTGCAAATCCGTTTTGTAGCGCCAGTGGAAGCAGCAGGAAGGTTGCATTCAAGTGTTCCAGGAGTGGGTTTGTTTCTATCTATACAAACAGAAAAAAAAAAAAAAATGAAAAGGGTTGTGGGTGCAGCCTGTAGGAAGCTGCTCCTCTGAGTGTCCCTCCCTTGCACTCCCAACGCTTCCCTCAAAGAACCAGGCAGCTTCCTCCGTGGAATGTGGGAGGAATTCTGCACCCTCTGTGCTCTGCCACCAGGCTGCTCCTCCAGCCCTGACCATCCCAGGAGCTCCCCTGCTCTCTGCTCAGGGCTCTTCCTTTGCTCCAGGGGAAAAGTTTTCCACTCCCTCCTTCCCCCTCTGGGTCCTTGCCTGGGATCTCCGCAGCTCAGTGGGAGAAGTTTGTGTCAGAAAAGGGAAAAATAATTGGCTGGCTCTGTCCCAGAGCTGTTGGGAGGGCACAGAAGCACCAGGTGGGTTGGGGGAACACAGGAGTTTGGTTTCTTTCTCCAAACCAAACCTGAGAGGAAGATCCTGGAGTGTCTGGGAAGAGGGAGGGCAATCCCAGAGGTGCTTAAAGCAGCTGAAAGCAGCACACAACAAACACATGAAACCAACTCATGGCATAAAGGAATGAAAGCTGAGTGTGCTGACGTCTCACAGATCATAATTAATTAGTTTTTTTTAAGAGGTGTGCTTGGGTTTCCTTACCATGAAAAGTTATTTTAAATTGGATCCTGGTTCAGCAAAGTGATTAACACTTGGTGTTATCCAGCATCAGCATCAAGGAGGGTGTATGTAAATAGTTTAAATGAAGTCAAGTCCTGAAAAGTGAAAGTGCAAAGATTGATAATTGGGCTCCTGCTTCCTTTCAGAGTCACAAAGTTTCTGTAAGAAAATTCAGGTCTTGAAACTGCCTTTTTTCTTTCTTTTAAAGATGAAACTTGAATTTCTCGTGCTCCCATGACTCTAAACCACAGGGTGCAGTTTGGGGTGGCTGAGAAAGCTGAGTTCTGCCCCTTTCCACACCCATTCACCTTCAGCTTTTACTGTGGAAATCATCTTGGAATTTATGGCTGCTAGAAAGTTCCCTGGGCCTTCAAACCTGCTCATGCTAGATGGTAATCTGGATTATTAGGAGTGCTTAAATATAAATTGTAACTTGGATGAGGAGTACTTAAATATAAATTGTAATTTGGATGAGGAGAGCTTGAATATATATTGTAATTTGGATGAGGAGAGCTTGAATATAAATTGTAACTTGGATTAGGAGTGCTTAAATATAAATTGTAATTTGGATGAGGAGAGCTTGAATTTGGTGGATTTGAATTTGGTTTTCCAAATCTCTCCTCTCTTTGGGAACGTGGATGCTCAGGGCCTGGAAGAGCAGTGACCACAACTTTTCCAACTGAATCCCTGCCTGTGGGGGATCCTTGCCCCTGCTGCTGACAAAGTGTCTGCTCAGTCAAAATTCCTCTGCTAGAGAGGGGAGAAAAAGCTGCCCAGTGTTGTGTCAGTGTCACTTGGTCACACAGAACCTCAAAAAAAAACCAAAAAACCCCAAGGAACCAAAAAAAACAACCCAAAAAAAACCCCCAACCCATCCTCTGGGATGTTTTGCTTAAAGATGTTTTGGTGGTTTTTTTTTTTTTTTTTAATTTCCCCTTTCCTCTTTATCTGAAACGTTTCCCAGCAGTCCTTCAGGGACATCTGCTTCTCTCATTTTTCAGCTTCCCTTTGGTGCCTTCAGAAAGTGTCACTGTCAGTCCTTTCTCCTCAGCAGCCAAACAGCACAGGCAGGGCTCTGCTCCTGCCCAGAAATTTGTCTGAAATGCAGCTGCCCCTCAGAAGCAGAGACTGAAACCATTCCTGGGGCAGGGAATGTGAGTGTGTACCCCTTTGGTTTTATTTTTACAGGGAAATAGGTGTATTTTATATGCACATACAATACAATATATTTAAAATAACATACCTTATATATAATATAATATAATATAATATAATATAATATAATATAATATAATATAATATAATATAATATAATATATATAATATAATATAATATAATATATTATAATATAATATAATATGATATAACATAACATAATATGATATAACATAACATAACATAACATAACATAATATAATATAATATAATATAATATAATACAATACATAATTATATATTAAATTATTAGATATTGTGGTTTTTACAGACATACATAACATTGTTTCACATGAAGACAGGTGAAGTTCAGTCTTTTTCTGCACACATAAACTGATGATTCTTTAGAATAATAAAACATCAAAACAGAGCTAAGGAGTTGTACTGGATATGCCAAAGAGGTTTTAATTCAGAGTTGCTTCTTCCATCCTAATTCCAGAATTCTCTGAGCCCTGAATGAGTTCTTATGAGGAGTATTCCTGTAATTCAGATCTTTGGTGTGTGAAAGTTTTCCCTTTAACATTGCAGCAGCCGCAGGAATGCAGCTTTAATAAGAGTGTTAACAATAATAGTAATAATAATAATAATAGTAATAATAATAATAATAATAATAATAATTCTTCCCTGCATCTTCCATGTATTTTACTTTTCTCTCTGTGTAAGAAACCCAGAGCTGCTTTGGGGCAGTGCCAGCATTGGCAGAGCAGCTCAGGGTGGTTTTTATCACTCCACTTCCACCTCCCAGCACAACTGAGCTCGTTCTGGGTACCAAACCTCCCATTGTGTGCAAAGTAATTCATAAAAATGAACAACCACGTAAATGTTTTTGGTAGCTTCTTAAAAATTGTCTTCTAGAGTTCTTCATAGGTGGGTTTTTTTTTTTTTTCATAAGTGGCAAAACATTTCAGTAGGTTTTGCCATCACTTGTTGAAACTCTTTGAAAGTAAGAAGCTTTTCTTTATGAAATCTGGTTCTGTGCTCGTGCAGCGTTCTGAAAAAGAAGAAAAAGTAATCTCAGCTTAAAAAGTGGGGATAAAAATCCCTCAGGAAAATGATTCTGCTCTTGTGCCCCCCAAATCATCCCTGCTAACGATGGGGGTCTCTCGTTTCCAGGCTGCTGCTCCTAATTGATGTCATTCGATCTGAGCTGTCTGCTGGGCACTGAGTGGCAACTGAAACACGAGCTGGGTTTTGAAGGGTCTGTGTGAAAAAAATTTACTGCCCCGGCGGTGTCCCTGCAGGATTCCCCAGCTGGGGAGGGAATTCCTCTTGTGGGCAGAGACAAAAAGTGGCTTTTAGTCCGTTTTTGCCTGGCCCAGGTCTCATATCCCTAAATATTTGCTGGGAATGGCAGTAACCTCACTGCAGAGGTGGGACAGCTGAGTGTCCTCCTGCACTCAGGGCTTCTGTGGGATCAATGATTCCCTGTCACCCCAACAATCCACCTGGAAAACTTCCCCTTAGAAGGGAAAAAACAGATTTAAAAAAAAAAAAAAAAAGTTAGATTAAAACAAATAAAATAAAAATATTTTTATTTTATTTTATTAAAAATAATAAATAAATAAATAAAATAAATCCTCCTCCCTCACCCCACTGAAAATTTCCCCTGTCCCACAGTCCCATCTCCCTCCTAAGCCACGTTTTCTCCTGGAGTTCAGCATTGTTTTGCCAGCCCACCCCTCACAAAGCAGAGGTCACACCAACACGACCCCTCTGCTGGTACGAGGAGGCTGCTAAATAATTCACGTGGCCAACTTGATTTCGGGGGTCCACATTTGTTTTTTCCACTCTCCTAATCAAGATGCTCATTTAATTCTATTCCAGCACCTGTTCAGCAATTAACACCCTACAATTTGCATCCTTACCCTGACATTTGCTATCTTTCCAATTAGTTTTTATATCAGTATAATTAGGTAGGGTTATTACAGTGCATCAAGCAGGGTCGAGGATATTCCCAAGCCTTTAAGCTCTTTCCCAGATTTGTTTAGGGAAGCCACTGAGGGTAAACGGTTGATTAGGATCACTGTTTTTCTTCTTCATTCAGATCAGGCGAAAACTGTTTCCCCATGTGGCCCATGAAAGATCAGGGAAATATGTCAGCCTGTAAGAACTAATATTATGTAGTTCGTGACTTTTTGGGTGAATTTACAGGGGGATTAGGAGTGAGGGTCAGGCTGTGCAGCCCCTTGCAGCAGCATTCACCAGTAGCCTCCATTATGCTTTTATGTTCAGCTGAGCAACTTGCAGCAATGGTTTTCATTTTTAAAATAAATTCTTTGTTTTTTATTATTATTATTTTTTTTTTTTTGGAGTTGACGTGTGGGTGGGTGAAAAATCCAGATTAGAGGGGTGACCCGACCATATTGAACACTCTCCTTAATTGGTGAAGGCTCTGGGAGTGGAGTGGCTGCTCCTAACACCTTTTAATTTAAATTTCACAGAAGGAAGGTCTCGCTGTTCAGCTGGTGATTGGTTTGGGTGGTGGGTTCTCCTGGAGTTAAAAATGGCCCTGCAGCCAATGTGGACCTTCCCAAAATTGCTGAATTCCAGCCAATCCCCCCCTCCATACCCAGGGCTGACAGAAGGGAGAGGGATGTGTGTGTGGGGGGAAGTGGAGAGGGGAGATCTGTAGTATGGATCAGAAGGGAGAGGATATTTTGTTTTTCTTGCCTCACGTCACCCAGCTCTGCACATTCTCCTCTTTTTTCTAAGGTTCAGTTTGAAATCATCTCCCTGCAGCCCCCAAATTATCCCCTGCATCTCTCTTCACTCAACACAAAGGCTGGAATTACCAAGAGGCAACATTGCCCTTGGCAGTATTGCAGTGAAGGGTGGGATGGGAGGAAGATTTGTGCTGGGGAAAGTGAAGAGCTGGATTAAAAAGAGAAAAAAAAACCAAAACCAACCCAAAACTGCCACCCTGCATGTCTGAATCTGGGTGTTATTCTGAGTTTTTCTGCAGTGCACCTCAGTGCCAGCACTGGCAGAGCAGCTCAGGGTGGTTTTTATCACTCCACTTCCACCTCCCAGCACAACTGAGCTCATTCCAGGTACCAAACCCCCCATTGTGTGCAAAGTAATTCATAAAAATGAACAACCACGTAAATGTTTTTGGTAGCTTCTTAAAAATTGACTTCTAGAATTCTTCATAATTGTTTTTTTGTTTTTTTTTTTCCATAAGTGGCAAAACATTTCAGTAGGTTTTGTCATCACTTGTTGAAACTCTTTGATGTTTGTGATGCTCTCCAGGCCTTGGCAGGGACCTGCTGGGACCCCCAAAGAGGGATCACCCCAAAATCCTCAGGCTGGAGAGAAGCAGAGCTCTCCTGTGCTCTGCTGGTGCAAGAAGTTCCAATGTTTGCATGTTTGCAATAGGTTCACCCTTGCCCAGCTTAATGTTATTTTCTGTAATGAGCTTCATCTCTCCCCGTTCTGTTGGGGTTTTTTAACCTCCAGTTGCCTTACATTGGTATCTGAGCAGGCTTAGAGAAATATTGGGGTAAAATACCTTGGGGAACTGGGGCTGCAAGGAAGAAGTGAGAGGTTGTTTCATGGAGTGGGAGGAAGGGGTTGGGTGTGAAGAGGGCAAAGCAGGGCACGGCGAGAATGGAATTCACTCCCTCTGCCAGTGCACAGAACCAGCCTTGCCCATCTCCCTCCCCAGTCTGTGAGAGCAGAACCTGATCTAAAAACCCAAAGTATTCCCATTCATTGCTTGGAACTATGGCTCAGGCTCTCGTAGGAGTTCTCAAATGGCTGGAGCTAAAAAGGAAGAGAAATAAAGAAAAAAAGGGAGAGATTTTTGTGAGGGTCAAAGCTCCACTTGGGGAGAGCAGAATCGACAGAAGCCCCTGGGTGGATGCTGTGCCCAGCAGATTTCAGAGCTCCTGCTGTGAGCAGGCAAAGCAGCTGCTAACCTGTGCTGACAGGAACTGTGGGGTGTCCTTTTTCCAAGGTTTTGTCTCAGCCAGGAGCCTTGTTCCTGGGCTGAGCTGTCTGGATAAGAATGTCCTCTTTATACATTGAGTCCTACACATGAATGGCTGTAAATGTGCTCTGAGGGAAGGGACAATTTGTGTAAATCTGATTAAAAAGGAGGAAGAGTCTATATTGAGGAGGCTTTTAATGAGGTTTTTCAAGCTCTTCTGCTTAGCTGGGTGCTCATCTAAGCTAAACCCTGAGCAGTAGAAATTTTCCCTGATGTCCACCCCTGTATCTGCTGTTAAAATCTGGAGCCTGCTAGGTGGGTGGAGGAGAAAGTCACCAAATAATTCCATTTAACACAACCATGCTCTGTGTTGTGCAGGGTGAGGCCAGCATCTGATCAGCTTGTCTGCACTGCAAGCTCCCACTTCACCCTTTCCCCTGGAGAGATTTCAGAGCCTGGTTACTGTGGGCCAGCCAGGCCTTACAACCATCCCTCATTTAAGAGTTCTGAAAGGTTTAGAAACTTCTAATGGAGGGGCAGGAGGTCTCCTCATAACGACATCAGGTTCTGGTGGCACTGAAGGGCTGAGTTTCACCACGGCTGGTGGCAGGCTGTTTCTTAACCAGCTGTGGGAAACCTTCTCTGAAGCTCACCAAGGTCTGGGACTTCAAAAATTGAATCTTTATCTCCCCCGTCACCATTCAGGCCAGATCTGCCATGCTGCCTAGGAGCTGATAATTATAATCCAAATCTAATGGCTGGCTTGGAAAAATCAGGCAGCAGTTGGTGTTGTAGAAACTGCTGGCTCTTCAGAACTTTTGAAAACTGAAACCTCTCCAGCCCATTGCTTTTGAATTTAAGGATTCTGTTCTAGATCGTTGTATCTAATGTACACAACACGAGTGACTGTTCCAGGAGAGAGAATGAGATGCACCTTTTATCAGGGCCCAAAGAGAAAATTGAACCTGCAGTGTCCAGCATGTGCCTGTGGTGTCTTTCCCTGCAGTTTTGGGTGGCTCTGTGAGTGGACTCAGAGTTACAAAAGTTGGGTCTTTTCCATCTGGATGAGGTCATGCTGGCGTGGCCCTGCTCAAGAACCTCTTGCTGTATTTTATTATTAATTAATCTCCTGCTGTAACTTGGGGAGTTGTTTCCCTGGAGGCAAATGTCCAACAACTGATGGGAGCTCCATCCACTGGCACAGGGATGTCAGAGCCTCAGTGTGCTGCACCCAGGAGTGGGAGAAGAAAGAGCTCAATGAAGTAAATGAATAATCACGTTAATGATGTTTGCCGAGTCTCTCATCCAGCGCACCAGCCAGCGTAATTGCTTCAGAGCTTTGTGTGAAAGCCAGCAGGCTGATGGAGAAATATAAACAAAATTATTCCCTTCCCTTTACCCCAAAACAAGAATATGGCCATTAATAAGGGCTCTTTGTTTCCTAAAAATCTAAAAATAGAAGCATGATGTGTGAGCAGGCGAGGTTTGTGTGTGTAATCAGTACTGCCTGCACTGCCAACTGGATTAAATTTCCTCTATTTTGGGGGGGGGGATCTTCCAGGGCTTCTACAGTTGTGTTCACAGAAATGAAGTTTCTCTGCATCAACCTCTGAATATTTGTGTTTGAGGACCGGCAGTGATCGGTTTTGAGCTGTTCTTCCAACCCTAGATTTATCAACACGTTATTAAACCGAAACGAGGCGAAGCTCTGCAAATCCCTTTTTAATCTTTATGAGCAAATCGGGGGGAAACAATAATAATAATAATAATAATAATAATAATAAAGGCTTGCACGTTCAAAGTTGACAGCAAAGTTTAAAATGTAATCAGTACTGCCTGCACTGCCAACTGGATTAAATTTCCTCTATTTTGGGGGGGGATCTTCCAGGGCTTCTGCAGTTGTGTTCACAGAAATGAAGTTTCTCTGCAACAACCTCTGAATATTTGTGTTTGAGGACCGGCAGTGATCGGTTTTGAGCTGTTCTTCCAACCCCAGATTTATCAACACTTTATTAAACCGAAATGAGGCGAAGCTCTGCAAATCCCTTTTTAATCTTTAAGAGCAAAATGGGGGGAAACAAAATAATAATAATAATAATAATAATAATAATAATAATAATAATAATAATGGCTTGCACGTTCAAAGTTGACAGCAAAGTTTAAAATGTAATCAGTACTGCCTGCACTGCCAACTGGATTAAATTCCCTCTCTTTTGGGGGGGGATCTTCCAGGGCTTCTGCAGTTGTGTTCACAGAAATGAAGTTTCTCTGCATCAACCTCTGAATATTTGTGTTTGAGGACCGGCAGTGATCGGTTTTGAGCAGTTCTTCCAACCCCAGATTTATTAACACGTTATTAAACCGAAATGAGGCAAAGCTCTGCAAATCCCTTTTTAATCTTTAAGAGCAAAACGGGGGGAAACAATAATAATAACAATAATAATAATAATAATAATAATGGCTTGCACGTTCAAAGTTGACAGCAAAGTTTAAAATGAGACAGGAATCTGACGGATTAGGGACCATCAGCAGGGTGTTTGGCTTCTATATAATAATGATAATAATAATAATAATAATAATAATAATAATAATAATAATAAAAATAAAGGCTTGCACGTTCAAAGTTGACAGCAAAGTTTAAAATGAGACAGGAATCTGATGGGTTAGGGAGCATCAGCAGGGTGTTTGGCTTCTCAGTTTTCCTCCTGGAAATCCTCCCTGGGTGAGCTCAGCGCTCCGAAGCTGTCAGGTACAGGAGGAGGTGGCTGCTGTTTGGAAATAAATGAATTTGTGGGATGAAAGGTCACCCAAAATATTTGGGAATTCTGCAGCTGGCACCTGGGTTCCCTCCTCAAGGTGCTGCTGCGTTATTTTGGGGGAATATTTAGGGGGGGAAAAGGGATGGGGAAGGGGGAACCTGCTGAGTGTTTTTGCAGCCGGGAGCAGGTGAGCAAATCGATGAGTTGCTCGGGTGTTTTTGTGAGAGGAGGGGTCAGGGAGGAAAAAACCAAACCAAACCAAAACAAAACAACAAAAAACCAAACCAACAACAACAACAAAAAACAAAAAACCAAAAACCAAAACAAACAAAAAAGCCAACAAAAAACAAAAAAACCAAAGAAACAAAAAACAAAACAAAAAACCCAACAAAACCCCAACAAAAAACACAAACAACCCCCCCAAAACAAACAAAAAACAAAACAAACAAACAAACAAACCAACAAAAAAACCAAACCAAAACAAAAAAACCCCAAAAAAACCCAACAAACAAAGAAACAAACAAACCCCAAACCAACCAAAAAAACACACACCAAAAAAAAAAAAAAAAAAAAAAAAGAAAAAAAAAAAAGTGCGCGGGGAGGGCTCTGCATTTTAACACCTTCCCTGCTAAGCAGGAGGCCGGCTCGGGGATGCTAAATTCCTGTCTGCGAAATAAATCCGTGCGCTGTGCAGTGCCGAGCTGTCAGCAGCGCTTTGCAGTGATGGGCTTTGGAGAGGTTTGCTCTGGCTCCCGGAGCAGCCGCAGCCACTAGGGAGCTGTCTTTAGCTCGGATTTCAGAGTTAGCTCATTAGACCAATAACAGCAGACACTCACGGGCTTTTTTTTCTTTTTTTTTTTTTTTTTTTTTTTCCTTTTTTTTTTTTTTCTTCAAGAATTTATCAAGCCGGGATGTATTTACAGAGTTACGGCTCGGTGATAATAACATTACACCTCCCTTTTACCTGTTGCAATGGTTCTCTCACAGAGATCAGCTTCCCCGTTATTCCTGCCTGCTTCTCTCTCTCCCTGCTCGTCTCTTAAAAGGAGCTTGAGGTTGTTGAATTCTTTGGTTTTTTTGCAGATTTGGGGGTTGGCCTTGTATTTTTGAGCAGTAGCCCTAAGGATGGAAATGGGAAAATGTTAACACTGTCACTCCAGCCATTAGGAAAATCTGTCCTGTAGGATCTGAGGAGATGAGACAGCCCTGCTAATTCCAGGGCAGGAAAAGCTATGGAATTACCAGAAAAGCTGAAGCCAGGGACTCCAGTTTTGGCTAATATCTGATACACTTCCCCTTAACTAAGTAATTGAATGTCTTTGCTTCAATTTCAGCAGTCAGATCTGACTGGTTTGGGGTTGGAAGTCCTCAGTTAGATTCCATTAATAAGAGGGAGAAAACTGTGAAAGTAAAAGAATAAAGAAAGTATTTTTCAGTGTCAGCTCTGCCTTGCAGCTTTTGAGCCTGGGCTAGGTCATCACCAACACCAGCCTGGCTTGTTACCAACAACATTTGGGATTGTTAAAGCAGAGCTGTGGTACCACGGCTGGAAGTGGGAGTAAAAGTCTGGAAATGTGCTGTGAAATCCTGCCTGGAACCCTCAGAGTGCTCGGAGCAGGTGGGAATGCTGGGGCAGAGGAGGCAGGATGTGATCTGGGGAGGAAGGATGTGAGTGCACTGTGACCTCCCAGGGAAAAATGTCATCACCCAGGGCTTGGCTGTGACAGGGAGAGCAGGGATGGATGGCAGGGATGGATGGCAGGGATGGATGGCAGGGGTGGATGGCAGGGGTGGATGGCAGGGATGGATGTCAGGGATGGATGTCAGGGATGGATGTCAGGGATGGATGGCAGGGGTGGATGGCAGGGATGTGCCTGCTCTCCCTTCCAGAGGAGAAATTACTCAATCTGCCCCTTGTTTCCAAACACCTGGTGGCTTTAGGGCTGGAATGGAGAGAGGAAAACTGGAAGCTAGGGGTAACTAGAGGTAAATACCTGTTTGGGTAGAAGGTGAGAGTGTTGGAAATTCTTTTGAACAAGCAGGGGAAATCCCTCAGCTGAGCTAACACAAGTTCTTATTTCTGTTCCATCAAAATACTCTCCCAGCTTTGGATCTCAGCCTGAAATTCGTCCAGCTGGTATATCTCTGGATGGGAAATAGTCCAAATAGGACTGACAGGCAACTGATGTCCAAATTTCTTTAACCAGAGCAACGTAACCATAAATAAGTTTAAAAAAAAATTAAAATAATAATAATAAAAAAGTAATACAGTGTCAGGTTGGTTAGGAGAACATGATAGGTGGTGGCTTTTCCTTATCAAACAGAAGATGTTGCTTCCCCTGCTGTCCCTCTGGCTTCTGATTTGTTTTCCTGAGGGAAGGTGGGGTTTGTATCTGGTTCTGTAGCTGGAGCTGACACCAGAGATGATTCATTTGTCACAGCACCTCCTCCATTCTGTGCTTTGCTCTGGAAAAGCTGCACTGGAGGCTCCAGTGCCCAGTTGGCATTTGGGTTCATTCCCTGCAGGAGCCGTGGGATGAGCAAGCCCAACACGGCCATGCCTGGCAAAAAAAAAAAAAAAAAAACAACAAAAAAAGCACTGGCAAACCCAGAATTAATTAAACAGCTGATAAAGTTTCATTTGGTTCATTTTCCTCGCAATAAACCGCTAATTATGTCAGAATGGGAAGGTTTTCTGAGCCCTGCAGCAGGATGGGGCTGAAATGGCTCCGAGTGCAGAGCCACCCACACTCTGCTGCTGGGGTGGGAAGAGCACAACAACTCCAGAGCCAAGGGATGAGGTCGAGGAGGAAGTGGTGGGTTCTGATGGTCACATCTCTCACTGAACCTCTCTGGTTTCAGCATCTCTCTGCTCCAGCTGACAGGGGGAAGCTTCCACTCAGACAGCTGATGGTTAAAATGGGTTGGAAGCTGTTTGGGGCTTTGTGTTTTTTGCATAACAGCTCTCAAAAATTGATAGTGGCAAAGCTTTCCTCTCTTAGCAAGAAGGTCTTGGAAGTTGTGTGTTTCCTATTATTGCAGGGAAAAATCCACCCCATTTTTTCAACCCAATAAAGGTAATGAAGAGTTGCACTGCAATACTTCTTGAAGCCTGAAAGGAGCATAACTAATAATGGAGATAATTTATTATGACTGTTTAAGATTATTTTTGGTAGAGAGTTTATTTTTTTCCTCCAGATCCCCAAACCCTTTTTTCAAAGATAAACTTGCAGGACACGGAATAGGATTGATCAACAGTATTTCTGAGTTATTTAAATTGATATCTTCTGTAACAATAAAAATATTTTTTCGGTTAATTTGTCCATTACCAACTTCCCATTTCGGTGATTGTGTGCTCATTTCAGGACAATTTCCTTAATGAGAACTGCCCTTCTTTGAAACTTTCCAATCAGGTTAATGGGTTTTGCTTTTGAAAGTGTAAAATAGCCAGCTCCAAGTGTCCAAATTAATCTGTGACTGGGACTTTGCTTGGAATATGAGTATGTGGAATATCAGACTCCATGATAAAGCTGATGTTTAGGGAAAAGTCAATAATCCCATCTTGAAAGGGTTACAAAGTTTTTGATGGGAAGTTTGGGCAATGCTGTTGTCAGAGCCCAGGCCTGAAGGCAGCAGAACAAACTGATGTCACTTCAAGGTCTCTCTCAACGTTATTTTTTTAAAGATTGAGGGTGGTGTAGCCCTCAAAAAACAACAGCTCTGAGTGTTCCTGCCCTGGTAAGGGCACTCCTGGAAATTGGGCTTTTTTGGGGATCCATCTGGCAGCCCGTGTTGAGGGCAAGGTCCTCCCAGATGTTCCCAGCTGTGTGGCAGTTTCATGCATGATCTTGTGTAAGGCAAACCATCTTTTTAGGCTGTGTCTCATCCTCTCTCTCCTCCCCCATCCTCCTGTGGTTGCTTCTCCTCTGAGGTTAAGCTCCAGTCGGAGAGAATAAAATCACGAGGAAAAGGGAGCTGGGGTTCCTTTTTTAGCATTTCAGTTTTATTTCTTCCCAATGACACTTGAGGAGCTGGAGCCTGTTAAAGCTCTCTCCAAGGAGCGAGGTTGCTTTTGAGAAGGGAGGACCACGGGGGAAATGCAGCAGCAGCAACAAGGAAAGTGCACCAGAATCCCTCAGACCTGGGCACCCTCCAAAGAGCTCTGGCTGTCGTAATTTACACACCTTGCCTAATTCAGAGCACATGTCTCAGCTACAAGAGGCACTCAGCAGACATGCTGCTGTCTTCCTCGCAGTGGGCCTGCTGTGAGTTTGTCAGCAGTGCTGTTAACAATGACAAACTAGTTCATCAATGTATTGCTCTCTTTTTTCTTCTTCTTTTTTTTTTTTTTTTTTCCTTTTTTTTTTTTTTTTTTTTTAACACCAATATCCCAGAAGCAGCAAAAAAAAAATCTCTCCTGTGTTGTTCCTGGGCTGTAGCCTGAGGGGGAAACTCAGCAGTAATAGAGCTGCTGGGTGCTGAGAGCCTGTTTTTTCATCAAAGAATTGACAGTTTGTCCTTTAATATCCTCGTCTGTGGGTCGCTCTTGAATCCAGGTGGGGTTCCCTGGGCTGCTGGTTGTGTTGGTGCAGAGCTCACAAATGCTGCTGGGCCAAGGGCTGGGAGCAGTAAATGCACTCCAGGCAGAGTCCCCTGTGCTCCTGCATCATTATTTTCCAGCTCTGCCAGGTTTGGAAGGGTCCAGCCTTTGGGTCTGAGCCTGTTCTGGGTCTTCTGCGTGGAGCACAACCAAGTTAGCAAATCCTCCTGGATGCAGAGAAGCTTGGGGATGGGATGGGGAGAGATGTCTGAGCTGGCTCTGTGGGAAATCCAGCTGGATGATCCCATGTCCTGGTGACTCTTCTGCCACTGCCATCCCCTGGATGGCCCCTCATAATCCAAAAATCCCCACCTTGCACTTACCCATGGACCTGTAATCCACCCCAAAAACGTCCACTTGCACTTTTCCACGGTCCTTTAACGTGCCCCCAAATCATCCCTTCTCCACGGACTTTTCAGCTGCCTGTTTGCCTGGGTGGGTCTGATGGGAGTGGAATAGAAATCTGCTGAAATGAAAGACTGATAACCCAAGAACAAGATCAAATGGAACTGGTGAAAATTTCTGGAGGCTTCTGGAAGTCCTTTTAGGAGCAGATTCTGGGAACAGATGCAGTGGGAGAGAGGAGATAAAGAGCAAATAAGGGTGGCTAAGCCAGCCCAGAGCTGGGAGCCTTGGGTTTCTCCTTGCTTCAGTACAAAAGTGTCTTCTAAGGTTTATCTTCTCCTCAGGCTCCACTGAACCCAGGAGACCTCAGGTTTTAGGCACCCATCAGAAAGTTTCTGGCCAATAGAAGAATGAACTCCACCATTTTCATGCTGATTTCGTGGATTTCTTAATAGTCCTCAGTCCTCAGCTGCCTTTTTGAGGGGGGTATCTGTGCTGGGGTGTGGAATGGGCAGACTGGGAACTGACCCCTCTTAGCTGATAAAGGAACCTTCCCCTCTCCCCCTCCCCACTGCTCAAGGAGCTTGGTCTGACTCATGTCTGGCCTCTACAACATGTGGTAAGAGTTAAGAGAAAGAAAAAAAGGGAAAAAAAAAAACCGAGGGGGAAGGGTAGGATGAGGAGGTGCCACTGAATTTAGTAAGAGTCCTTAGAATTTATGCTAAAATCCTGCTGGGAAAGCATACACACCAACACACACCAATGCTTCTGCAAGGTTAGAGCCAAGAAATGTAAAATTTGGGTGGAGGTGTTCAGCAAAGACACAGGGCTTGCAGGTAGAAAAAAAAAAAGGAGAAAGAGGTGTCAAAAGGAACATGAGGGCAGACCCTGGGCTTGGTGGAAACAGTCCC
The DNA here is from genome assembly GCA_027886175.1 of Phylloscopus collybita. NCBI lineage: Eukaryota > Metazoa > Chordata > Aves > Passeriformes > Phylloscopidae > Phylloscopus > Phylloscopus collybita. Next base: position 1,006,869 of record JAJNNQ010000087.1, on the reverse strand, counting down.
AAAGCTTGTTGAATTCCCACTCCATTGGATGCCAGCTGGGGGCCTGTTCTTCTCCCAGAGAATGTTTGGGAAGAGCTGGTGGAACTCGCCCTTGGCTGCGGCGTTGGGCGAGTGTTTCAGGAAATAAAATGGATGCTGTTCAAGCCAAAGCTGCAGAGCCCATGTTCCCTTAATCCCAGCCATATTTTTTCCATCCCGGTGGGAAGGCGGCTTGGAAGCATTTCTGAGCAAGAAGATTTGTTCAAGGGGAGACTCGTAGAGCTCAGCTGCACAGGTCTCTCTCAGGTTTGGGGGCTGGTTAACCCTTTCCCTGAGATGAGGGTGGTTTAGATGTCCTTTGCCCTCTGAAAAACCCCAAGCTGAACGCAGGAACAACATGGAGTCTTCAGATGTTCTTTTCTCAAGGTTTTTCTCTTGTTTATTATTTTTTATCTTGTCCCTTTTTCCCTGTGCCTGGCCAAGGCCTGTCCAGCATGGGCATCAGGGGACAACTCCTTGCTCTGAGGAAGGCTCCTCATCTTTTATACAGATAGCTATGTACAGATTATTTACAATTACAAACCAACATCTACATTCTATTGTAAATAGAATATAGATAAAAGTAAACAGGTCACTTCTACACTGACCCAATCCCTCTAAAGCTGCTTGGTGCCACCATCACTGCAGAAGATGGGGATGAAGAAGAAGAAGAAGAAGAACCCCAGGCACTGCCCAGAATCCTCCACCTTGTCCCCATTCACCCCTATTCTAGAAACCCCAAATGTGAAAACTAAACTACTTTTTATCACACTTTGTGGCTTGTAATTCCTCTCTCAATGTTGGAAGTCTTTCCCATGGACTGAAGTCAAGACCCTTGCCTGTCTGGGCTCTGTGCCAGGGTCTCCAACCCCCCCTGTACAGATCCCAGACCCCCCTGTACAGGTTTTAACCCCCCCTGTACAGGTTTTAACCCCCCCTGTTCAGGTTTCTGACTGTCCAGGGTATCCAAAGGAACACCCTGGACTCCCACAAGTCTCAGGCCTGGGTTTGCCTCGTGCCCCAGCCTTCCCACTGCCTTGATCCCAAATGGTGGGAACTGCTCCGGAGTCAGGTCTTAGCCCAGATCCTACAGGGAGAGTTTGTGTTTCCCTGGAATATCTTAAGGCCACATTTGTTGTGTTACCCCTGTGTGGGCTTTTTTGGCTGCCCGTGCACTAATTTGTTGACATAAGAATGGAACCATATTTTCAGAGCAGCATCTGCTTGTCTTCCTTCCATGAGTTCTGCATATTTTCTGCTCTGTTTTTCCAAAAGCTGCTGGGCACATGTCCAATAGCCTCTCCCCAGCTCTTCCAAAAGTTGATTCCTGCAGTTGCCCAAGGGCCTGAATAAGGATGAGAAAAAAAATAAAAATAAATAGGTTATCTGCATGAGAATGATTGATTGATTGATTGATTGATTATTGGATGGATGGATTGTAAGAGTGCAATAAAATTGGAAAAGCCTTCCCTCTCCAGGAAAATGTGTGATCCATGGAGTCCACAGCCATGGAGCTTTAAAAGCAAGGCCTTGGGGTGTAGTTTGAGCAGTGCCATAAAATCAGACTGAAATCTGCTCACTTAGGGCTTTGATTTGTGTTTATTTACAGTACATTAGCTCAGATGGTGCCTCTTTCTCCACTGCAGGGCTGGTGGAGTGAATCACAGAATCCCAGGATGGTTTGGGTTGAGAGGGGCAGGGACACCTTCCACTGTCCCAGGGTGCCCCAAGGCTCATCCAGCCTGGCCTGGGACACTTCCAGGGATCCAGGGGCAGCCACAGCCAACAGATGTGTCTGAATTTCACTCACATTATGGACAAAGGCGTAGCTCAAACTGCAGCTGAGCTGGGTTTAAGCCAAGCTTAGTTCCATTTTCAGGCAGGCAAATGCTGTTTGTTTCCCTCTGCTGCTCTGCTCCCAGAGGAGAAACCCCCCAAAAATCAGAACCAGGAACTGCTGAGGGCAGAAACCTCTTTCAACCCTCCCAGGTGGATGTGTGAGGACGTCTCTCAGCTTATTAGAAAACACGCTTGTAGTCCGGCGAGAGAGATGACCTGAAGATCAGGATCTCTGGAACACGTGCTTTATTGGTCGTGGGGATGCAGCCTGACTGGGGAAGGGTCCAGGGATCCAGTGCAAAGTCCAAGAGGGTCCAAGAGAAGGCAGGCAAAGAGGGGGAACTCCTTGTTACATTCCATTTTAACCCTTTCTATCGTGAATATGCTAATGAGCATCAACCAATCACCTTAAGATACAAAACCTACAGAATCTACATCCAGCCTATGGGAGCTACAACATTACAATACTACTCTACAGACCAAAATCCTGAAAAACCACCTTATCTCTGATACCTGAGAAGGTGCAGCCTTTTATTCATCCTTTTGTCTTGGCAGGGGTGTCACTGACCCACCCAGCCAAGGCCTTTCAGCTGTCTAATCACCTTCTTCCTGTCCATGCTTACAGTTCAAACTTTGCTTTTAATTCTATTCCTCTTGTGGGTTTCATAGTTTTAGAATCTTTTACTATTAAATTATCTCTGCTGGGCCTAGCTACTTCATCCTCCCCAACATCAGCTGTCCCTGGTACAAGTCTAGTGATGGAAAACCAAACTGAACAGCACATAGGGTGTGTAAAGGATGAACTTGTGGGCCAGCCTGGTGCTCCAGGAGCTGGGAAGGTGGATCATCAGCTCTCAGTCTTGTCATGCAGTGCCAGCCACAGCTCTTCATTGCCCCCCCCTCTCCTAACTGCTCGATTCCTTTGCTGATAGTTTGAGTTATTTCTTTGTTAACCTTTACACAGCCGATAACAAATTAAACATCATCATCTGAGTTTAAAATAGGCCGTAAATCTTGAGGCTCTGCCGGCTTCTCAGGTGCTTGGCACCGGGGGGAGCAATAAAAGGGCGTTTAAGCAACCTGGGAAGCGTTATCAGCCAAAGGGAGGCAAACAGGGCAGCTCTGAATTGTCCAAGGGAAGGTTGGTTTGCATAAATGATTGATCTGAAAACCTGGTGCTGATCAAAGTTGGGGGGAGCTTTTCAACCTGCGGGCAAGGCAACGTGGTTCCAGCGCTCCGGATGGTTTTGACGAGGCAAAATTAAAGGGCTGTAGGAAGATTTGTCACAAAAATCGCTCAGATAGCTGCCTGCCTCATCCCTGCCCATCATCTCCAGCCTTCTGCATCCACAGGAACCTGCTTTCCCCCTGGGGTGGTGGATAAGTGGGATTTATCCTCTCACATGAGATGGCCTGGACGAGGTTCTTCAGTGGGATTCTGTTTTCTGCTTCCACCAGCAGGAAGATGACAAAAGGTGTGGGGAGAGGCCAAAGAAGCCAAAGAGGACAAAAATGGGGGGAGAGGCCAGACCTGGAGCTGCTCCTTGCTGAGGTCTGGGCAGCTCCTCTGACCTCCTGCAGCTCTGTGGCAAACATTTGCAGGGTTGTGCCTACGGACAGGACTTTTTATTGATTTGATTTCTTATTTCTTTCTTTTCCAAAGGCGCTCATTCAGCTTTTTTAAAAGTTTAACAGCCATTACCTCTTATTGCAGCTGGAAATGCCTTTAGAAGATAAAAAATAAATAAATAATAATAATAATAATAAAAATAATAATAATAATAATAATTAAAAAATCAGGTGCTAGTTTTTGAGCTGTCTAATAATACGGAGTTTGCTTTTTTTTTTTTTTAACTTGGAAGAAAACCTACACAGAGGTTGCTGGGGTTTGGAACATCTGATGTCCCTTTGAGGGGCCAGCTGGAAATGCCTTTAGAAGATAAAATAATAATAATAATAATAATAATAATAATAATAATAATAAAAAATCAGGTGTTAGTTTTCGAGCTGTCTAATAAAATGGAGTTTGCTTTTTTTTTTTAACTTGGAAGAAAACCTACACAGAGGTTGCTGGGGTTTGGAACATTTGATGTCCCTTTGAGGGACCAGGAGCAGCTTTTTGGGCAGCTCCTTGGCGCTGCCCTGTTTATTTTTTGCACTTGGAGAGAGACTTTGGAAAGTTTGTGGTGCTCGGGGAAGGGGCAGCAGGACCTGGAGGAGGAGGAGGAGGAGGAGGAGGAGGAGGACCCGGGGTGTCATCAGAGGTGTCAGAGGTCGGCGATGCCAGAAGTGACACACTTGACCCGTCCCCCTGCCCCCTTTGCCCGAAAAAAGCCGGGAAAAGAGAAATTCCCGAGGGGGCAGCACCGGGGGTTGGGAGCTGCATCCGCAGCCCTGCCCTCCCCTGAGGTGGATAATTCGGTATTTATTGCCCTTCTCTCCAACAAGGTCTATGACACCTCGGGGACCCATCGGGGAAAGAATGCTGATTCCCTTTATGAATTTTTGATGGGGGAGGAGGAGCAAGGGAAGGCCACAGGGGGAACTTGTGAAACGTTAATATATATATATATCTTTTTTTTTTTTCTTTTTTTGGCGGTGCTGTGAACATCCCCTCTGATTATGTTTGCTAGGATAAACTTCCCTGAATGTCCCTTCTCTTCAGTTCCCCCCTTCCTGCCTGCAAAGCAACAAACCATAGCCAGGAACTCTCATTTCCATCCCACAACTTCATTAAGGACGGAGGGAGTTTTCAGCTGCTGCCCTTCTCCAAAAAAAAAAAACCAACAAAAAAAAAAATCAGGATGCTCAGTAAACAGGATATTTTCCTTGAACACGCTCTAAATGAGCCTCCTTTGTTCAGCTTTATTTTGGTGGTCCATGGGGGTGGCACTCCTGGGACTGGGAGTGTCTGAGTGTGTTTTCAGTGCCGAGGAGGAAATGAAAGGTTTGCTTTTATTAGAGAATATGAATGCACATTACTCAGCTGTGATTTCTCTTCTTCCCCTCACCAACACAAACGAATGTTCACCCCTGCCTTCTTTTTGCAGGTGAAATGTTCCCCCAGTGTGACCTTAAGTACAGCTTTAATCACTGAGGGGGTCTTGAGAGGTTGTTTTTTTTTTTTTTTTGTTTTTTTTTTTTTTTTTTTTTTTTTGTGAGGTGGTTTTCTGGCAAGTTTCCCTTTTTTTAAATCTTATTTGTAATCTAAACAAAGCTTTGCAGAAGTAATTCTGATTTCGCGCCTTTCTCTGCTGACTTTGGTCTGGTGTTTAATTCTAACTTTCTTTGGCACGGATGCAAGACCTGTGTGGTAACAAAGAGAGGAGCTCTTTGTGATTTAAAATTTAATTTTTGTAAGGGACCACCAGACATGAAACAGGGCAAATGGGTCCAAAGTTTGACTGATAAGAGGAGTTAGATGTGGTGAAAGAAGGGAAATGATGATACAGATGTTTCAGATGGTGATATCTTTGATTTTTAGATGAAAATCGTGCATCAGAAAGGTTTGACGTGGTTTTCCAGAGGTGCCACATCCTTGCAGAGACAGGGAGTGCATGAAATAAATAAAAAAAAGCCAGGACACTTTCCCCTTTCCATCTTCCTCTGCCCTGTGGGGGTTTCAGGGTGGTGCAGTGGCCTGGCTTTGGCTGGGACCTGCTGCTGCTGCTGCACCATCAGCACTCTCAGGGCCAGGGGGATTTTGGATCACAGAGGGATTTTGGACCACAGGGGTATTTTGAAATCAGGGGGATTTTGGACCACAACCTTCAGGCCAAATATTGATGCACTCCTTCCTGTGGAAAAAAAAAAAAAGGATCTGTGCTAGATGGGACTGTGAGATGCAGGGCCAGGACCAAATTTTGGGGAGAGGCAGAGCAGCATCTCCTCTGCTCCCTGAGAAGCTGCAGGGATGCTGGACACACTCTGCCCCTGTCACCTCTCCTGCAGTCCCCTCACCTGGGCTGGCCCCAGGTTCTGTCTGAGGGCAGTTTGGGCCCTGCAAGTTGTGTTTTCCCCTTCTCCCTCCCTGCTCTGAGGGCAGGGTGGCAGGCAGGGCAGTTTGTGTGATGCTTTTTTTGGGTGCAGCAGGTGTTGGCAGGTGGAGCTGCCTTCTGACAGCACAGCTCAGCTGGGGAATTCCTGGCTGTGCACTTCGGGTTGCACAAAACTCTTCATGGCAGAACTCAACACTTACATCAAATAAAAAGGAAAAATAAATCCTCTCCTCCCCACTTGGAGCTGGCTGCTCGTTCTGCTTTAATTTGTGTTCTGCTTTCACTCAGGTGCTGCCTCTTCCCACCTTGAATTAGGGTTTTGTGTAGGCTTGGGAGCCCTATTTCTGCCCCCAGAACATTTGCCAACTTTATTCTTCCTCTGATGAGAATCAGAGCTGCCCTCCACTAGCTGTGAAGCCTCTGAGATGATGTAAAATGATGTCACAGAACTCTCTGTCAAAAGCTTTGCATGGTGTGGTGAGCTGAGCCTCCTTCCCAGGGCAAGGTGACGCAAACACCGCTCTGATCAGTCGGGAAATCCCAAATGCCAGCAGAAATGTTGAGATTTTGAGATTATTCATGAGATTTTGATATTACTGTGGGCTTTTTACTTTGGGTGGGGCAGGTAACAAATGCAACATCTGCCATGTTGTGCTTTTCCTGTTGATTGACTCCCGAAACCACGTGAAAGCAGAGGCAATTCCCAGCACAGCCTCGGTGCTGGAGTCACTGAAATCAGTAAATTGTTCAGCTTTGCTCTGCTGAGCAGTCCTGGGAGTCAGCCAGGGGCCTGGGCTTTGGTGGTCTTGGTCTGGTAGATCAGGAAAAGTGAGAATCAGAGCTGCCAGCGTCCTGCCCTGCTCTGAGGGGTGCAGGTTGTCTGGGAGAGGGATGAAGAAAAGGGCATCAGGGAGCACAGAAGGTCTGCTCTGACTTCAGAGGAGTCAAAAAAAAAAAAAAGGAAAAAAGAGGTCTGGATCTTTGCCTTGGATTTCCCCATCTGTTCAATAAAGATTAAGATACTTTCTCTGCCTCCCATCAGGGTGTAAAACTTAATGGATTAGATTGGCTGCCTTCTGATGGCACCTGTTAGGTGCTGTGTTTTCAAGCCTGGTGGATGCTGTGTTCCCTCCTGTGAAATCTTTATCCTCGTTGTGTTTTGCAAAGTCAGGGAAACTTAATTTTTGTGTTCGTTCTCGCAGACTGGTCCTCCACAATTTGTTTCAATGTTTTCCTTCTCTAAACCAATCCTCAGATATTTTTTCTTCGTTGTGTTTCTCATGCTCCCTGTTTCCCTTCATGACCAACGCTTTGCAGCAGCCTTGCAAGGTAAATTTGATTTCTGTTCTGACAATGACATCAGATTCTTTCCCAAGAATCTTTAGTCCTGCATTATCTTCAAGAATCTTCTTCAGGCTCAAGCTAAATCTTAATTTCCTCATTCCTTTTTGCTGCACCAGGACCCGTTTCTTACCTCTTCCCTGTTGTTGTCTGTTCCAGATCTCATGAGGGTTTGGTTTTTCCCCCGTTCCCAACTTAAAAACCTTTGGGAACTTAGAGAAGATCTCCCAGACTCTTCTATAAAATATTTTGTGACGATCCACTTTGGCATCTTGGTTCACTTTGCTCTCCTTCTTTCTCCTGGAGTGTGTTGGAGCTTGTGGAGGAAACTCAATGGACCGGCAGTGGTCGTGCAGGACATTTTCAAACTCACCTCTGCCAGCTCTCAGCCAATGTTTGCTGCCTTTTGTGGAAGTCTCGTTGGGAACAAGACTTCCATGGCCACTGCAATATAAGGAAGATACAAAGATACCAGAGAGCATCTGATAGTTAGGGTCATGAGGATGGGAAGGGAAACCTTGAAGGGAAGATGTATGAGGAGTGTCTGAGATCACTTGGTCTGTTCAGCCTGGAGGAGAGGAGACTGAGGGGGGACCTCATTGCAGTCTGCAAATCCCTTGTGAGAGGAAGAGGAGGGGCAGGCAGTGATCTCTTCTCTCTGGTGACCAGGGACAGGACCTCAGGGAATGGCCTGAAGCTCTGTCAGAGGAGATTTAGGTTGGATATCAGGAAAAGGTTCTTTCCTCAGAAAAGGTCCTTTCCTCCTTTCCACCTCCAGCTCCGTGGATGTGGAAAGCTTTTAGTATCGGGAGAGACAGGGACAGCAACTCTCCTACCTCGTTAAAGCAGCAGAATATAAAAAGCCTTCACACAAATGTGTTAAAAGGAGGCTGTTAGGACCTCTTAAATAAAGCCTCCAATATAATCAAGCTGAAGGAGGCTGTTAAAAACATCCATTCCCGTCATGATGAAAGTGGGCTAATGCAAACATTGGTGCAACCCCCACTGGCACGCCAGCAGAAGAGTCCTGCAAACCCCTGCAGGAGCCTCCCCCTCCCCACAAAACGCGCAGCAGCCAGCCAGCCTTTCACAGGAGCCTTGCTCACCCATAATAAAAGCAAATTAGCCAGGCAAAATACCACAGGCATCTGTCAGTAGAATCCCTGATCTATTTTGAGTAACTTGGAGCATCTTGGTTCCCAACAGCCATCTTGACATGTGGCTGCACCGTAAATTGCTTGGGGAAAAAGCCAGGCATTTAGCAGCCGTAAAAGAAAAGGCTTCCTGCTGCTGCTGGGAAGAGTTTGCTGCTCCCCACGCCCCATTTCCCTGCTCCTGCAGCAGCTCTGCCTCTGGCTGAGCTGCAGGTAAACCTGTCTCAGCCTTGCTGGCACGTCTGCCTGTCTGTCTGTCTGTCTGGCAGTGTTCCTTTCAAGGGGTGCAGCTCTTTACTCTGGTTTCCACGGCGTGACGAGGCCTCAGTGACTCTTCAGCCTGTGACAGCGGATTTGCTGCTGGCTGGGGTTGGTGGTGTTTCACCTGCTCCTTCTGAAGTGACCAGGGGTGTTTTCCTGAAGTGATCAGCCCAGTGGGGATGAGAGGAGAGGAGCAGATTCACTCCCGGTTCCTCTCCCCTGGTTGTTTTCTGGCGGCTCCCTCCTTAAACCCATCAGTCACAAAGTGCCACAAGTGTTGGGACCTTGGCAACTCCCAAATGGATTTGACATTCAGTTTCCAAAGCAAGAACCAAAATTCCCCATCCCTAACTTAAGGGATCCTTCGTAATCGTAGCAGAACTGGTAGCAAAGTGCTCATCCAGTTGGGGAGCAAGAAAATTCCTCAGGTTGGATCCTGCAGGTAGAGCTCCCGTTTGGTTTGGAGTAAAACCAAGCGAAACCAGACACCTGCCCTGCTTCCCCAGCCCCTCACAGGGGGTTTGTGTCTTCCTGTTCCACAGGAATTATAAATTATTCTATCTGCGTGAATTACTGGGCTCCTTGTTGCTAAAATTGCTGCTGGGTGACAGGAAAGCGCTGCCTGTGTTGTTACACCAGTCCCTGTGTGTTGGATTAATTGATTAATTGATTGTGGAGAAACATTTGATTGCAGTGGTTATCAGAGGTTCGTATTTGTTCCTGTGGGATGCTTCATTTTATCTGGTGTGGAAGAGGAAAAAGAGGGATGAGGTTAAAACCCAAGGCCTAGAAGCGGCCTGCTGGCAGTGGCGAGTTTTTGCCACGAGCTCCCTCGGTGTCTTGGGGTTACTCAGTCCCATGAAACCTTGGTTTTCCTGCCCAGGGAATGGTGATTGTGGCATTTCCTCACAGCTCTGAGACTCTGGGGTTGGGTCCTCGCCGTGTTTCATGTACAAGGAGGATTCTAAAAGGGCTGAGAGTTGATGGTTTAGTGCAAACACTTCCCACAATTTGCTTTGAGGATGATTCAGAGGCCGGAACGCTGTTGGGCATTTATTTTGGGGGAGGATGTTCAGGATCTCATCTCTTTCCATTGAAACTCCTTGTGAGTAAACAGAGAGTACGGAGTGCTGCTGGTGGTTTATCAGTGAGTTCCTGCTCTGGGTTGTTTTGTTCAGCTCCAGCTTTGGAAATTGCCTCTTTTTTTCTCTATTCCCTAATTGGATATCAGTCAGAAAACAACCCAGCCTTGGGAACATGAGATTTTAATGTGCAGTGAAAAAGTACCTTGAGACTGAAGCCTGTCACTGGAACTCATCTGGAATTGCTTACCATGGAGTAAATTTACTAGAAGCTGTGCTTAATACTGGAGTTTAAAAGGTGGCACCTCAAGAAATCCTCTTAATGTCTCAACAAGCTGATGTTGACAAGTTCTTTGCGTTAAGGACTTATGGCAAAGTCTAAATCCTTCCTCGGTGCGTTAGACAAATAATTATAGGGAATTTTTATCTGGATTCTTTGCTCTGAGGTATCCATTCATAAAATATTTACAGTAACTGCAGAGAAAGCAACAATCAGTTTGAGGAGGTTTTTTTTCTTTTCTTTTCTTCCTTTCTTTTTCTTCTCTCTCCTCAGAACTGTAGGAATGAAACCTAGGCTTTAAATTTTTAGCAGAGACATTTCCTAGGAGAAACTGAATTTTATTTTTCCCCCCTCCCTCCTCCTCTCTGTAAACTTTAATAAATGCAAGAAAGGATGGGGATTCATACCCAAGCAATCACCCTGCTCAGAGGGTATTTCTTGCAGCTCGTTCCCACTTTTGTGTCATTTTCCAAAGTCTCCTGCCCAGAGTGTTACGAGAGCTCCTAAAGATGTCAAGTGACCACTCAGCACCTACCGGGGCCCACAAACCTTTATGGGAGTCAGCAAGTTCAGCACTTGGCTGGGCTTTCAGAGCAGCCCGTGATGGGAGATTGCCAAATTGGCCAAATTATCCCGAGTTTTGGGTCCGAAGCGGGGAAATAACACGGAAAAAAAAAAAAGTGCCTGCGGTTTGGAGGAGCTCTGCTCAATAATGGTTTAACCATTTTAACCACATCCTATTTAAAGGAAAAAATAATAATAATAAAAAAAAATTAATTTCCTTTTTATGAAGTGCGTGATGCAATGCTTCGTCTCCTGAACATCTCCGTCGGAATCGGGAGTGACTCGTAATTTGTATTATTTATAAATGTGTGCGGGGTTGTCTATTTTTCTGATTGGATATTGGTTTAAACATCATCTAAGGATCTTGTAAAGATTTAAGCCAGTAGCACCAATTCATTTTCTGGCTTCAAGTTTTCGCTTTTCATTGGTAGCTGCATAAACTCTGACAAACATTCCTGAGAAACCATTACTATTTAAATACAATTCCATGGCTTGCTGGTGTTTTTCAAACACACATTAATTTTGTATGGTGCCTAATTCTCTGTTTTGAAAAATAACCTCGATGTGAAGCAGCCGAATGCTCGAGGTGCTTTCTAATTATTTTGGATCTTATTTTGGGACAAAAAGCAGCAACGCATTTAGAAAAACTGTTTGGATAAATATAAAATATGCATTGGGTGCCTGCTCTCGGTTATTTCACATTGGAAGTTTCGAGTGCAGACAGAGATGGAATATTTAAAACACATGATTTAATTAGGGAACATATTGAATGAACACACAGCTACATGTGTTAGAGAATGGAAACACTGAACTGATCTGGATTCTCAGCTGAGGTATGCAAACAATTCCTTGGGAAAAAAAAAAAAAAGGAAGCAAATTCGCTCTTCTACATTTTTGCCTAAATTTTTTTTTTTTTCCCTCCCAAGCAAATTATTTTGCTGCCTAATTTATCAAGCAATAGGTGTTAGTTTATAGGCAGGAATGAGGGAGTCAACGTGAATAATGGCAATATTAATAATAATAATGATAATAATGGTGGCAATAATAATAATGATAATAATAATAATGATAATAATGATAATAATGATAATAATAATAGTAGTAATGATGATGATGACAATGATGATGATGATGATGATGATGATGATGATGTTGGGCTTGGTGGTTTGCATTTTTTCACACAACCAGAGGTTAATTGAGCTCCTGCTGAGTTTCCCAAACACGAGTGTCTTTGTTCCAGGTGTTTTCAGAACAGGCCCAGAGAGAAGGCCCTTCCTGTCCCAGGGCACTTCCAAGAGTTTCTCATTTTACATGATACAAACCCAGAAAAAAAAAAAAAAAAAAGTGGAAATTCTCCCCCTGCTCAGCTCCCAGAGCTGCTCCTTTGGCCCGGAGTTGCTTCCAGCTGGATGTAAACTTCCATTTGTATTTTATTTTATTTTATATATTTTTTTTTTGATGGGGGGGTAGATGTTGGGTTATGACTGAGAAGAATGAAAGCACTGAGGGGAAAGGGGGCCATCCCCAATTAATCTTGTGCCTCTGGGTTTCCCACTGCTGGTGGCTGTGGCCATTCCTCTCCCCCAGTGGCAGCCCAGTAACGAGGGGGGAGGCACAGCCAGGAGCTCGATTGTTCTGGATGAACTCTCAGCCATCCACTGGGAATTCTGGTACCTTGACCTCCCTGACCCTCAAAGTGCTGAGTGTGGAAAATGGGAAGTCTCCACGGGCCTCAGTATGCACAAGATGTCAGAAAAAATGCAGTTCTTGGAAAACTGTACCTTTTTTTTTTTTTTTTTCTTTTTTGAGGTTGCATCATTGTGCTAACATTACAAGTTTTCCTCTTTTTTTTTTTTTTTTTTTTTTTTTTTTTTTTTTTTTTTGTTTGGTTTTGCCCCCAAATGCACGTTTCTGGTTTTTTTTTTTTCTTTGTTTGTTTCTTTTGCATCCTTTTCAGTAATGTTCACGTTTTTGGGTGTTTGCAGCTGTCCCAAGAGAAGAGAAAAAAAAATAAAACAAAACGCCCCAAAAAAACGTGAGAGAGGATTTTTAAACACATTTACATGTTGTGCTCCTTCTCCCGCCTCCACCACAGGGGCTGGGATCTCTTTTAATAATCTCTTCCCCACATTCAGCCAAAAAAAATCTCTGCTGAACTTGAGTAAACTTCCTACAGCTCCTTTCGGGCTCATTAAGGGCCGAGCCATATTTCAATTTTGATATTTGGGTGTTTCCTCGGCAACAGGGGGGTTTTTTGGGAGGGGGATTCTTTTTTTTTATGATTTTTTTTTTTTTTTTTCATTTGGAGGCCAGGCAGGTTATGGATCCTTCACTTGCTGCTGTGAATTCCCAGGGATTGTTTGGGATGGGGTTGGTTGCAGAGGGGCTGCTTGGCACCCAAAGTTGCAATTTCTGGGCTCCTGAGCGCTTCCAGATCCCTCCTGCCAACAGCCAGGGATGTGCATGGTGAGCAGACAACTTGCAGAAAGTTTAGTCAACAGTTTAAGATTTCACTTCCTGAGCCAAGCTTTAATTTTATTTTATTTTATTTTATTTTTCTTCCCTCTCCTCCCCCTCCTCTTTAGAGGACAGCAGGGTGTGTTTGATTTACAGTTTGTGCAGCGCACCTCTTCGGGGCTGGGGTTTGTGTTTTTCTTGGTTTGTTTTTTTTTTTTTTATCTCATCCTATTTTGGTTTTTTTTTTTAAATGAACACACCTGCCCTCCCTCTTAGTTCACTGCAAGTGCATTCTCCCCTTCTCCCCAACACGATGCTGGGCATGGATTTAAGAGTTGAGAAGGAAAGTTCAGCTTAGGTTGGAGTAAATTAACTTCTCACTGGCTGTGCCTTGGTTTCTGCATCTTGAAGGAAAACCCCCAGATGTTCAGGAGGAACTGAGTTTGAAGGTTTTGAAGGAGTTTGAGCCCCTTATCTCAGCAGAGATGCTGAGGCAGCAGGCACAGGCCAGGCATTGTTCTGGATTTGCTAAATTATTATTTATTATATAAATTATATAACCAACATTCCCTGGTATTTGATGGGATTGCATCCTTGGGATGCACCTTAATGGAGAAGGATTTTTAATTTGGATGCTCTAGACATGGATGATGGAGTTTGGGTTTTTTAGGATGCTGTTCCTTGATGAGGTGTAATCATTTAGAGATGCCTCCCAAAAAATTCTTAATTAACAGAAGAAATCAGCAGACATAACTAATATAGCTTAAAGCATACGTACTGTATATGCAAAATTCTGATCTTTTACTCTTGAAACAGGAATGATTCTTATTGTGTCTCGTCTGCTACTTGAAAATAAAAATACAGAAGGAAGCTGAAGAGTAACTTTTTAAGGGATTCAGGAAAAGCCAAAGGGCTTCTTTCTTTACCTTGGTCACTTTGGACCTTTGTGAAAGTTTAAATCAAAACTGCCTCTGTTTTTCAGCCACTTCATTATTGTCAAAGCAAAGGGGACAGGACAGAGAAAAAAATCAGGTTAATTGTGCTCCACTAGAAAAAAAACCATAATAATAAATATATACATTCAGTATTGATCAAACGAGCCTTAAAAAAAAGAAAATAAATTCGAATTCTTAATTCCTGCAGACTAAACCCTTATTTACCTGAGAGACCAAGCATCTCCAGTGGTGGTTTTCTGGTCTTCAAGGTAAATAATGAACCTTTACAGAAGTGCTTACTTAAACATCCTTAGCCGAGGTCCCTGCCGGCTCCCCCGGTGTAAATTACGTGTTTTATGAGGCTGCTAAGAATTAAACACACAAACCAACATTTAAATAACACAGGGAGGCTTGTGAGAGTCTCCTTGCACTCCCATCTGTGCACGAGTGGGCCTGAGCCTAAAGATGAAAAGTTCTGGCAGGAATTATTTACAGCTCAGATCATTTTGTCTTTGCCTTTTCCACCCGAGCCAGAATTTGTTGCTATCAGCCTTAACTTTCAATTTCCTGGGCTTTGTCAGCTTAAGCCAGACACTTAACCTCACTCAGAAACTTTGTTATTTATTTAACTTCTTTCAGATTTTATGAAAATGTTGGGAGGGAGGGAGGGAGAAAAAAAAAAAAAAGAATTGGCTCAAACAATATTGAAGAGCAAAGTTATTTTTCACTTTCTTGAAACAAAGGGAAGGTGAAAAATGCTGAGATTTTTTTTTTTTTTTTTTTACCACTACTCCCCCAGAGAAAAAGGGGAGGTCGAGGCAGGAAAATGGGCTGGCTGTGTTGTTTGACTTTGCAATCACAATTCCAAAATCCAGATGTATAATTAAAGTCAGCGAGTCAGAAAACTGTAAATGTTGCAGCAGACCTCAGCAGCACGAAGGGTGTGTTTATCTGGGGCTCAGAGGCTGCAACAACAAAAAAAATTTTTTTTTTTTTTAAATTTATTTTTGGGTTCAAGGAATCTTCAGCGAGTGTGACACACACACACAAACTTATCACTTTTAGTGAGGGATTTAAAATGCCAACCACTCTTTGCCTGCAATAATTTTTTTTTTTTTCTTGCAAACTGCTCCTTCTGGACTTTGCTACAACATCACTGAGGATTGGGAAATCAGCACCCAGAGCCACCAGTGGTGTTTGCATCCTGCTCTGGGTGTTCCTGGAGGTTTTCTCTCAGAAATCCCTTTTTTTTGGGTGTGTGAGGTTTCCAACTCCCAGCTCTTCCTGCATTCCAAACACATTCAAGAGAATGCAACCAAGTTATGGAATCAGGGGATGATTTGGGTTGGAAAAGATCTTAAAGTCCCTCTTTTCCCCACCCCTTGCCATGGGCAGGGACACCTTCCACTAGCCCAGGTTGCTCCATCCAAATCCTGATGGGTACAGCTGAGCTGAAATATTTTAGGAGGTTTCCTATCAGCTCTCCATAAATCTTGGGGGCAAGGACACCTTCCACTAGCCCAGGTTGCTCCATCCAAATCCTGATGGGTACAGCTGAGCTGAAATATTTTAGGAGGTTTCCTATCAGTTCTCCATAAATCTTGCCAAATCTGGAGAAATGGCAAATTAAATCATTGTTGTGGGCATGGAGCAGTTTGTTATGCCACTGGAAGGTGCTCGTGCTGGTGAGGGAGAATGTCTGTGGTGGTAAAAAAAAAAAAAAAAAAGGAAATAAATAAAATCCTGATTGTACCTGGGCTAAAATTGCCAGGAGTTCTTGGAGTAAAGAATGGGAAGAGCAGCCATGGAGACAACACAGTGTTGGAGACAGCTCTGGGCTCAGAGGCTTCTTGCAGGTTATTTTTTTTTTGTGGCTCTGAAAATCTGAGGGGTCTAAGGATGTGTGCTGAGTGCAGAAAGATTTTTTTTTTATTTTTAAATAAAAAAATGACCAAATAAGCTGGGTTAGAAAAGCCAAGCCTTTGCCTCGTGCACCTCGGTTGTCCAGGTATGGATCCAACCACCTTGGAATGGAGAGGTACAAATATTCCTGCAGATATCCAGGATAAACACAGATATTCCTGCAGATTCTGGGGAGAAACACAGATATTCCTGCAGATTCTGGGGAGAAACAGAGATATTCCTGCAGATATCCAGGATAAACACAAATATTCCTGCAGATTCTGGGGAGGAACACAGGTATTCCTGCAGATATCCAGGATAAACAGAGATATTCCTGCAGATTCTGGGGAGGAACACAAATATTCCTGCAGATTCTGAGGGAAATGGACAAATGATGATTGATTTTGAGAGGATTGAGGGTTTCTCCTTCCCCTGCAGTGCCCCCAACCCTCCCTCCTGGCTGGAAGGGCCGTGGCAGTGGGAGCTGCTCTTCCTCTGGGCTTTTCAGAGATTTCCTTTCCTCAGCAGGATCCCGCCCTCTGAGGTGAGATTTTCCCCTCGGGTGGGGCAAAACCCAATTCCCCCCCAAACCTTTCCAAGGTTTGGAATGGCTCCAAGGAATGGAAAGGCTCCAAAAGAATTCCCAAAAAACCTCCAAAATCTGTGCGTTGGGTGGAGGTGTGAAATGATGGGAGGAGTGACCCACCAGCAGCTCCGTTTGTTGTGGGCTCTTTTATTGGGAGAAGGAAAGCAACTCTTCCAGTTTGCTTAATTAAACTGATTTTCTCTTAGTTAAAATATCCCTCCACCTGCTCCTGTGGGGCTCGGAGAGGCTCCTGCTCCCAGAAGGCCTGGGTGAAACTGGGAGGAGAGAGTCACATTTGTTTTTTTTTATTAACTCAGGCTCCTGAGTCTTCAGATGCTGTGTTTGGATTTGAATGCACAGAAGTAAAAGTGGAATTCAGGTGGTTTTCGTGGGGAAAATTCCCAAATAAGAGCAAATTTTTGTGTCTGTTAAAAAAAAAATCCAGTAACACTTCAGATTTTTCAAAACGCTGTGATTATTGTTTAGTTATTCCCAGCTTTTTAAAAGAGTTAGGCAATTATTTTTTTTTTAATTATTATTTTTTTTAAATTCTGGGATCTTCATACAGAAAATTGAGGTTGGGGAAGATGACAGCAAAAGGAATAAAAATTTAATAAAGCACCGTCTTTCTCCCTCTTGCCCAACCGTCGCAAAAATGCGGGCGAGAGGGCACCCTCAACAACAAGTTTTCTTCATTAAAATTTTAAAAAAAATTACATTTCACCAGCTCTGATTTTAGAAGAAATTATTCCTCTTACAGCCCGGATCTTCTGACAGAATTCCAGCGCCACGATGAGATGTGATAATTATTATAAACAAGCGCTGTATATAATATTTATTGATTTATTCATTAGCACGGTGATAATTCGGGGCACAGGTGATTGAAGCCACCTGGTGCGGTGCTGAGGAACTGCACCGGGGTGATCCCGACCCTGGGCATCCCAGGAAATCATGGAATTCTGCCCGAGGAAAGGGTGATCCCGACCTTGGGCATCCCAGGAAATCAGGGAATTCTGCCCGAGGAAAGGGTGATCCCGACCCTGGGCATCCCAGGAAATCAGGAATTCTGTCGGGGGAAAGGGTGATCCCGACCCTGGGCATCCTAGGAAATCATGGAATTCTGTCAGGGGAAAGGGTGATCCCGACCCTGGGCATCCCAGGAAATCATGGAATTCTGCCCGAGGAAAGGGTGATCCTGACCCTGGGCATCCCAGGAAATCATGGAATTCTGCCTGAGGAAAGGGTGATCCCGACCCTGGGCATCCCAGGAAATCATGGAATTCTGCCGGGGGAAAGGGTGATCCCGACCCTGGGCATCCCAGGAAATCATGGAATTCTGTCAGGGGAAAGGGTGATCCCGACCCTGGGCATCCCAGGAAATCATGGAATTCTGCCCGAGGGAAAGGGTGATCCCGACCCTGGGCATCCCAGGAAATCAGGGAAATCTGTCGGGGGAAAGGGTGATCCCGACCCTGGGCATCCAAGGAAATCATGGAATTCTGCCCGAGGGAAAGGGTGATCCCGACCCTGGGCATCCCAGGAAATCAGGGAATTCTGCCCGAGGAAAGGGTGATGCCCACCCTGGGCATCCCAGGAAATCATGGAATTCTGTCGGGGGAAAGGGTGATCCCGACCCTGGGCATCCCAGGAAATCATGGAATTCTGCCCGAGGAAAGGGTGATCCCGACCCTGGGCATCCCAGGAAATCATGGAATTCTGCCCGAGGAAAGGGTGATCCCGACCCTGGGCATCCCAGGAAATCATGGAATTCTGCCCGAGGAAAGGGTGATCCCGACCCTGGGCATCCAAGGAAATCATGGAATTCTGCCCGAGGGAAAGGGTGATCCCGACCCTGGGCATCCCAGGAAATCATGGAATTCTGCCCGAGGAAAGGGTGATCCCCACCCTGGGCATCCCAGGAAATCATGGAATTCTGCCCGAGGGAAAGGGTGATCCCAACCCTGGGCATCCCAGGAAATCAGGGAATTCTGCCCGAGGAAAGGGTGATCCCCACCCTGGGCATCCCAGGAAATCATGGAATTCTGCCCGAGGAAAGGGTGATTCCGACCCTGGGCATCCCAGGAAATCAGGGAATTCTGTCAGGGGAAAGGGTGATCTCGACCCTGGGCATCCCAGGAAATCATGGAATTCTGCCCAGGGAAAGGGTGATCCCCACCCTGGGCATCCCAGGAAATCAGGGAATTCTGTCCTTGGTCTGCTCTCCTCACTCCCAGCTTGGGAGGAGGAGGAGGAGGAGGAGGGAAGTTCTGGGTTCATCCCCCAGGGTCCGGGATGACTCCAGGAGGGAAAGGATTTCCCCGAGCGTGCCAGGACAGGGATTTCCCCCGGGATCTGTGGGTGAGGAGATGCTGCTTTGGGACTTTTGGGAACCCATCCATCTTCTCTGGCACAATCCCCGAGGATTTACAGGGCAAAGCAGCCCCCAAGGCGAGCTGCCCCGACTTTTGATGGAGCCCCGTTATCTGCAGCCCCGCAATAAACTGTTAATTACTCTAAAAGCTCATTAACGCCAGTAGCTCCGTGTAAGACCGGCGGGGACACCCCAAATGCTGCCTTTGCACAAAATATTTTCGAGGCGGTGCCCTGATATGGAATGGTCTCACTGGTTCCTGTCCTGTCTCTTCAAAGCCGAGGTTTCTCGTGCTTGGGGGATGTGTGAAAATTTGGGGTGATCTCTTCCTCTTTTTTTTTTTTTTTTTTTTTTTTTTATTTCCAAAGTTCCTTTCCTGTAGCGCTGTGGCCTCTTTGTCTTCTCATCGGGCTCAGCCTCCGCAGCAGATTCCCAGGCTCCTCTTTTCCCTTCTGTTCTCGGCAGTTGATTTAATGAATACATTTCAAAATCACTTTTTCCTTTCTCCCCCGCCCAGCTGCCAACTCCCACCCCCAGAACGCGCGGCTGAATGTGAACTGAATTCACATCCGCAGGCACTGATAGCTCTGATTGCACCAGAGCTTCAGATGATCTGGACTCTTTTATTCTAAACTAGCTCCTTTTTTTTTTTTTTTTTTTTTTTTTAAATTATTCCTTCTTTTCTCTTCTCCCACTGCCTGTGTATTTTGGATCTGGGGTGCAAGTCCATCTGGCAGTTAGAATGTGAATTAAATATTAGGCTGTGGGGGAAAGGGGGAAATCAGGGTGACCAGGTCGCAGCCACCGCCAGACACTGCGCTGCTTCTTTTGCCAAAAACCCTGCTGGCACGAGGTGGAATTCCCTAAATTCCCCTAACCAAATTTGCTCAGTGGTACAGTAAATATTTTAGTTCTCGTTGCTTAACGTTTAGCAGCAGGATGCTCGAACGTAGTGGGACTGCCTGATGTGTGTGTGTGCAGCTCTGCTTTCCGGCGCTCGGATATTTATGGGAATTTTCTGCTTCTGAGACCTCAAATTCAATTTCCATTGGCACCGATCTATGGCAATTCCCACGGATTTCGGTGGCACTGACAGCACAGGATCTCTGAATATCTCAGTGGAGCACTGGAGGACAGGGAATCTCTGCTTTCCTTCCCCTATCCCAGGTTACTCCAACCTGGCTTTGGACATTTCCAGGGATGGGGCAGCCGCAGCTTCCCTGGGAATTCCATCCCAACCCCTCACAGGGAGGAATTCCTTCCCAATATCTAATCAAGCTGCACCCACAAGGCTGCAGCCCTCAAATTTTCCTCTCCCTGGACTGCCTTATCTGGCGTTATCTTATCTCCACTTTCAACTTCCTTTCGCTTCTCGCCTGCGATAAATTCAGACTCAATTAACGCGTAACAAGGGACGGAACAGCAAAGTCCTTGTCCTCTGTTCATTCATCCCCGTGGCTGTAAGGAGTGCAGTAAAAAAAATTCATGCAAAGGAAGGAGTGGTTTGCTCTGAACGAACTCGGGACAGAACGTGGCCCCGAGATTCCTGCATTTCATGGACTTTGAAAAACCTGCATTTCCAAGCTGCTCCTGCTTGCAAGAGCAAAAGGCACTAAAGACCTGAATAGAAGTGAAGTAATGCAAGACAAGATCTGTCAGCACAGGCTTTAATGTTGCTTAACAAAATATGTTACAGTAAATCTTTATAGACTGGATAAGTACGTCGAGTTCCAACAAAGTAAACCAAAGTAAACATTTCTCTTATGGGAAATTAAATTCCATGTGGTTAGTGCAGAGCCATGATTAATTCAGAGGCAATGAGAATATAGTAAAGTTATTGACTGTGTCTGAGAAACAATTTAATGTCAGGGAGAAAAAGTGTGTGTGTGTGTGGAGGGGGGGGATAAAAAAAAAATATAAAAAGAAGTTTAAATACCAGCTAGTAGGAGGGGAAAAATAGAAGTGGAGTTTCTGATCTTTAATTATAAATGAAAGCATTGATGCTGTAGGTACTAAAGGGGCATCAATTATTGATAATGAGCTCGCTGCAGTATTAGGGAGGGATTCTTTGCACTGAGGGGATGTGTGTGTGTGTGTGTGTGTGTGTGTGTGTGTGTGAGCACACGAGTGTGAATTCCCTCTCTGCCTTCCCCAGGAACTCCGAGTGCTCTTGGACAGCAGCCTCAGCCCCAGCGCTGGGCTTCATGATGCTCGTTTCAACTTTAAATGATTTTTAATATTCCACATATGGTTTCATGGTTTTAAGCCTCCTCACTGGGAATGAACAAGGCTGTGGTATTATGATGAATAGTGGATCAAGTCCAGGAACACCCACTTGCTTCCCTACATATCAAACATGTGGCGCTCCCATTAAATCTGGGAATCTCCCCGGGGATTGGGGTTGTCCTATCTAATCCAGCCCTGTTTTGTTCCCCCGACCCGAATTGAGTAGGATGCATTGTTCCCATACATTCTTCTTTTAATTAAATGCAGTAGATATGTCATGTCAATGAAATATTCCAGGTCTGTTTTTACATCTGTAGCCATTTTCTCCTCCTGCACTTCCATTTGCCTTCTTGGAAAGAAACTCTCCATTGAATACAGCCTTGGATTAGTTGATTGGCTGTGTGTGTGTGTGCTGCCAGAACAGTTCAAATAAAAACCTTCATGTTGTTTTTCATTTTTTTATTTTTTTTTTTAATTTTTTTTGCCTATGTAAAACTAGCCCATAATGTCACAGAGACACTGCTCCTCTGAGAAGCTGGAGAAAACTCAGCCTGCAAATTCCCTGTGCTTGTTTTGCCCAGTGGATGGGGTTTGCAGCAAGAGCACTGAGCCTTTCCCACCTTGTTCCTGCTCTGATCCCTGCAGGAATTAGCACAGCAGGCACTGAACTGGGCTCGTTTTGTGGATTTGCTGGAATAATTTGGTAACTGATGCAGTGGATACAAAGATGCACCCTTATTTAAAACAAAACCCCTCTCTGAGTACCACGCAGATTATCCAGGTTTGGAAGCTGATCTCCTCTTAAGAACCCAGTGTTCAATTATTATTTTTAAAATGCTGGATTACAGCTACGAATTCTCTGGAGGTTGAACTGGAGCCTTATTATAAGGGGAACTACAAGTAAACATTATTAATTATAAAAAAAAAAAAATTGCTTAAATTAGGGGTTTTTTTTTTCACACCTGCTTCTTTCTTAATTAGCTCGTAGTCCACATATTTCAGTCAGTTGAACTCTTTAGTATTTATTCAAGCATACTTGACATTAACATACTGTTTGATGTTTGATATCCCGAGTTTTTAATTTACCACATGACAACAAATGGTATTTATGAAATATCAGTGAGCTGGAAAAATATCCCGTGTTGCAGCCCGTGTTGCTGGAAGCTGCTTCCTCCCGGAGGTTTCAGCAGAGCTCAAATGCACAAGGGGGAATTCGTGCCTCGTGCTGACACCCCTGGTTTTTATCCTTTTGCAAGATTCCCAGTCTGCTGGGGGTGCAGAGCTACACCAAGAGGGAAGCAGACTTGATCTGGGAGGAGTTGAGGAGGGGGAGGTTGAAAGAACCACCAAAATGCTTCCAAAATGATGTCATAACTTCGAGGTTTCTTACCAAAGGGGAATTTGTTCTGACACAGGCGTCACCGGCAAAATATCTGCCATCTATTTGTCTGGGGTTTATTTGTTGCATTTATTTGGATTTTTTTTTATTTAATTGACGGTGATGTTTACAGTCATTGGCATCAAAAATTTACCGATTTTGTGTCCCGGCAGCGCTGGGAGCTGGCCTGGCTCCGTTGGGTGCTGCTCACCACAGTCCCCTGCCAGGGAGAGAAAACTCACTTTTTGAAGCAGATTGTACAAACACAGAGCCCAGAAAACCACAGCAGCCTGTGGAACAACTTCCTGAGGCTTTCACAGCGGGGCAGTGGCAGCCCCAGGATTAGAGCATTAGTCCCTAAATCCCAGTTACGACAGCGTTTTATACCGGGGTTTATTGCTTTATTTATTTTTCAAGTGGGCAAGCTGAGGTATGGAGCACCCAGCTGGATTTTTTTGGTTGTTGGGGACAAGCCCCATCTCCTCTGCTGGTCCTTGGGTGCAGGGTTGGCTTTGGGGCTGATTATTCCCTCTGTGTCCCAGTGAATAATCTCACATTTGTAACTCCCCAGCTCGCGGCCAACGATGACGGCGCCGAGCGCTGGGCCAGCCTTAAACTTGCAAAAAAAAAAAAATCCCCAAAACAACAAAAATCTCTTGCCAAAACCTTGCTACCTGCTGTGCTGGGCTTGGTGTGTCATCCCTGCAAGGTTGCAGGGGCTGAGGGGAGTGAGGCTTTCAGTGGAGGGTGGGGGGGATGTGAGTCATTTGTTAAATCTGCTGCAGATTCCCTTCTGTCCTCCTCAGGCTCCCTCCTCTCTGACAGCAAAGTTTTCTCCTTTTGCTCTTGCATTGAGCAGGATCTTGGTGCTCTCAACTGTTAACCAACCTCTTGGTTTATTTACCCAAACGTTTCAGAGATGCCAAATGAAAAGTTTCTGGAAATAGGAAAATTAGGAAATTTCAAGCCAAGTTAAGCTCAGAACTTTTCATGGTTTTGAGTCTAAAACCTGAATTCGGTCTCGAAATCAAACTCCTTGTTTTAAAAGGTGATAATAAGATGTTTTTGGACTCTTAATGCCTTTGCTCCCTGTGAAAAGTGTAACAAATTGTAAACCTCCTTTTGCTCCCTGCATTGCCCACTGAAGCTTCAGGAGTGATTCTGTATTTGTAAGAACGCTGTTAATTATGATGGTGACATCTTTAGGGTTTTTTTTTTCCTCAGCCACGTGGTTAGGAGATTAAAAGTGCAAAATTTCTGAGGATAAATATGTATGGCTTTTGTGATCCTTACTTCTGGCTCAGCAGGAATGACCAGAAATGCAGCAGGAATGTCCTTCTAATGAGGAGAAAACTGGTACAACACCCAAGCTTCAGGGTAACTTTAGGGATTATTTGTAAAAAAAGCATGCTGGTTGTTTGAGCAGACACAAGTTGACACGTGATCTTGATCACCAGTGAGATGATTTATAAATCACTTTATCTCCAGTCAGGTGGCTGTGTGAACACACCTGTGTTACTGCTCAGTTTGATGGCAGGGGCTGCCTCGCTCTGTGCCATTTAAATGCTGGTAAATCAATAAGAGGAGGCAATAAGAGGAGGCAAAAAGAGAATATTTGTGCTTGCACCTCATGTCTCAGTGCCCCACACCGGGAGATGCTGCTGGGCTGGGGCTGGGCCGGGCTCTGTGCTGTGTGACGAATGAAGCAGGCAGAGAAACGTTAAACACGGAGGTGAGAGAAAAATCCCTCATGTTAGAGGAATGTTCTGAGCTGAGGACAATGTCTTCATGAGGAATAAATGGGAGCCAGATGCAGGGATTGCAAGGGGCAGGGTGAATCCAGTGGAGAGGGAGCTCGGGTTGAAGGCTCCCACTTGTCAGCAGGCTGAGAGAGCAGGAGAGGAGATGGAGCTTTATGGGGAGTGCCTGGAGCTCATTCACACACAACTGCATGGCCTGTGCCAGGATCTTCACTTTGAGTTTTAATCACCACGGGGTAAGGATGCACTTGGCTGGAATGGTGGCTCCTGAAAGGAAAGCTGGGGTCAGTGGAAGCCTTTCACTTGGTCTGGAACGTGGGGTTGGGAGCTGTCAGAGTGCCCTTGGCACGCCAGTGTGGGTGAAAAACTCTGGGTTTAGGGATGTGGGGACAGAATAATTGCTCTGATGAGTCCAAAGAGAGAGAAGAACGAGTATTGACCTTGAGGAGGAGGTGGCAGCATGGCAGGAGGGATGAGCAGGAGAGCTCAAACCACTGCTGGGGTGTTGCTGTGATTCATGAAAGCCACACTGCCCTTCAGCCCCTGCTTGACTGTCTGGTTCAGAGACACACAGAGAAAACAGTTTTTTTCCAAGGCTTACCCTTATCCCTGGCCTGCCAGGCTGTGTCACTCCCTGTCTGGAAGCTGAAACCTCACTTTATTCCCCTCATAATTACAACTTGTCTCTGGCAGGTGGACTTGGCCACGCCACTGTTGCCTTTGGGCAAAGCTGGTGGAAGAGCTGTGAGGGGCAGTGTCAGCCCCCAGCACTGCTGGAAAACGTGGAAAACAGGAGCAGAACTGTGAAAAAACCACGCTGCTTTGAAAATCTGCTAGCATTGCTTTGGACAGAGCAAACAAACAAACAAATCAATCAATACAAAGGCAATGTAATGAAAATTTTGTGACACGTTTGTGCCCATAAAAACTTCCATGGAGGCAAAACTGCCTTTGAGAGGCTGAGCTTTAACAGCAGTGCTGCTCCAGCCAGGGGCAGAGAAGGTGTTGGAGCACAATGCACAGCCTGGGCCTGAAATTTTTATCTGTTCTGAACCTGAGTGTTGCTCGAGTTCTCTCTCTCTCACGGGGAGGTCAGTGAGAAGTTTAAGGGAGAGAGAGTGGGATTCTGCCAGCTGCAAAAAACCAGCAGCTCCCAACAAAGTGAGGCACGTGGAGGTCTCCCTCAGAATGAGGTCCTCTGCTGTCTGGAAAGGAGAAGAAATATTTGAATAATGGTGCTTCACTGTCCCAAGCTCAGATCTACAGTCGTTAGGTCGAAGGGAAAGGCCCAAATCTAGGAAGGGGGTGAAGGTTTTGAAAGCTGCAGGTTGAAATTCTGAGTTACACCAGAGGGGAAAGAGCAGCAGGACCTGATTCTGCTGTTGCTCCTCAGGTGCAGGAGTTATTTTGGAGAGGGGCTGCTGCAAATAGAGATGCCAGGAATACTTCTGTAGGTTTAAAATCAATAAAATTGCTTATGGAGTGGTCAGCTCCCGTAAGAATGGGAAAGACTTAGGCAGAGGTGGAGAAGTTTGTGAGGATGCCTTGAAGTGGGGTTCCAAGAGGATGTGTTGGGATTGCTGGGCTGAACCAGCCTGGGGGAAGGAGGTGTTGAGGAGAAGCTGATCCAGAAGAAGGCTCGATGAGAAAGGCACCAAACCCAGCAGCCATGAAGGGAAATCCAGCCTTTTCCATCTGCAGCTTGAGGGAAACATTTCCCCTGCAACCCTGGTTTGCTTGCAGCTGCTTTTACCTCAAGTGTTTTTTTATTTTTTACCTCAGTTTCTGGTCCTTTCCCCTGTGATCTGTTGGTGCCTGACACCTGCTCAGGGTGAGTGGCAGCACCGGGACCCTGCTTCCCATTTATAAACAGGATTATTTATTAATCCTTTATGTGTGAGAGACTTTCTGCACCCAGAACAGTTCTGTGTGATTTAGAATATTTTCTTTTGCTCTGGTTTTAGCGAGAACTTAAGCTCTGCTGCAGTTCAGCTTTTGGGCTCCACCTGCACGAAACACACCCTTAAATGAGCCACTGAGAGGATGATTTTTCTTTAAAGACCACAATCCTAATGCCAGATTATTCCACATGTCCAGAGCCAGACCAACAGACCTGTGTAAACAAGACACCACAGACTCTCTGCTTGATTTTTTTTTTTTTTGATTTTCAACCATTAAAAAAAAAAAATTGTATAAAGAGGCTACTTCAGATTCTGCAGAAGTAATAATAAAACCAGACCTAATGGGTCACCATATGTGGAGAGGAGCTCTCTTGGGTCTTAGGATATACACTTAGAGAGTGAAGTAAAGAAAAGGAAAAAAGCAGTAATATTGGCAACTGTTGTTAGGTAGTATAAACAATAGCCAGCCATTGGCTTGGAGCAGAGGATCAAGTTCCAATAGCACTCAATAGGGAGCCTTCCTTAAAAAATTAGAAGAAGCTGGGTTGGAGCTGGTCCATGCTGGGAATGGCAGAAGAAGCAAAAACAAGAGTAAATGAATGGAAATTAAGCAGCAGGAAATGGGGATTTGGCACAAGGCTGGAATTTGAAACTGCAGAGAGGTGTCAGTGATAAAGGTTGGATAGGGTTTCTGGCCAAAAACAGAAAGAAAGAATGCAGATGTGTTCATTGAATAAAGTACAGATGTAGAAACAGGGAGGGGGGTGGGCAGTGCTGATGGGGAGAGAGGAATAAAGAAAAGGGGAAAAAGAAAAAAAAAAGAAGAAAAAATCTGAGGAGAAATCATGCTGAAAGTAGGTGCATTCATGTTTAATGTTTTCTTGGAACCGTTTTTCTCTGCGAGTCCGTGGAGAACACCAGGTCTGGGCTCAGCTCAGTCATGGCGTTCTGCAGGGAGCAGATTTTCACATCGCACTTACTCCTGCCCCTTGTGTGTTTTGGCCCCACATCCCTCTGGGCTGTGTGCTGCTCCACATCGAGGTGTGAGGTGGGGCTGGGGATCTGCTCATTTGTCATCTGACAGGATCTCCTCAGGAAAGAGGAGCTGATGTCATTGCTGGGACTACACCGTTTGTGTTCTGGGGCTCTCGTAAAGAGCCTGGGATGTGAAGTCCTCTGTGCAGGTTTTTATTGGTGTTATCATTTTCTCAGTTGTTTTTGTTCCTTGCTACCTCTCTGCAGTGGGGTATTTGTGCCTAACTCCAGGCACAAGGCAGCACAACCCAAATTTATCATGTATTACTTAAATAAGCCCACACTGTGGCAATTGACAGTGGGTATGTTCCTGCTAATTACAAAGTAGGCTGATTTGCTTAAACTGTTGTGAACATGAGCCCATTTCTCCCTGCAGCTGAGCAGGCTAATGACAGTTTTGTCTCCCTTTCTGCACTTCATCTGATGAGCGATGCTGTTGTCTTCTTCCCCCAAAGTCCTTTTATGATTTCTCCCAAGATTTCTTGTGTGGAGATCTGGCTTCCCACCGCTCCAGTGACGAGGGGAAGTCCTGTCACTGCTGCTGAACACCCAGCAGACCCAAAGCTGGGAGCTTTGGAGGCACGCAGCCATTTGTCTCCTGTTGATCTGAGCCCATAAAATAAGAAATATGGTCTTAGCAAGTCACCAGATAATCCCATAGCCTGGAGCAGAGCTCAGGGTGGGATCTGGACTTTCTAAACTTAGGCTGGGCTTCAGCTTTTGAACCAATTCCTTCAGTGCTGTCCTCACAGGACTGGAGCTCAGGGAATAACCAGTCCAGGGATCAGGCAGTGCCCTCTTCGCCTCACCCTGGAGATCCTACAAACATCATCACTTTGAATTGATGCCTCGTGCCTTGAGCTCCCAAGTTTAGATCTCTGTAAGTATACAACCTGTTGCAAACGTGGTGGTGGGTTTCTGAAGGGCCTGGCTCTCTGCTGACCCCCGTCCCTGTGCCATTTGCCAAGCAGCAAAGTTGGTATTTTGTGTCTGCTCCACAGTCAATAAATGACCTGCAGGGGCTGCAGGAGGCCAGAGCTCCCTGCAAAGAGCAGCCAAAACAGCCTTTGAGTGACATTGGACCAAACCATCCTGTGGCTTATGGATTTCTGAGATTAGACCCTCACCTTGTGATTCAATCTGTCCCAGGCCCTGCTGACTTTCTAAAGAGCCTGTCCAGGAAAATTGTTTCCCTACCCCAGGCAGTTGTAAAAAAAAATCAGCTACTGATGTTTTAGGCCTTCCCACGTGTAAAGGTGGGCAACCCCCTGCAAAAATCCTGGTTATTTGACTTTTGAATTCAGTGTGAAGTTCACAAAGGGGACTTTGTGCATTAGTGTGGCTCAGCACAGGTGAGGGGAAAAAAGATCTGGAGAAGTTCAGTAAAAAACAAGACATGGAGAGATGGAAAGGAAAACAAAACACAGAGAGGTTAAACAACTGCTCTGACAAAGATGACAGGAAGTTTGATGGGAAAACAGATTTAACAAGAGAACTACTTCTATGGATTTAAATCTGTTCCTTCCCCCTAACCCTTCTACCAGGAAAGATGCAATTCATCAAAGTTATATTGATGAATAAAAGGAAAGCTGTGAAGAGACATTAAAGGTCCCATCTCGGGGCTGAAGCCAACTTCTTCAAGGCTTTATGATGAACTTTCTTGCTGACTTTCTTGTGAGATGGTGCCTGGTGCTGGCTCAGGGCAGGGGCCAGGTTTGAGGTTAAAGGGCCCAGTGTTACCATAGAAGAACATGGAACAAAGTAGGATTGGATGTGATGTGCCAGTCCTCGTGTTTCCTGGTTATCTGTGGGTTTATGTGACTGCTGGACAATTTTCTGATCAAACTTTGCTGGTGCTCTGTGAAACCAGCCCAACCTTCCCTGGATTTTTTTGGGCTGACCATTGAAAATTTGTGGCTTTGTTGTCCTGATGAAAACTGTGGCTGTCAGCCTCAAAGGCTTGGGTCAGGGAGGGGAGGCCAAAATGTGGACAACTGGGTTGTCTCTTGAGCTCTGCCCTGCACCTTTAGGCTTTGTGATAGCAGAGTCTACAAGACATTCCAACAGATATTCTTATATTCTGATATTCTGAATTTATATAGATATTCTGAGACTTCATGAGAGCTTAGCTCCCATCATCATGGCAATTAATGAGCCTGGTTTTACAGAGAGGAAGACCTTGAGCAATCTAAACCAACAACAGTAAATAAAAACTTCCCTATTACTTATAAGGTATTAACTTCATCTCTTAATAAGCTCATTGTGGGTTTATTTGCTGTTTTCCTTCTAATTTTTGCAGTTTAGGACTTGGCCATCTGACTCTGGATTTTATTTTTTCATTAAGGCAGAAAATAAATGATATTTTGGCATCTAAGCATCATTTGATATTTAGCTCAAGTATAAAATGTCTCCACTCCAGAAAGTCTTTATTGCCTTTTGAGCTCTAGAAGGAATTTGTAGCTTTTTCACAGCTGTTGTTTTCCTCTTAGCTGTGAGTAGTGGTTGCACAACATTTCCTTTATGTTTCAGGGTATTGTTGGGAAAAAAAAAAAAAAAAAAGAAACCTGCAAAATGAAATGTGTTTTTAATGGGCACAAAATTGAAAGGAGCGTCATCCCAGGTTTTTAAGCAGCATTTGGCCACCTTCCTCATTCTGCTTCTCCATTCCTGCTTCTTGTCTCATCCCCTCTCCCCCCCCACCCTTCCTTTGATGGAATCTTTTAAGTGTAGATGCTACTTACATGCCTAAACAGCTGTAAAACTACCAGTGCAGCCCCCCCACCCTGGAAATGCTGAACAGATGTGCAGGGGTGGGATACACATCTGGGCAGCGCTGTCACCACCACATGGGAGCCTGGACCCTGCTCCTTCTTCCCTCACTTGGGAGGGCAGAGGGGGAAAAAGGGCTCTGCCCCAAGGTTTGGCTCCTGCTGCTGGAGCTCTTCACTGGGTAGATTGGGAGGGGAATGTATCCTCATGGGATCCCAGGATGGTTTGGGGTGGAAGGGACCTTAAATCCCATCCAGTGCCACAGGCAGGGACACCTCCCACTGTCCCAGGGTGCTCCAAACCCCGTCCAACCTGGCCCTGGATACTTCAGGGGTTCTATGATAGCTCTGATCCTAGTCCTGGATTCAAGTTTAGACCAGATCTAAGTAACACAGGAAGAATCTTACAGGATTATGGACAACTGAACCCTGTGTGAACACGTGGCAGAGATGCCAGAAGATGCAAAATTAATGTTTAAGCTCCCTCAGACCCTGAGGCTGGGGTTGAGGAGATGATCTTGAAGTATAGAGACATCATTGGAAAAAATAAAAAAATAAAAAAAAAAGCTCAACAAAGCAAGACACAAAAAAGGTGAGAAAGAAGAGAGGTTGGCATTTAGTGGTTGTTTACCAAAAGCATTGAAAAGCTGCATCTGAAGACACATTTCTGCTGCTAAGAACAAATGACCACACTAATAAAAACCTGTAGATCACAGTGTTTGGCACTGCCACCCCAAAAGTGTTCCCAGGAGAGTCACAGGCCCCTTGAAGTGCAGCCAGCCCGAGGGTGGGGGACAGCAATCAGGCAGGCAAGAGCAAAAAAAAAAAAAAAAAAAAAAAAAAAGGAGCAAAAAAAAGTCGTCAGGGCAAAAATAATTCCTCAGGAGAGCACCAAACCCTTCCCAGCTCCACCAAAAATTCACCCCTTGAGTACCAAAGTTAATGCTGGGCAGACAGGAAGCTGCCTTTCCATCCACATGGAGCGTGGGGGGAATTGTTGGGGGGTGTCCTGGGCAGGACTTTGATGTTCCTTCCAACTCAGGATATTGGATGATCCCACCATTCCACCCCTGTGTCCACACCCTGCACAGGAGAGCAGGTCAGAGGGAAGGGGTGGAGAGTGAAGAGAAGCAGCAGTTCTTTGGGAAATACAACAAAAAAGGAAAGGGGAATAGTGGAAAAAAACCCTCCTGGCTCACTCTGGCAGGGACCTGGGGTGGGATGGGGCTGCCCTTGGATGTGGTTGGTGCTCTGGGGACCCCTCCTCAGTGCCCACGGCTCTGCTGTGCCCCTCTGTGCCCCCTGAGATGAGGTTGGGTTGTGATCCCTGCCTAAAAGCCTTGCTCCCGTGAATTCCTGGCTCACTCCCTCTCCACAGGCTGCCTCCCACACCAAAAGTGAGTCAGACACCTCCTCCTAATCACCCACTTTGCAATAAGAAACCCTTTTTGCTGCCCGGCAGTGGTTTGTCCAGAACCAGCCTGGTAATTTCTCTGGGAATGCTGGATGGGATCTCTATCAGTGGTTTTATCACCCACTGGAATCAGAAATGTCTCCCCAGCTCAGTTTCTTGCTCTGTTATGTGCAGCTCTGACTGTGACAAAATTGATTCTCGGTTTTAAAACTTCAGGTCTTTGCAACATGCTTAAAAAAAAAAAAAAAGATCTGATTGAGTTTGGGTGTTTGTCAGTCTGAGCTGTCTTTGTGTGTGATGGGATGCCCATTTAAGCCTGAATTCAGCACTTTAAATTCAATTTAATTTAAATTCAGCATTTAAGCACTGTTTTAGAGGGTACCCAGCTTCTGGGGACATCCAATTTCCCTGATTTAATTCTACCTGTGGGCTTGCTGCCCACAGGAGAAATGGGGCTTGGTGGTACTCACCTCTAATTAAAGTTCTGGGCAGTTTTGTTTTATTAACAAGGGAGGCAGGTCAAAATTCCCGACCTCTGTTTTAAGTAACAGTCATTCTTTAAATCCTGAATTTTGTGCGAGACGGGAGACTGGCAGGGTGATAGGAGAAGGAAGGAGATGCCCTTCCACACCCCAAAAACAGGGCCAGATTTGCAAACAAGGTTGAGAGGGCTTCCTGACCTGCGGGGGTGGCTAATGGGGCTGTTTTTGTGCCGAAACTATGCGAAAACTGCAGCTGTGAAGAAGGCCGTGTCTGAGCCACAAGGTTTGGATTCATTTCCAGCTTCACAGGCATGGGCGTTGGGATGTGAGATTGCAGTCTGAGCTACTCCTTGGGTCGGATCCAGTTTAGATCCTTGTGTGGTTTTTTTTTTCTTTTCTTTTTTTTTTTTTTCGAGCTTGTTTTGTCCCTTTCAGCTCTCAGCCCTGAGCTGGTGGAGGTTTGCAGCCCTGGGATTCCCAGCGTGTTGTCAAGAGCTGTGCTGGAGCAAAGGAATCATAAACATCCTTCAGAGGCAGGGTTTGAGCCCAGCAGAAACGCAGATTTCTCACCTGCCTGGGTGAAATATTTGTAGCTTGGATGCTGTAGCTTTGCCTGGGCGTGGGGTTTGAATTAAAAATGGAATAATTGCTCCCTGCCCGGGCTCTGCGTGCTCCTTGCACCTTTCCCAGATTTTGGATTTGCAGCGAGCAAATTGCAATTCCTGCCCCAAGCAGGTCCCTGGGAAGGAGCCTGCCTGCAGCAGGGAAGGAGGATTTGCTTCTTTCCCCCCCAAAACTGCAGATCTCCATCACATTGCAAATGCTGAATTTAAATTAAATCGAATTTAAAGTGCTGAATTCAGGCTTAAGTGGGAATCCCATCACACACAAAGACAGCTCAGACTGACAAACACCCAAACTCAATCAGTTAATTTTTTTTTAAGCATGTTGTAAAGACCTGAAGTTTTAAAACCGAGAATCAATTTTGTCACAGTCAGAGCTGCAAGAAACTGAGCTGGGGAGACATTTCTGATTCCAGTGGGTGATAAAGCCACTGATCACATTGAAATCGCTCCCGATTTCAGCAGTTTGGCCAAATGTTTAATTACCGCAATTACAAAAGGGCACCGCGCCGCACGTCAATCATCCCGCCTGGCAAATATTTGCACATAACCAAGATCGAGAAGAAAACAAATACACGGGGTGGGCATATGTTCTAATTTCAATGTGAAATACTAATCTTGGAGCCTGTTAATGTGCAGCAAGGCTGGAGCAACACTTGCAGAGCCTCCCTCTGAACTGGCTGAGAGCTCCGAGCTGGGATGAGCATCCTTTTGTCAGGAATATTAAACGTGAGTTCCACGAGTTTGTTTTGGTTTTTTGGGTTTTTTTTTTTTAAGGCAAAATCTCTTTCCTCCAAGTGTTTCTGACACTTCTGTGGACGCATCTCTCAGTTTTTGCATCGATGTGTTTTAATTCACCAGAGCAGTAGCTGGAAAAAAATATTTATTTCTTCCCTCTTGGAACTCTACTGAGTAAATATCCATAGGATCCTACATGCTAAATTATGATAGAACCATATGGTTTATTCCCAATTGAATATAGGACTTCTGAAAAGGAGGATGGTGGCATAATTTTTTTTTTTTTTTTTCTTTCAGCACAACCATCATTGTCTATTTACATCAGTTTCACAAGTATATATTAGGGAAATGAAGCTGTTAAAATATTCCATTTTCTGTTTTTTTTTTTTTTTTCTGAAGGGCCACTGTGGGATGGTGGGAGTCGATTTTGATTCTAAGAGAGATGTTTCTGACAGTTGAGCCTGTGAACAAATATGGAAGAAAAATCTCGAAATGTGTGACTTTTTTTTTTTTGTTGTTGGCTGATATTCGATTCTCTGTCACATCTAATTTATTTTCTTTTTTTTTTAAATCAAGAGACTTCTTTCTGTGCAACTGTTGAAAAATCATCTCTGGATGGTGACACAGTTGCTCTCCCACTCCTGTGGCTTTTTTTTTTTTTTTCCTCTGTTAAAAACCAGATGATGTCATCAGGGTTCCCTTCCTAATTTTCATTTCTTTCAGGCATTTATTTGGTTCTTTTCAGCTAAAGCTCACCCAGATACATCTGGATCTGTAAAATTCTCCACAAGGTTAAGATATGAGGCATCTCGGTGTATTTTAAGCCAGGCAGACTTTTTAACAGCCGTGTAGCTACACTGATTTATTTTTTTTTTCTTTCTCCTTAATTTCTTTTGACTCTTGTGAGGGGCAGGGGAATAAGCAGAGAGGAAAGAGAGAGAGAGAAAGAGAAAAAAATAACATTAACACAAAGGAGCACTTCTTATTAAGAGGAGGTAGGTAAAGGCATTGGAAAAATAATAATAATACCTCAAGATGCATTGAAACATTTTAGGGAATTAGGGAATTCTGATCTTCAGCAAAAGAAAAAAGAAAAAAAAAAAGAAAAAAAAGGAGGGGGGGTGGTGGTTGGGGGGGTTGGGGGGGGGGGGAGAAAATTAATATTAAAGACAAGCTGTGAGTTTCCATCTGGCCTTGCCGCCTTCGACTAACGCTTCCATGACGGAATTCATCTGTCCATCAACTGTCAAAAATTCTCCTGTCAGTAAATCCCTGGGTACCCCTCTCTCCAGCCCACCCCACTTAAAAATATTCCGAGGCACAGAGCCCTCCCAATTCCAGGCCCCCCCCCTTCCCCTTTTCCAGCTCTGCTCTGGCTGCTCCCAAAGTTGTAAGGCCTTGGTAAATCTATTTATTCCTCTATCTGAGCCCTGGTTTGTTTATTTATTTACTTCCATCCTCCTGGTTTGGAAGGTGCAGGAGGAGAAGGGTGGGAGGGGAACGGAGGGGGGGAGCCCCTCCATCATCTGGAGGTTAAATTCCCACCAAGATCCTCCCCGGTTCTCCCTTCTCCAGGCTGACAGCAGACAGCCCACATCTGTTTTTGGAGCACTGAGTGGTTGTGAAGTGTGAACTCCCCACTGTTTAATGTAACTACATGACTATTTAATGTACACAGTGGTAGAGCAGCCCCGAATGCCAAACTGTTGTGACATGCCTGAAGGACATATATAAACATAATATACAGTGGTTTATGGTGACAAAGTGCATCTCTGGCACCAGCAGAGAGGGATTGCTTTGCTCCTGAGTGGAGTCAAATGGGAGCAGGATATCATTTACCAGGGCTTGTGCTTTTTATTTTTATTTATATGGATCAGAATACCATTTAGCAGGGGTTGTGATTTTTATTTTTATTTATATAGATCAGAACACCATTTAGCAGGGGTTGTTTTTTTTTTTTATTTTTTATTTATATAGATCAGAATATCATTTACCAGGGGTTGTTTTATATATATATGTATATATGTATATATGTATATATGTATATATATATGTGTATATGTATATATGTATATATGTATATATATATGTGTATATATAATATATATAATATATATAATATATATAATATATATAATATATTATATAAAATATATAATATATATATAATATATTTTATATATATAATATATATTATATGTTATATATAATATATAATATATAATATATAATATATAATACATAATATATAATACATAATATATAATATATAATATAATATATAATATATAATATATAATATATAATATATAATATATAATATATAATATATAATATATAATATATAATATATAATATATAATATATAATATATATATGTATATATATGTATATGTGTATATATATGTATATATTTATATTGCAGGCAAAGGACAAATGTACATGAAACTTATGTTCCTTAAATCGTGTGGAGGAGTCTGTTGAAATTCTCTAAAAAGGAATTTTTTTTTAAATTTTTTTAATTTTTTTTTTTTAGCTGAGGAGCCATCCAAATTTGTGTGTTCTGTGTTGTTATTGGTGGTGGGAATAGGAGGGAAGGAATTTAGGCACCTCCTGTGAGTGCCTCCATCACTTCACATGGCCCAAAAATCCCATTTCATAGTCATTAAAGGGTTACACTTCCCAAAAATTTGTGGCTACTCTAATCTTAACCAGAGTATTGATTTTTTTTTTTTTTTTAAATTATATTCTATTTTTTTTTTTTGACTGAAAACTCAGCTGCCTTTGAAAACAGCTGCCCGGTGTAGGGTGGGAAGAAAAGTGGGAGAAACATAAAATCTTTAAAACTACATTTTATTTCAGTGTTTTCCCCTTCAAAAAAAGTGTTGGTTACTTGTGGCTTCTGACACCTCATTAATCAAGTGATCAGAATTCAGTATTTTACAGCAGCAAACCCAATTAACCTTTGCTAGCTACATAGCAGCCAAAAATAATTTCTAATTGTCAAATGGGGAAAAAAAAAAACAAAAAACCCAAACCAAAAAAAAACCCCTCAAACCCTGCACCTCTGCAGCATATAAAGATTAAAAAAAAAAAAGTGAGATTTCTCTTTTCTTTTGCAAGCATTTAATCAGAGAGGGACTCCAAACTCCGCAGAGGTGGGGTTTCTTTTTTTGAACTTTGCAGAAGAATGAAGAAACTCGGAGCGGGGAAGACTCGAAGCTCTGAACCTCTATCTACTGACAGCACCTAATTTTCAAATTCAAACCAAGTTGAAGAAGAATTTTAATAGGAATTTCTTTTAGGAATCTGCTCCTTGCAGAGGGCCAGCCCTGAACCTCCCTAAATCCCTTTGGATGTTCAGCCTCCCCTTTCCCGAGATGCTAAAATCCCTCCCCTCCGCTGCCAGGATGTTGGTGGGAGACAAAAGATGATGGGGAAGTCTCAGCTCAGCTCCTTTCACAAAAATAAAAAATCTCCTTTGAGCCCGTCCAGCTCTCCAGCTCTGCTCCCTCTTGCAGAATTCCTGCAGAATTCCCGGCTGGAGCACCAGGGGCAGCTCTTGGTGCCACTCGGGGAGGGGGATTCTGCGGCTCTGAGTGCAGCTCCCCACCCTGGGGATTCCCACTGCACCCGGATTTCAGCACTTTGGGGTCACTTTTCACTCCCTGCGCTCAAAATGAATCAGTTTTCAGTTCTGGGCTGTGTTTATTGTGCACTCCTTAAAATGAATCAGTTTTCAGATATGGGCTGTGTTTATTGTTTGCAGCTTCAGAGGCAATCCAAGCTGAACATTCTGTTGGGCAGCTTTAGATTTTGAGTGAAGATTGTCTTAAAATGTCTTCTTTAAGTATTAAGGGAGGGGAAGGATTCTACCATAAGTTTTTTTTTTGTAAAGGGGAAGGGGTATCCTTATTTGTTTGTTATTATTTCTCAAGAGTGAGGATAAAGACTTGGTCAAAATTCCATTTTGGCTCTTCAGATCTACCCAATTAACCAGTTTGGATGGAGGAACCCCCAGTATTCAATCTGTTTGTCCACCAGACAACCATCTCCTGCTTTCTTCTTTCTCTCTCCTTCTTTCTCTATATTTTTTTATGCTTTCACATCATTATTTAGTTCTCTATTCTTTTTTTTTTTGTGTGGTTTAAGCCATCAGGAGATCCGAATGCAAAGTCCCTGGATGAGCTTATTAATGAGAGTTTCATTGCAAGCTTTTAGTTGACATTGTGATGAAATTTGCAGCCAAAATAGAGCTCAGCTGGTAAATATTTTCAGTCATTCCTGGCACTTAATATGATTTTTTTAAGAGAATGGTAACTTTCATTTTTTATTTAATGCCTTCATTACAACCCAGAATTTGATTCAGGCATTTGAATCAAATTTTCAGACATGTGGACTTACCTCCAAGAAATATTTCCCATTCTAGGTACTTTTTCTATGAATTAGATTTCACCAACCACACTTTTCATTGCAAGCAGGGCATCTCCACCCCCACTTTGGCCACAAAGTGCATCATGAGATTGGACACAAAGTTCATCACCAAATTTTGCACAAAGTGCATCACTGAGCTGAGCACAGAGTGCACCACGAGACTGGAGACAGAGTGCATCACCAAATTTTGCACAAAGTGCATCGCAGAATTGAGCACCAAGTCCATCACCAATTTTTACAGGAAGTGCATCACCAAATCAGACACAAAGTGCATCACCAGATTGGTCACAAGTCTGTCACCAAACTGAGCACTGACATCACCAGACTGGACACAAAGTGCATCACCAATTTTTACACAAAGTGCATCACCAAATTGGACACAAAGTGAATCCTCAAATCAGACGCAAAGTGCATCACCAAATTTTACACAAAATCCATCACCAAACTGGACACAAAGTGCATCACCAAATTTTACACAAAATCCATCACCAAACTGGACACAAAGTCCATCACCAAATTTTACACAAAGTGCAACACCAGACTGGTCACAAGTCCATCACTGAATTGAGCATTAGGTGCATCACCAAATTGGACATGAAGTTCATCACCAAACTGGACACGAAGTGAATCCTCAAATCAGACACAAAGTGCATCACCAAATTTTACACACAGTGCATCACCAAATTAGACACAAACTTCATCACCAAATTGGACACAAAGTGCATCACCAGATTGAGCACAAAGTCAATCATCAAGTCAGACACAAAATGCATCACCAGACTGGGCACAAAATGCATCACCAGATTGGATACAAGTCCATCACCAAACTGGGCACTAAGTCCATCACCAAACCAACCACAAAGTGCATCACCAAACCAACCACAAAGTGCATCACCAAACTGAGCACAAAGTCAATCAAGTCAGACACAAAATGCATCACCAAATTGGACACAAGTCCATCACCGAATTGGACACAAATCCATCACCAAATTGGACACAAATCCATCACTGAATTGGACACAAGTCCATCACTGAATTGGACAGAAGTCCATCACTGAATTGGACACAAATCCATCACCAAATTGGACACAAGTCCATCACCGAATTGGACACAAGTCCATCACCGAATTGGACACAAATCCATCACTGAATTGGACACAAGTCCATCACTGAATTGGACAGAAGTCCATCACTGAATTGGACACAAATCCATCACCAAATTGGACACAAGTCCATCACCGAATTGGACACAAGTCCATCACCGAATTGGACACAAATCCATCACTGAATTGGACACAAGTCCATCACTGAATTGGACAGAAGTCCATCACTGAATTGGACACAAATCCATCACCAAATTGGACACAAGTCCATCACCAAATTGGACACAAATCCATCACCAAATTGGACACAAGTCCATCACCGAATTGGACACAAGTCCATCACCGAATTGGACACAAATCCATCACTGAATTGGACACAAGTCCATCACTGAATTGGACACAAGTCCATCACCAAATTGGACACAAGTCCATCACTAAACCAACCACAAAGTGCATCACCAAACTGAGCACAAAGTCAATCAAGTCAGACACAAAATGCATCACCAAATTGGACACAAGTCCATCACCAAATTGGACACAAGTCCATCACCAAACCAACCACAAAGTCCATCACCAAACTGTGTCTCAGGGAGGACCTGTGAGCTCCGGGGGTGCCTTTCTTTCATTGTATTTTTTATTTTCCCCCCCCCTGCTCCTCTCCACCTTCCCCTTCTCCCCCCTGCCAGGGTCTCTCAACCCCTCGCCAAGCCGAGGAGGGTCACAAACGCCGGCGCATATGCAGGAGGCGAACAAATCATCTTTTCGGCGGGGTTAGGGTGACATGTGTCACCCCTGTCAGGGCGGAACAAGGGGGGCAGAGCGGCCAGACAAAGGCGGGGGTGGGCTGCCGGGGCCGGAGCCACACGCGGGGGCTTTGTGCGGCAGCTGCCGCCGCTCATTGTTCCCCGCGCCGCTCCCCGCCACCCCTGACAACAGCCACCGCCGCTGGCATCCCACCCCGACATCTGTTCAGCTTTATTGATGCTCTCCTGGAGGAATTCCCAGTGTAAACAGGGAATTCTCCACGGGAACCCCCGTGTTGTAAAAGGGATGAGCTGCATAATGCAAAGATTTAACCACTATTTAAAGGTGTGACACTTGATTGAGAGTGACTTGATTTTTTTTTTTTTTTTTCTCTCTCTCTCTCTCCCCAACCACCTTTAACTGGATTTGGCACAAAATGTCTGGGTTGACTTTTTTTTTTTTTTTATATTTAATTTTTAAATTTTGGGTAGGATTTCTCCTCCTCCTCTGCCTTTCTCCCCCTCCTCCCTTCTTTTCTTTTGTTGTCGGGATGAACGAAAAGTAGGAAAGGGAGAACAACCGAAAATGGAAAAACGAAGCAAAAAAAAATTTGCAAAGGTGGGAGAGAAAAGACCTGGTTTGGGTGGAGAGGAGTCTGGTTACTCCCCTAAAAGCTGCCAGAGCCCACCTACTCCTAGGACTGACAACAAATGGCTTGAAGATCTTTGTGTCTCTCTACTGAGGATTCCTTCTGAGGGGGTTGGAAACTGGGACAGGATGTTCACCATCCACAGTAACAGGAAGGAAAATCATGTGCTGGGCCACAAAACCTCTTGATTCCTGTCCTTTCTCCTGGTGGTTTTTTTTAAAGGGAACCCTGTGTGCAGATCCGTGCAGATCTGCTCCTGTGGGAAATATTCCAGGGGATTTTTGGCTGCTCCAAAACCCACACCAGCTGAGGAGGATTGGCCCCATGGGTTAGGATGGGCTCTGGGGCAGGGTTTGGGATGCTGAGGTGGCCAGGGCAGGCACGAGGGGCTGGGAATTGCTGAGTGTTCTCATCCAGGGAGCACCACGAGGAGACCAGAAGCTGGCAGTGTGTTGGGCTGCCTGGTTTGTTTAAATAAAGAGGTGAAAATAAACGGGGATGCTTGAAATGCAAACAGGAGGTTCTCTCTGCTAATCAGATCGAGGAAAAATGTACTGGGGAAGAAAAAAAAAAAAGTGTTAGAAAAGTCCTGTAGAGTTTTAACAGGATATAAAGTGATATTATTCTGCTGGAATTGCTCTGTAAACCATCGTGGCTCAGGCTGGAGGTCCAGCTGAGGTTCCCCAAGCCCAAACACATGGTTCTTTAAATTAACTCTGGATCTGGCCTATAAATCCTCATTCTTTGTTGAATTCTGGCACATTTCATTGTTTTAAGTTGTGTGATAGGTATAAGCATTTCTGTTGTTGGATGAGACACAGGTAGAGGAACAAACCCCCAAACAGTGAAGTGCAATAAGAGACACCAAACCTACACTAAAAAACCACACAGAAGGAAATAAAACATTATAAATGTTTAAGGAACAGGAAGAAGGGCTACATTAAAGAGAAATCTCTGAAGTCTGAAAATGTTGTACTTAAAATCAATTCAAGGTTGGACTGTGTTAGGCATGGAGAATACTCTGTAGTTATTTTGGTTCTTCCTGGGATATAATCTTCCAGGCTGGAGTTTTTATTAGGTTTATGGCATCACTGGGATGAATAAAGTAATCTCCAACTCGTAGCAGGAACGCATAGTCTGCATTGGTTTGGATTAATAAAAATTTCTGAGGTGGTTGTTACGAGGAAAAGCCTTAATGAAATGGCAACGTGAAGTTTTATTGGATTGTCTGCAGGATTTCACAGCCAGTTGTGTTTTTATTCCATAATTCCATTGGATTGTTTTAAAAAAAACACAAAACATTGCAAATCTACTGATAGCATCTCATTTTCAAATTAAAGTTAAATTTACATTGGAAGAATTTCATGGGAATTTCTTTCAGGAATCTAAAGTTGTATTGTGCCCCTTGGAATTCTTTCTAAGAAAGGGAGGGGGTAAATGCCTGAGATGGTTAAAAAGGAAAACAAAAATCCTCCTCCTTCCCTCAAAGCCAACTGAGCACCTTTTTGTGGGGCTGATAGGAAATGGGGGTTGGAAAAGGTGATCTTCAAGGTCCTTCTGAGTGAAACCAGCCTGGGATTGTGTGAAATGAGGGGTCCCAGTGACCAGAGGGATGATCCAGTGCCAGGACAAGCCCTTAGCAAAGAGAGGCAGAGCTCCCAAAAAACATCAGAGCAGGATCAGCTTCTGGAGATTCTTCTGAAACTAAACCCAGGATTAGCTAAACCTAAGGGAAGTTACAGAGAGGTGGGGCTTGATGGCATTTCTAGGAGTTGTCTCTAATTAGAATGGCTCGTTTTCCCCCCTCACTTCTGCTCTCCCCTTGCTCCTGGTGGTGGAAAAATCAGGAGCACAAACACCAGGGGCGTTGATGGATGGCCAAAGCCGTGGCCAAATCCCACTCTGTGCTTCCTGTACAGCTCAAACTCCAGCACAAAGAGGAGCTGCTACTGGAATTCTCCCCAGCAGTCAATCAAGACCACATTTCCAGTGGAAAATTCGGCTTCCCCTCGGAAGAAACCACTGAAAGATTTAAGGATGTAAACAATTCCCTTGTCAGGTTTGCTTGGAGCATGAGGTGATTGGGGTTTTATTTAGGACCTGCCTCTTGCTGGTGTCCTGAAATGCAGCTTTTCTCCCCTGCTGGGTGCAAATATTTGGGGAGAAGAGGTTTTTTCTAAAAAAAAAAAAAAAAAAAAAGAAAGAAAGAAAAAAAAAAGTTAGGAAATATTCCCTGTGTTTGTCTTAATCTGAGCAAAGTGACAGGAAGAGTGTGTTTATACACTTAATAAGTGTGTGTGTAGTACCTATATGTGTATGAATGCATATTTGCACAAATCCATTTGCATCCAGGTCAAATAACAGCTGTCATTATTAGGTTCAGCTTTTATTATCAATTTGTTGGTAGATTCAGGCACTATTTAAAACCAAAAAAAAACACAAAACAAAACCCCACCAAACCCTCCAAACCAGAAATCCACATCTGAGCTTTTTCCTAATCAGTCCCCTCATTTTGCTAATATTCTAACGACTGTCAATTTACTTCAGTGGTGCCATTTGCAGAATTTTCCAATTAGCAGGAAACCTGTTCCACCTTCTCCCGTAATTACAGGGGACTCGCTTCAGATCAGCTGTGGCCAGACAGCATCTGATGCACTTGCCAAAATCTGTGCACTGTGGGTTTTTTCTCTGTGTGTGTGTGTAATTTTTTATTTTTTTTTTTTTTAACCTTTGCATCAGCTGGCACAGACTTTACATCTCTGTTGTAGGCAGGGAGCTCCCTCAGTAGTGGCATGTGTCAAAATATCCCAATAATTCCTGATAAACACAGCACAGTGAGAGCACAAATACCAGCCTGGCCGTGCTCTGATGGGGGTGTGCTGGGTGCTCAGTGCCTTGTGCTGACACTGATCTGGGTACAGCTATGAAAATCAGGTGGACACATTCAGCCTCTGCTGTGTTCCCACTCAGGCCAGATGATTTTATTCAAGGAAACATCTCTTTGGTCACTTTTTATCACCTTTATCCACCAGTGTCTGTCCTGACACTCTCTGATATTACCCCAGCTGATCAAAAAAGCAACCAACCCCTTTTTCTTTATTATTATTATTATTTTTTTTAATTTATTTTTTTTTTAAGAGCTGCTCAACCAGCTGCTATCACGGCCCCGACAATGCAGCGGCAATAACCATTATTGTTACATGAAAAGAAAATATATTTAATAATAAGCTCATTGATTTTTAACAGCGTCTCTGTGTTGCCTAATTGATGGGAAGTTGTATGTTTGTGTAGCCAAGGGGGGTTATGAATTAAATATGCTCGTCATTCCTGGAGGGATGCATGTCAATGCAAGAAGGATGGAGGATCTACATCCCCCCCAAGCTAAACAATCCCCTTGTAAAAAAAGACACAGGAAAGCCTGGAATGGGAGGAAGGGGGTGGGAGAGGGAATAAAAAGCATCCATCACTGTTTATTAAGTG
Organism: Phylloscopus collybita; assembly: GCA_027886175.1. NCBI lineage: Eukaryota > Metazoa > Chordata > Aves > Passeriformes > Phylloscopidae > Phylloscopus > Phylloscopus collybita. The sequence continues at coordinate 963,346 of JAJNNQ010000087.1, read as the reverse complement.
CTGCTACTTGCAGGTAAAAAGGGGGATTGAACTGTTTTCAGATTGGAAGGAGTGTAGCTGAAGGAAGCGTTGATGGTGATACCAGGCTGGTGGCAAATTTTGTTCATTTGTCCACGTTTAGTGCAGCAGCAGTTTGGGATGATTTACGCCCCTCGCCCCCTCTGAGCCTCTCTGCACAGGCACACTCACCCAAATTCAGTGTCTTGGAGTAAGGAAACAAAACTCTTTCGGTGACAGCCACGAAAATATGGGGTAAAAGCATCTGGAAATGCTGGATTTTAAACTGAAGGCACTGGAGAGCAGTCCATGGTAAGAAATGGGCTCATCTGAAGATGTCTCCAAGTGGGCACTTGATGGAGAAGCTCTGGGCACTTGTGCAGCCCCAGGTCAGACTGGGCTTAGCTCAGAGGGATGTGGGCAATGCTGGGGGGTGCCAAGGACTGCTGTAGTTTGTTTTTTGGAGATTTTAAAGATGCTGAACTCTCTGGAAAGCCAAGTTCTCCAGGTCTTGAGCCTGAACTGCAAATGAAAGGGAAGCTGATGACGCTCCTGCTGAGCAGTGGCAAGCAGAGCGTGGCTCAGTGTGAGCCATCTGCAGGGTCTCACTCACCTGTGTACAGCCTGTCACAGGACCTAAAAACCCCCAAAATGCCCTCCCATGTATTTATTTGTGTAAATTTACTTCAGCTTTCATCAGGAGTACTCTGCAGACCGGTCAGTTCCTGCCCTGAGCTGGCAGTCCCTGGTCTGCAGTGAATGCAATGGTTGTTACCTGTCACAAAGTTCCTCTTGCCCAATTCTCATCTCATTCTTCCCCCACTGGAGGATCATTTTCTGTCTGTTCAAAAGTTCAGCTTGGCCAGAGAGGGCAAGGTTTGGTGGGTGTCTGTGGGCAGTAACTATCTGACCACAAATTGCACGTGGAAGGGCAAGAACAGCACAAACTTCGCTGTCCCCAAGGGAGCTCTGAGGGCTCCTGCACCATCCAAGTCTGGGCAAGGCTTTGTCAAAAACTTGTCCAAAAAAATTCCTGTGACAAGGTCTCTGAATCCCAAATGCCATCCTATTTTCTTGCCTGTTTCTGCTCTGTGGTCAGATCTATGATTTTGCTGTGGTTAATGGGGATAACGTGATGCAGAGCAAAGTTTGGGGTGATTTTGTGTGAGCAGGGCAGGGAGTTTGCAGGTACAACTTCTGGCTGTTGTGTACTTCACCACCACAGAGTTCCTGCTCACTTTTAGGAGCTGGAGTGGTTGTGTTTGTCAGAGCAGGGCTTGTTCTTGTAAACACCACAAAAACAAAGCCAACACCACTGGGATGGTAATTAATTGGGTAGAGTCACACCAAGGCCACGACAGGCAGAGTTTGAAACATTCAGCCCAAAGTTTTAGCCTGAGCAGGATGCTACAGGAAAACGAAAATCACCCTCCCACCCAGAAAAGGAACAAAATGCTCATGGTGGGGGGATTGGCTCGGGGAAAGCAGGGGGGTTTATTAACCAGGAGAGTCACAGTTTTGGGTCATTTTCTTATTGTCAGCTTCACCTCCCACTTCAGGCACTCCGAGGTGGGAGCAGCCACTGGTAAAACAAAACTCCTGCTGGAGCCAGGCTGGGCTTTGAAGCTGATTTCCCCTCATTGCTGGATCCTTAGAGGCTCAGGAAAGGGACTGCTCTGTCTCCTGCCCTTTTTAATAACTGCTGGGACAGCGAGGCCCTGATCCCTCTTTAAAGGTTTTTGGGGAGTCTTTTAGCAAAAAGAATTCCCAAAAAGAATTCCTGTCGCTGAAAGATGTTCACAAGTCCCCAGGCGTGGCCAGCCCAGGCAGCCACAGCCACAGGGAGCCAAACCAAACCACGGCAGGGAATGGCAGAGGAAAAGCCATGGAGAAAAACAATTCCACTTTTTTTTTTTTTTTTCCCAGAGTTTTGTCCTTTTTCTAAGCTCCAGCACAAACAGTGCCAAGCATAATAACTGCCCTATTATTTTTGCTCAGGTGCTCAGGAATATGAGCTTACTCAACGTGGAAAGAAAACGAGCAGGCTTTTATTTTATGAGAAAGAAATGCTCTGTTGTGTGTAAAAAGACACTTTTCCCCCCCCTAATATTTTACTTGCTAATGGATAAGTACAAAGTAATTATGTAGGACAGATTAAATGGTTTCTAATGCCTCATTTCAAGGATTGTAGTGAATGTTTTCCTAAGCTGTCCTCCAAATTGGTAGTCTAATTAAGCAACAAAAAATTATGTTGGCACTCACTGAATTATTACAAAACCAGAATTTAGACTGAAACTGTTCATTTTTTTTTTTTTGGTGGAGAGGGTAGAGAGGAAAAAGAGGACTGGGGAAGGGAGGGGTTTGGGATCTATTATTAGAGGAACTGATTAATTGTCTAAAAATTTTTAATTGTCCTGGCAGAGATCAGAGCTTCTGCCTTGGCATCCTTGGTTTGATGATTTCTTAGGAGTGTGATCAACAGATTTAAACCCCAAGAGCTTCAGAGCTGTCCTGGCAGGACAAGCACTGAGATGTGCAAACCTTTTAGTTCATCTAGAGCAAATCCTCATCTTAGAGAAAGAGATGTAAACTTTTGCTTCTGGGTCCCCAAGAAAACACATTTTGCCCAAATTAATGCCTGTAAAGCCACTCAAGCCTAAATCTCTGCACTGAACTGAATTTTTGGCTGTAAGGTCCCCCAAGGCAAAGGTTGCTGTAATTGTCCTGCTAAAAAATGATGCAGAACTTCCCACAGAGACCCTGCAGAGGCATCTCCTGGCACTGCCAGTGCAATCCCAGCTCAGGTTGGGCTTTGGGGGCTGTTTGACTTCCCAGCTTTCACCAGAGCTGGAGTTGTACTCTCAGGCATGAAGAAACTTTGCAGAGTTGATTTTCTTGGTAGCAAAAAACACCTTTGAAAAATCTTCTGGTCTTTTATGGAGCATTTTCCCCTCTCCTGCTGGCTCCTTTTAAGATGGATTTTTTGGGCCCAGTGGACCGTAACTCCTGTAAAATTGCTGTTCCACAGATATTCCAGGAGATACTTCCTCAGAGCTCCCAAGGAGCCTTTACCAAGGATTACATCATGATGTGGAGTCATTGAAATCTTTCTGCATATTGGGGGAAACCTCAGTTGTGCAATGGAGTGGAGAGGGAATAGACAGGAGCTGATTTCATGGAGAAAATTCTTTACCTGCTCCAAATCATTATAACTTATGAATTTCCGTGTGACTTTACATAGCTGAGAGCATTTGAGAAAATCAGGGAGAAAAAACCTGTGAGAAACAGCAGAAAGTTCAAGCACCACAAGGCTGTCAACGTCCTCAGTTACAGCAGTGGAATTTAAGAGGTGATTTGTAAAAAAATCAATTTATCAAAGCTACTTCAGAGCTGCGCACACCGTGTTACTTCCTCTTACGCTGACTTGACTTCAGTGAGGCTGAGGTTGGCTTTTTAGGAGGTTCAAATTAAAACGAAATGAGAGCTTAACAACGGAGGCAAAAATCAGGGCAGCAAACTTGCCGTGCTCTGTGGAGAGCCCACATTCCCTCCGACTGGAAGTTTCACTGGCAGACCCGAAACCTTAAATCAAGGCAACCCTGCTTAGGCTCAAGCCAAGCAACAGCAGCAGCATTTCATTTGGGAGCCTCCCTTGCTGTTGGATGAGCCCAGGGAGAGGCTCCACAAAGCGGAGAAATGGCAATATTACGTTTTTTTAGAATTTCTTTTGAAAATCAAACCGCCTGAAGAAACAGCAGCTCCTACAACGGCCGAGCTCAGGATCCGTTTTCCCTCACAAGCTCTGCTCAGTTGGTGTCCAAACCTTGCTCAGCACCTCTCTGAGTGTCAGGGATTGCCCTGATTTAATGTTTTCCAACAAGCTGCACTCCCTCCTTCCCCTAACCCATCCTGACACTGCAGGGACTGAGCCCTGATCCAGTGTCTCATCCTACAAGCTCTCCCTAACGACAGCACGACTCCCATTAGCCCTCCTTGATGTCTATTTACCATAGCAGCTCCTCAATTATTTAAAATGTAAACATCTGGATTAAATAAATGAAGAGAAAGCATCCAGCAAACGTCGCAGGCGCTGGAAAACTTTTCTCCAGGAATTGTGGCTGAGGTAGAACTTGGGAAGAGAGAGAAAAAAAAAAAAAAAAAAAATTCAAAATTCGCTGCAGACATCAGGCTCTTGATGCAGCAGGGACTTGGGCAGGAAGTTCTAAAGTTGGGAAGTGCCAAGAGACCTTTTTTTTTTTTTTCTCAGTGGAGAGCACGTTGTGATGATGCATCTGGAGCAGGACCTTGTTATTCAAGGCATCCAAACAGGAGGATTTTCCAACCAGGGAGCCAACTGCAGGCTGGCAATCTGTGCTCTGGTGGATGCGTGCGTGCCTGCACATAAAACACGCACTACGTGTGCACAGAAATATGTTGGACATCTCCAAGAGATAGAGTAGTGTTGCTATGCTTCGTGCCTACCATGTTTTGGTTTTGGGAAATTCTCTTCCCAGGCACTTCTTTGGTACACAAGGTCACATAATGTAAACTACCTTGTGTTTCTACATCTGTTCCCAGAGGAGGGACTTCGCGTGGTGGTCTCTGGAACTGACCAATGGTTCCCAAAAGTCCTACCTCTAAGGTGGGCACATCTGAAAAAGCATAAAGGTAGCTGGAGAAATAAACCGTGGTCCCTTTCCTGCAAGGGCACCACGCAGCCTTTCTGAATCACTCCCTGCCTCCATTATTGTGTCCCACAGCGACAGAGTAGGTTGGCTTTTCTCCCTGAGAAGCCTCCCAAGCTCAGTTAAGAGTGGGTTGGTGTCCAGCTTTGTCACTGCCAGGCTCTTGACAGAGCTTCGTTTCTGAGCTTTGCAACATCTCCTCCAGCCCCAGCCTCAGTCCCTGGGATCTCCACAAGCTGGGGAGGGGTATCAGCACTTGGAGTGAGTGAAGAATGGGTTTGGAGACATCTGGAGCCCTCACATGGGCTCATCAGTCTGGTCGTAAAGCAGAGCCTTGCAGAGGTCTTCCCTTGATGGGATCAAAACCAAAGATAGGAAAAGGTGGGGTTGAGAGCTCAGAGCTTTTCTCTTTAAAGCAAAATTGCATCTCCATGCACAGGGCAGATGTGCACACACACAACCTTTACCAGGAGCTGAAACAACAAAAAAAGTGAAAAATCGTTTCAGCTCTGGCAGATTCCATGGCCAAAGAACTGGGAAATGGTGGAAAGCCCTGGGCATCAGAAATCTGAAAGGTTTGGGTGTTGATATTTGGGGCTGTGGCTGCAGAATCTCTTCTTCTGACAAAACTGGAATAGCTTTAAAGAATGTCAGGGATTTGCTCGTGTACCAGAACCGTGGCTCTGGAGATACAGATTCTATTTCTGCCTCAGCCATGTGACCTATATATCTTTGGGCCAATTCATCCATGGTTTAAAAAAAAAAAAAAAAAAACACCAAAACCCCAATAAGTGCAGGCAGAAACGTGGAGGGAAAAAATACAGACCTAATCCTGATTTTTTTTTTTTTTTAACTCATTACATCTTTTCTATCTGCTGGGTTGGGCCATGGGAAGGGAAGAAATGGAGGTGGATGAGGCAGAGAGATGTGTTTTCTTTGTTCCTCTTTAACTTCCTTTGTCACCTGGTGATGTGTCCAGTGGCTGTTAAGAAAACAACATCTATTGGGGCAGTCTGTAAATTTATAACACAGAAATGTTCGAGCTCTTCCATGTTCAGCCCTTCAGTCCCGTGGTGATTTCATGATATTGCTGTGCTTTGGGAGTGGGCAGGGCTCCAAGAGCGCAATTTTTCTGTACTTTTAATTCCGAGATGATATTTCTTCCCCCAAAGAGAGACCTTTGTTCAACACGTGCCATTCAAAGCACCTCTCTGCTCTGAGGAGGTTCTGACGAGTTCAAGCACTGCAGAATAATTTCCTGCCTTCCTTGGGCCAAATACTTGTTGGGTTTAGTTTTTATTTAAAAAAAAAAAAACCAAAAAAATAAAAAAAAACCCAAAAAAAACCAACAAAAAAGAGTGATTTCCTACAGACTGTCCAGTAGGAAATACTAGAAAGAGGCTTGGCTGGCACACAGTGCCAAGAACTTGTCCTGTTTAAGCTTTTATGTTTTCTGTTTATGCAGAACCCAGGTCAATTTAAAATGATGTATTTATCTGAGGAAGGGCACTTGTCCAAGTTAATAAAAAAACAGCAGAAACTTCAGGCAGGAGTGCCTGATGAGGACGTTACATGCATTGTTTGGAGCAGACAAGCCACACTCAAAGACTTGATGTGGCTCAGCAATTTTCCTCAGATAAGAATTCATTTTTTTTTCTTGCCTCCTTTGTTGGGAATCGGGAGGTCGTGTCACAGAGCTTGCTTACTCACAGTTGAGGCTGGATTTGAGGATTGAGGGGAAGCCTACAAGCAGTAGAACTGAAATGCCCCATCCCAAAGCAGGTAAATAAACACAGGGAGTGAGGCTCCAGACAAATGCTTGTAAATAAAACACTCATGTTAGTGTGGGCATCCTCCTTTGCACAATATCCTGTGACGTTTTGGATCCCCCTCTTCCCCTGCACGATTATTTCAGAGGGATATTTTCAGAAAGACGTTTCAGATCTGAGGACTGGGCTGTTTGAAGCACGAGGGCTCTTTGTGGATCACTTTGTGGCCTCTAACCCAGCCCATTTAAAGCTGCTCTGGCACGTGCCCTGCTCTGCAGCCCCAGCTCTCCAACATGAAAGCAACAACCCTTCATTTTAATCAGCCGAGAATGAATCCAGTGCTAATAGCACTTAATTGTTTCTCTAGAATGCTCTCGGTTGGTTTTGGCAGCCGGGATGAAAACAATTCCAAATCCCATCAAAGGAGCTGCTCCTCACCCAGCGTGTCCAGGCAGCGTGGGGTGGCACCAGAGCATCTCCTGATCCTACACCAGGCTCTGTCATCCTGCCCCGCTCCCTCCGGGATCTTGGAAGGTCCGAGAGGGGAAAAAAAAAGAAAAAAAACACCAAAAGCAAAACCACAAAAACACACCAGGAAAAAAAAAAAAAAAAAAAAAAAAAAAAAAAAAAAAAAAAAAAAAAAAAAAGGGGAATAAACCAGACACAGAAAATCTTGGTCCATGCCCCTGAAAATAATGTGCTGACGGTCTCTTCAAGCACACACCTCTATTAATCTTGACTTTCTTGAAGCCTGCCCGCTAGTTTGAATTTGTATGCGACATCAAACATACCTTTTCACATATGTTCTTTCCAGATTTTTTTTAACAGTTACTTAGCAGTTTATAGAAGGAAGTGAATGATCTCATCAAGCTGCTTAGAAATTAAAAAAAAATCTGTGCTTATTAATTATGCAGGATTAGTCTAATTATAATTCAGCAAATTAATTAGCGACAGAAGGTGTTCTGAAACATTGGAGTACATTTGCATGTTAAATGGAGAGGCTAGTCTGTAATATATGTAAATTTATGCATGGCTTCATAGTTTAATTTAAAAATTTGCAGCTGCATATGGTATGGGAGCAGGTGAAAAGTCAGTTTTAGTTTAATGATGCTAACAAACATTGGATGCTGTCCTGTCTCAGGGAAGGAATGCGCTGAGTGCACCCCTCTCTGCCAATCCATAAATCTGTCATAGGAATAGAATGTTACACCAACGCTCCGATTCAAGGTCATCTGTGCCCAGACCCACAAGTACAATAGGTGCAAAACCCACCCTCTGAATAGCCCCGGAGAAGGGAGGAGAGGCAGAATGTGCCTGGCTCCCGAGCTGCTGGGATGTAAATCTGCCTCTTTAGCAAATGAATGCGGGTTTATCCCACACAAACCCGGTTTGGGGACAGAGCCCCTCCACCGAGGAGTGCGAGCTCTGAGCTGAGTGATATCCACCCTGAGCTGAGTGATATCCACCCTGAGCTGAGTGATATCCACTCTGGCAGGTGGAAAATGGGAGCCCAACCTTGGTTCCATCCCTGATGCTCACATCAATGCAGCTCTGTGATCTCCTGGAGTGGCTGGGAAGTTATTTCCAAGTTCTGCGTTGAACTGCAGGGTGGGGAGTGTTCGCGTGCCGGGCTCTGCCATCTGGCAGGAACAGTAAAAACCAGCAGAGCCAGCAGAGAGAGGCCACGGGTGTGTTTTTGGTGCTCACTGCTCAGCCTAGCATGGCTCAGCAGGCTGAGCTTTTGGAGAGAGGCGGGCTGGGAGGATGGAAGGGTCATGAAGAGAAAGGAGAAATGAGTGGGGATTGGGGTCTGTGCCCATCTCACACCTCTGCCAGCCTTCCTGGGATCTGCAGGCTTTGCAAAGGAGATCTGGAGGGAAACTTGCACCTGTGTGGAGCTCCAAGGATGAGGGGATGCCAAGAATGAGTGGATTTCAGCAGGATTGCAGAGCATCCTTGTGTTCGGTGACACAGCCCAGCTCCAAACCTTGTGCTGAGGCCTGACAGGAGTGTAAGGAACAAGAACCTGGCCGTGTTGTCCAGGTGTGGAGGCAACGAGCTCTGTGAAATCTGTGTCACTGTCAGAGAGAACCAGTAAAATCCCAAGCTTGGACCTGCAGGAGTGGGATTTGTGGCCGATTTGTGCCCGGAAAACCAACCGGCGGGGCAGGCCCTGAACGTCTCCGTGCCTTGACTTCCCCGTCCCTGAGATGCACAAAAAGCCTCCCCTCCCTGCTGCCCTTTGTGCCTCCCTTCCCCAAGAACAATTTCACGTCGTGCCCAGCACAGTTGGAGCCCACAGACAGCGTAATAAACCAGGGAATATTATCTGAAGGTCCCTTTCAACAGCCCGTCAGCCCAATCCTCTCCTCTATTACCTCCCTGCCTATTGACTTTTGATTATGCTCTGGCATTTGGGCCCGTGCCAAATGGCATGAATAATATGGATCTTCCAGGAGAAACGAGCTCTTAGGCATTGTCTGGGAAAGTTGCTGGAAAGTTTTGGTGTGGGAGGAAAGGGGAAAGCCCAAAGGATGAAGGGGAAGCTGCTCCAATTGCAAAGAGTCCTCCAAAGACTTTTTTTTGGAGAACAATTGCAATTACAAACACGCTGTTAAGTGTTGTGTTTCATTTTCAATTCGAGCCCATAGAGTTCAATTATTATTTTCATTAATGGTGTCAGGTTTTCATCAGAGTGCACAAACAAGGAGGTTTTCCTTGGAGATTTTGGGGTTTGTTGTTTTTTTTTTTTTTTTTCCCCTAGCAAACGTGGCCATGGGAAATGAGCACACTGCCTGGGTACCTGGCAGGGCACTTTCCCCCAGCCCTTGTTTCTTGAAAATGGGATCATTTTGCAACAGAAGCAGCATTTATTTACCCCAAAGAGTGTGAACTGCAGTTGTGGGGGTGTGTCCCTGCTCTGAACGAGGGGGACACAATCTGCTTCAGAGATGAAAATTGCAAAAGGTACAGAAAATCCACAGAAAATAAATATTAATAAATAAATTTTAAAAAAATATCGAGTCTCCTGACAGGTTTGGAGGTTGGGTGACACCTTGCAGGTTTATATTTGGTTATTATTGGTTTGAAACTAAGCTTTTTTTAACCCCACTAGATAAAGGGTGGAGAGAAATGTGTTGTTCCAGGCTGCAGGGAGAGGGGTTATTTGAGGAGGAATTGTTCTGGATCATGGACATGGATCCATTGCTGTGGACTTGTGAGCAATGTTCTCTCTTCATCCATCTGAAACCCAGGACATTTTCACCCCATGTCCTCTTTAATCCATTATGGAGAGTGTTACCTACCCAAACGTGAGCAGGACATCTGAGCATAGCAAAAAAAAAAGTAATTATAATTAGAGGCAGTTTTAGGATGGGCTCTGCCATGCTGTAGTTTTAAGGTTGATTTTTTAAGTTGGTCAGCTCCCTTAGCTGACTCCCTGACCCTGCTTTTGTTCCTTTTTCACACCTGTCTCCAACACTGGCTCTTTTGAACTCAGGGCCAGAGGAAATCAGACACTTCTGCCTTCCCCCAGGTGGCATTTTAGGGATCAGGCCCTAAATAATATTCCCAAACATCAAAACTTTTAAACTTTAAACCTAAAATCTAAACTGGAGTGAATAGCTGCAAGAAAAGCCACTTAGAAAAAAAAGTCTTAGCAGGCTGAAGACATTATTTTGAGTCAAGGCAAGAGGAGGGGGAAGTGTTTCTGGTTTGTCCCATCAGGAAATGAGGATTTTGTTGGGGGTTAGGAATAACAGGCACAGTGTTAATCTGCTTTCTGGTTTGGTTGGTTGGTTTGGTTGGTTGGTTTGGGTTTTTTTCGTGTGTGTGGTTTTAGTTGTGGGGTTTTTTTTGGTTGGTTGGGTTTTTTGGGTGTGTGGTTTCAGTTGTGTATTTTGTTGGGTTTTTTGGTTGGTTAGTTGGTTGGTTTTTTGTGTGTGTTTTCAGTTGTGCATTTTGTTGGGGTTTTTTTGGTTTGGTTTTTTGTGTGTGCGTCTTCAGTTGTATATTTTGCTGGGTTTTTTTGGTTGGTTGGTTGGGTTTTTTGGGTGTGTGGTTTCAGTTGTGTATTTTGCTGGGTTTTTTTGGTTGGTTGGTTGGGGTTTTTTTTTGTGTGGTTTTAGTTGTGTATTTTGTTGGGTTTTTTTGGTTTGGTTTTTTGTGTGTGTCTTCAGTTGTGTATTTTGCTGGGTTTTTTTGGTTGGTTAGTTGGTTGGTTTTTTTGTGTGTGTGCTTTCAGTTGTGTATTTTGCTGGGTTTTTTTGGTTGGTTGGTTGGGTTTTTTGGGTGTGTGGTTTCAGTTGTGTATTTTGTTGGGTTTTTTTGTTGCTTGGTTTGGGGTTTTTTTTGTGTGTGGTTTTATTTGTGTATTTTGTTGGGGTTTTTTTTGTTTGATTTTTTGTGTGTGTCTTCAGTTGTGTATTTTGCTGGGTTTTTTTGGTTGGTTGGTTGGTTGTTTTTTTTGTGTGTGCGTGCTTTCAGTTGTGCATTTTATTGGTTTTTTTCCATTGGTTGGTTTGGGTTTTTGTGTATGTTTTCAGTTGTGCATTTTGTTGGGTTTTTTGGTCAGTTGGTTTGGGTTTTTTTTTTGTGTGTGGTTTTAGTTGTGTATTTTGTTGGGGTTTTTTGGTTTGGTTTTTTGTGTGTGTGCTTTCAGTTGTGTATTTTGTTGGTTTGGGTTTTTGTGTATGTTTTCTGTTGTGTATTTTGCTGGGTTTTTTTTGGTTGGTTGGTTTTTTGTTTTTTTGTTTTTTTGTGCAACTGGAGTCTTCCTATTAAAATAAACCCCAAGTGACAAATGAGCAGCCAACTCCTCCTCTGCTGGCCTAGGCTTGGGATCTCATCCTCTGACTCCTGCTCCCTTCCCTCCTGGTGAATCTCTGACAGACTCAGGGAAGTTCTCCTGACCTACATATGTTGCTTTTCACGTTTGTTAAGCTGGGTTCACACTTTTATGCACAGGAGTTTTGTGAAGATTAATTAGCTGCTGTTTGTGGAGTATCTTCTAAATACTCTGGCTCGCTGCAGTAACCCCACTCATTCCTCACACGGTGGGAAGGGTGCACGTTCATTTAAAGTGCCTTTGTGCCCTGCCTGATCCCACACTGGCTGTAACTGCTGCAAAAAATAATAATAAAAAAAATAAAATAATGGGAAATCTTCTCATCAGCTCCCTAATAATGCACCCTGACATCACAGATCCAAATTACTCCAGAGATAGATATTCAGATTACAGAGAGGCCTTCTGCTGTGATGTTCATTAAAACCGGGCTGGTGATATCAAACAAATGCAATTAGTTGATTTGAGACAGAGGCCTGCAAAGGTGGCCCTTTGGAAGGAAGGGATCTGGAGCTGTGTGGGGCACTGGGAAGGGTCACTCCTCCCAGAGGTTGCCATGCCAAAAAACACCCAGGTGACCTGAGGGGAGGGTCTGACCTGATCCAGAATTCCCTTGCTCTGAGGGAGTTGGAGTCAGGCCCTCTCTGCAATAATAACACTTTTGCACAGCTCACTGTATATTTAAATTTAATATTGTTTAACTGATACTCATAATAACAACTTCTGGATTGGTTTTTTTTTTTTTTTTTTTTTTTTTTCCATTGCTCCCTTTGTGACTTTTTGGAAGCACTGAATTATTTAAGCAGAACTGCATTGTATCTTTATATTTCCATTAGATTTTGGGGTCACAGGATTTGCTGGTAAGCATAATCAGAATTATCCTAGATGGTCGGCATGTTCTCATGCCAAAAAAATCACTGAGGCCACAACCCCAAATTCCACAGCAACCCCAAAAAGCCAGAATTATTTAGTTTACAACGGAGAAATTTTAGGTGTATCCATAATTTCAGGTGTATCCAGAGGCTGTTCCCAACATACAGCCAGTGATTGTGCACCTCTATTTTAAATGAGGCATAAAAGGTGGATGGGGAAAAAAATTATTAATTGATTGATTGATTTTTTTTTTTTTTTTTTAAATTGCACGTGGGGCTGAGCTTCAGGGCTTCTGCTGAAGTCACCAGGAAGATTTTTTTTTTGACTCCAGCAGGACTTGATGAAGGTCAATTTGGTTCTTCTGCCTCATTTGAGGTGGATGAACATCTTCAGAGGTGTGGAACACAGGTTCCAGCCCTAGCCAGGCACAGAACCTGCTCATTCGGGCAAGGTGGCTCAAAAACTGCTTTGGAAACAGCTTCACTGCCCTGTATTTCAGGATTGGACTGACTTTAAATTAGGCAAGACCTGGCTTAACTTGCCCTCAGCCTTTCTGTATGACCATGGAGAGCCCTCTGCACACCTCAGCTGCCTGAGGAGCCCTCCTGGTGCTCCCCCAGGCCAGGATTGCTGAAGGCACTGGGAGAGAACTGAGAGAACACAGCTGACTTTGTGCTGGAGTGGAAAAGGGGCACTTCAACCCTTCAGCAGCTGAATCCTGGCCTTGGTGGGAGCTCCCAGCAGGAGGAGCAGTAACTTTTTGTAGAAACAGCTCTAAGGAGAGGGAGGCAGATTTAAGGTGGCATTTTGGAGACCTCTCAAGTGCACCAGTCTGTACCCAGGGAGGTCAAGGACCTCAGAGAGACGACAGGAACAGAAGTCTGTACTTAGATCTGGATTAATTTTATGCCTGAGCATTCAGTCAATCAGCTTTTCCATAGCAGTGCCAGAGTTTTCAGGGGCAGTTGTTGAAATGTGTTGAGATTTTCCCCCAGCACCTGGAAATATTGAGAGGATGGGCCAAGGTCCCTTTGCTTGGCTGGAGCAAGAGTCACTTGCTAAACTCTCACCTAATTCTGTCCTGAGCAAGGCCAAAGATTGGCCAAGAAACACCCAAATCAGCTCATTTTTTATAATTCTGTTTTTTTTTGGTTTTTTTTTTATTTTTTTTTTAATTATCATTATTTTTGATGTATATATAGGTTAAGGCCAAAAACTGGCTAAAGTGTCTCATTTAAAGAAATTAATAAAATCTTTCTGCAATTCTCCTGTTACCCCTAAATCAGCTTCATTTAGTGCTAAACCTTCCCTCCTCTTTGCTCTCCCCCCAAGTCATTTTTATTCTAATGCTGCAATAAATATTAATGCCTTTCCCAGATGCAACCTCTTAAAATATATATATATATATTTATACACACACATATATATATGTGTGTGTATATATATAAATGTGTATAACAATCTACAAAATACTTCATGCAGGTGCCCCCTTTGCACTTCAAATTTGACTGGAGGAACTCTGAAAAAGAGAAAAAGAAAGATGTGCTGCAAGTGGAGAAAAAAAAACCCCGAAAACAACCCCAAAAAAAGATAAAACCCCTGTGTGTGCAGCTAAATGAAATGAAATCTAAACGTTGGGGTGATTAGGAGGGAAATTGTCACAATGCAGCACATCCAGTGACCTCCAACAAACAAAATAAAGACGAGTTACCAAAATAAACAGGAATTTTGCCACGATGTTGAAGCACTAAAAGCAAACCCAGCGCTTCCTGAAGTGAGCGAGGCAATTTTATTTTTGTGATTTTATTTTTATCTTAAAGCAGCGAAAAAATTTCGGCATTTTGAGCTGTTCAGCAAGTCCAGAGAGTCTCAGACCCCTCAGTGGGATCCCCCAAATTAAACAGCCAGGCTGAGCCTCTGTGGCTTTGGTGTTTTGGTGCTCGGGGAGGATTGGGAACGCTCAGCTCTGCCGCAGCTCAGGGAGAGGGGAAATTTTGTTTTCTCTGTTTATTTTATTTATTTAATTTTTTTTTTTTTTTAATGGCCATTGCCCCCCTCCTCCTTGGCACCAATCAGCCGAGATTTAATTGGAATCCAGCTTCATTTTCACGGGTGCTGCTGGTTTTGTGTTGGCTGGGGGTCTGAGCCCTGATTTTCTGCAGAGGGAAAAGGGGATTTTCCTTCCCTGCCACGCCGTGCGGCAGAGTTCGCTGGTGGACGCCGTTAAAATGCACATTTGGGATTTTTTTTTTTTTATTTTTTACCTCTCTCTGTGTCTGCCTTTTAGGGGTTGTGGCACTCACAGTCCCCCAGGATTCTGGGCTCTTCCCAAAATCAGCCTGAGCTGACGCAGCAAGTTCTCTCCCAGACACCTTTCCCTGCTCGTTTTCCTCATTCTTTGGTCCAGGTTGATAATTTTTCTCATCTCAATCAAACGAGATGCAAGCATTTAAATTTTTTTTTTTTTAAATCTGGCCATTTTCCTGCTTAATTTGTTTTATATTTCTTTGGAAGTAACAACTTGTGGATTATTTTTTTGTTGTTGTTGTTGTGGTTCTCCTGCAGAAGGATCATTGATTTTCAACGTGAAAGTTCCTTGCCTTGGTTCCATTTTGTGGTTTGGTTCCATTCTGGAGCTTTCCTTTGCACAGGCACGTCTCCTATAAGCTGGCTATTTATCTGCAAATATTCTTTTTTGTGTCTCTGAGGAGAGGGAAAGAGAAAAAGGGGTGTTTGTGAGTAACATTTGTGCTGATTCACATTCTCCTGTGGATCTCCGAGGGCGCCGGCGCGCGGGGGATTTTTTTCCTTCTGAAAAAAAACGTTTTTAGGGACAAAATCTCACCAAATCTTTCGTATAAAAGAGGTCACAGGTTTCGACATGGACTTATTTAATAAAACCTATTCGGTGCTGCTCCCAAGGCATGAAATTCTGCATGATTTTTAGTTTGGAAGCCACGGAGGTGCCCAGGGCTCTGTTGGCAGAAGTTGCCCTCTGAGAGCTGAGCCCTGCCACCTCTTCCCTGCTGAACCTCGATGTCCTGCAGAAGGGAGGTCTGAGATGAGGAGGAAATTCGGAGAAAATCACACTCTCACCTTCGAGAAAAGGAACATTTCAAAAACATCTGCTACTTTTGCGAGGGATTTAAGGAAATGTTAGTTAAAAAACCAGGATATTTGAATTGAGAAGGGGCCCTGGCAGAGGGTGGTGTTTGTGGCAGGGGTTTTACATGCCACAGTCTGGGTCCTTTTTTTTTTTTTTTTTTTTGTGGGTGAGGTTTTTCAGAGCAACCTTTTTTTTTGTTTGTTTGAGCAACACAGGAATGGATCCAACCCGTGGCTTTTTTTTCTTTGTGTTTTGGGGCAGATGGAGGAGAAATCTCGTGGTGGGAGTAGTGCAGAGAAAGTGGCACTAACAAGGGAGAGCAGATTTCTGTGTTATTGTCTTGTGCTGGGGCTGGTGTGGAGGGTGTTGTTGGTAAACCCAGGAAATATCCATCTTTCTCCTTTAAAGTTCTAATTCAAGGCATGAATGTGTGAGTTCTGAAGGGACTTAGGGACTGCGGTAAAAAATCGTTGTCATAGTAACAGAAAGGGAAATAGGCCTGGCTCACCTGGGACTTTAACTTACTGCAAAAGCAGATTTTTTTTTCTTTTTTTTTTTTTTTTTTTTAAGGAAAGCACTCAGCAAGAGAAATAAATAAATAACTTGCTCTTTGTATTCGAAATCAATTCTTCAACTATTTATTTTTTCTTGCATCCGACTCTTTCGCCTTCTAAATCTATCTCCAAGTCCTTGATTTATTTTTTTAATTATAATTGTTGTGGTTTAAACCCATCTTGTCTGACAAACAGAAACGGAAAGAGGAATCACAGGGAATATTTTCACTTGCAGCAGAGGATGCCAAAAAAATTTCTTGCTTATGCCTGAATTTTGAAGGCTTGTTTGTTTTGTTCTAAATCCAACAACTGTGGCTTTTCACACAGTTTCTTTACCTCTGAAATGTCCAGATTCAATCAGAAAACAAAGGGGTGAATCCTTTCCTCCGTGGCTGTGAGACAAAATTCGGTGGAACAGCTTAGGGGAAAAAAAAAAAAAAAAAAAAAAAAAAAAAAATTCCTGCTTAATATTTCTAAACTCTAAAATCTCCAATGCAGCGTTGGGGTGAGTCACCAAGCAGGCTGGAGATTCAAGTTGGGTACATGACAAGCTAAACTCTACAGAATAATAAACCATCTGAGGATGGGTGTATGTGACAGGGCAAAAGTAATTGGCAGGGGAACTTTGTGGGATATTAATGGGTTTATCTGCTCGGACAGCGTGAGCTGTCATGTTTCACTTGAGCTCGTGTTTTCTTCAAAAAATCTAGGTAGGAATAATCTGGGCTCTTGGCAGTTCTGCTCTTCTGCTTTAGTGACTGGAATCTTCATCAGAAAAAAAAAAAAAACCCAAACCAAAACAAAACATCATCAGGATGAAACCTCATCAGATTCCTCTCTGAGCTGTGTTTGCTCCTGGGTTTTTCATACGTTCCAAGTCGTTCCAAGGCTTATCTGCCTCTGAGTTGCCCCGTTGGTTTTGTGATTTCCACAGTAACATTATCCTTCCATATTTTTTTCATGGAAAAAAAAAAATCCCTCCAGACAGCCAAAGGGAGACCTTGAACCTGAGGGAGAGATAAAGGAAGAGACTAAAATTGTGTGGTCAAACCTGAGGAGAGGGAGTGGGGGCAGATCAGAGGGATTGTGTTCACCTCCACCACGGTGGATTTCATACTTTACCCCTTGGTTTGTTGTAAATTGTGCTCGTTAGAGTTTGGTTTGTTTGTGCTGTGATAAATTCCTGTAGTCCTCTAAGATCCACCATCATGCAAATCACCTCATGTACATTTAAAACCGAAATGTCACGACACCTTTTGCTGTGGTTAATAGAAGTGACGTGGTTCTTTGTCTTTCCAGATTCTTCCTAAAATTTTTTCTCAAGTGCAATCAGAATTGCTTGAAAACAGCAGGAAACCCAAGAGACATGAGACGGTTCCAGGTAAGTCTTATAAAGAGAAAACCTCTCAGAATTAACCTGTCTGCCTCTGCTCTTCTTTTCCTTTCCCCTCTCCTCTCTCCCAAGTTGTTCCTAACAAACATAATGACAATCCATGAAAAGCCATCTCAGACAGCCTTAAAGTTTTTCTCCATTTGTTGTGTTTAAATCCTTTTTTTTTTTTTTCTTTTTTTCCCCCTTTTCCCTCTTTTTCCACCCCGAATCCCCAGGGGGAGGTGCTGTACTGTACCAACCAGCAGTGGATATTTGATTTGACACCCTCGGGCAAAGCACACTCGCACATCCAGCTGCCCACAGCAGGGATCGTGCTTGTGATATTTAGATGCCTCAGAATTTTTTTCAAAGTAGCTCTCTACGTGCTACATGAGCAACCTCCTCTTTCCTTGTCTTTTTTTTTTTCTGTTTGTTCGTTTGTTTGGTTTTTTCTTTCTAACGTTCTCACATCCTCCCCTTCAGCTTGAAAAAAAAAAACAACAACAAAAAAAACCAACAAAAAAACCAACAAAAAAACCAACCAACCAAAAAACCAAACCAAACCAAACCCCAAAAAACAAACAAAAAAATTTAAAAAACCACCACAAAACCACAAAAAACACCCCAAAAACAAAACCAAAAAATCCCAAAACAAAACAACGACAAACCAAGAAGCCAAACCAGTGATGGTCACTTTAAAATCTCACAGCAAAAGCCAACAAGCCCCGTGGGACTGTGACCCAGCTGCTTTGCAGTGAATCCTGCCCCTGGTCCCATCGTGGCTGATGGATTGTGGATTCCTGAGTGTGGCAGTGGGGAGAGGAGAGGAGAGGCAGGCACCTGCCCTCAACCTTTTAGGCTGCTCTGTTTGAGAAATAAAAGGGTTGCACCTTTTATTTCAGGTTGCACACCTGTAGCTCAGCCCCTGTTGGTGTGACAAGGGGATGGTCCAGCTGGGATGCGCTGTCAGGGAAGGGGGGGAGGAAATTTGGGGCTGGAGCTGACTCTGGTTGGGCTGCACCCCAGCTTTTCTGGGTGACCTTGATGAGCCATTCCCCCTCTCTTTTCATCTCTGACTCCAAACGGGCTCCCTGAGCTTGGTGAAACTCTGTGCTCTTGATCTGGGAGAGCCTTGGAGCAAGTCCCTGAGTCCTTTGCCAGCCAGAGCCTCCAAAATCCACTGATGGAGCCCAGGGCCAGCCCTGAAAGTGCTGCTTGTTCTCATTGCCACCGTCTCACAGTCAGACAAACCCTGCCTCTGACCTAGAGATGGCATTTTAAAGACTTTTGTTCCATTTTCAGTCTCATGAGAAGGGTCAGACAGTGCAGATGTTACAATTTGTGCCATCAAAATCAGAAGCCAAACTATTTCTTAATTACAAAACATTTTAAGTGTTTTTAGGCCTATCAGGCCTATCAGGCCTATCAGGCCTATCAGGCCTATTAGGGCCTATTAGGCCTTTTGCCACACAATGCTGCTAATGCCTTTAAGTCAATCATCTATTAAAATACCCCATGTGGGTTTGGGAAAATGCATTTTCATAGTTTTATTTCTCCAAAATATCTAGTTCATTTGCAAGGTCATCATTGGAAACTTGTTTCTAGTTCAATTTCCACCTCTCTAATAAAAATCAGATTTTAGCTCGCTGAGGTTTTCCTGGAGATCCTTGACATGGGGAGGTGACATCCATGGGTTTGGTGCTTGATGCTCTATTGCTTCATATTTCATGTTTTGTGTTCACTTGGATCAGTTTCCTCGCTTATAAATGGAGTTAAAACTCCATCAGAGCTTCTGGAGTTGCTTTAGACTTGCCATCAAAATGTGTTCTCATAGAAAAAGTGATTTTTATTTTTCTTCTGCTTCTGCTAGCAATGAAAAATTTAATAATTAAAAAAAAAAGTTTCAACTTTTATGAGAAATCCTGCATAACAAAAGCTTCTGAAAGCTCAGACAAATTAAAGAAATGCAAGCAAAAAAAAAAAAAAAAAAGAGATTTATTTGCTTTTTGTTTGGAACGTGAAGAAATTTAAAGAAAAATTCCTGACCAAGCTAATTTTTTTCACCAGCAGTTTAAAGAGACTGCAGTGACTTCTTCACTCTGTGTTTTTCAGAGATGATAAGACATGAGGAAAAAAAGAGGTGCTCATTGTTAGGGAATTTATACTGAGGTTTTTGGTTTTTTTTTCAAGTGGCAATTTCCATAAAGAAAAAAACCAAAAACCCAGCAATTACTTATCATCTGCCAAGAATGCTAAAAAATCTGGAAAGCAAAAGAAAAACTCTTTTACAGCATGTAAACACATCTTGTTGGCCCTTGGAGCCCGCGAGAAGAGCTGATTGTGGAATGTCAGGAAACATAAATAGTCTCATTTTTGGGGGTGGGTTTTGTCCTGAGTTTGTAAAAAATCGTGCCCAGGGCTCTCCTGATGAACACCTGGGGACCTGAGGCGCTGCCATCACACACAGAATATTGGTTTTAGCTGCCAAAAAAGAAAATCTGGACCCGAACACGCGGGGATACTGGGGAAATTCAGGTCTGATTTCAAACCCAGGCTGGCTACTCCCAAAAAAATCCTCAAATCCTTGATTTCCATCAGATGCTGAGCTGATGCAGGGGGAGTTTGGATCTAACTTTTTTTTTTGGGGGAGGGGTGAGGGGGCCCAGAAATCTCTCTGTGGTCTCAGCATTGTTCTTGGTGTCACCTCACCCAAATGGGTGAGGGGACAGAGCCCAACAGGGATGTCAAGGGAAACCTTGAAGAGGGAAACCTTGAGGAGGGAAACTGAACCAAATCCTTCAGGACCCCATGGGTGGGGATGGAATTCCTTCATCCCTCAGCCCACCCACCTGCCAGTTCTCCTGTAGGGGAGATATTTTGGCATTGTTTCGCAGGAGGCATCAGGATTCTCCTTTTTCTTCTGTGGTTATCAGTCAAAAACAGCAGAGAGAATCCTCCTATGGAAGTTCTCCTTTAAATCACACTGAAACATGATTTAAAATATTCAATTATTGAATGAAATAAATAAAGCACTGAAACCTGGGCCTGAAAGGGTCTCGTCCAACATAATTTTTGCTCTTTAATGGAGCCCAGACCTGAGGCTTTGTTGATGAGACACAAACACAAATAAAGAGATGTGGAAATAATGCCTTAAATATCACCAGAGCCTGGCCTGTCTTTTGATCTCTGTACCAAAATCAGCACTTTATTGAGGGGAATGAGCTGGGATCGAGTCCTCAGCTGGGTTTTCTGCCTCCAAACAGGCCAAGCTGGGAGAACAGAGCCAAATGAAACTCCAGGGTTTTGTTTCTCTGGGATAACCTCAACTCCTCCTCACTTTCAGTCCATGGGAGCTTTGTCCCCTTCGAGTCTCAGGCTGAGAATCCAGTTCAGGTCCCCAGATTAATCAAGATCAGGCTTTAAAACCACCAAGTTCAGTTTTACTGTTTCTTTTATCAACCTCCCCAAAATGTCAGCCTTTTCTCAAAGCTACAGAACCGAAACCTCGGAGGCAAATTGCAGAATTCTCGAGGTTTTGGGTGAGAGCAGGATCTTCATTCAGGCTCCTCCAAAGCTGGACACGTGGCTTGCTGAGCTCTGTGAGCTGCAGAGGTCAGTGTGGATAAAAAAAAAAAAAAAAAAAAAAGGATACAAAGAGTGGCTCAAATTGCTCAGATTTGACACCTTGGGGATAACAAAGCTCCGTGTTCCAAAGCAAATTAGCCATGATGAGCAGTAAGGGCAATAGGCAAAGACAGCTTGTTTTCTGTCTGCCTCCTGGTTTCTAAGGATAGCACAATTCCTTCCCTGAACACAACCAAAGTTAGGAGTGCTCTTGAACTCTCCCGTGCCTTCTGGACACTTCTGTTATTTTTGGTTGATTTTTTTTTTTTTTTTTTTGGTTGAGTTTTCTGTTTTAAAATTTTGATAAATCCTCTTTTGCCTGCTGCTTGTTGGCCGTGGTCTGTCAGCAACCCTGAAAGTCAAAAGTTGGGGGGGGAGGGGAAAAATGACTTTAAAGCATTGGTGCTCTGTTTGCACGCTTTGGACATGTTAATTTTTCATTTTCATTGTTAAGATTCACCAGGAAAAGTACTGAATGTGCAGAGTTGCCTGTCAGGTTTGAAGGGACAGTTGTGCAGGAACCTGTGAGCAGAGTAACAGCAGGGTCAAAAAACCACAGTGCAGTAGAGTGGTTTATCCATTCCGTGATTTAATTCATTATGTTTCAGTCCTGGGCCGTATCTAAGACCTCTGCTGTGGTTTTTTTTTCCCAATAAATTATTTGTACAGCTGTTGTTATTAAGTCCCTCCTTTTCTAGACATTTCCAAGCACTTCCCTTAAGCAAACAGAATTCTGCAGCAATGCTCATCTGAGTGTGCTTTAATTCCTATCCATGCTCTTCTGCAGAACCAAATATTTTCATTTGCAATGGGGTGGTGCTTGTCAAGCCTCCAGGAGACATCAGGATACTCCTCTTCTTCTGTGGTTATCAGACAAAACAGCAGAGAGAACCCTTCTATCAAAGTTCTCCTTTCAATCACACCCAAATATGATTTAAAAGATTCAATTATCGAATGAAATAAAAATACTGAAGCCTGGGCCTGAAAGGGCCTCGTCCAACACCATTTTTTGCTCTTTAATGGAGCCTGAATGAAAGCCCAGACCTGAGACAAAAATAAAGATAAGAGACATGGAAATAGTGCCTTACAAACACATCCTAGTGGGTTTTCCAGCACAGAACGATGGTTTCTCATGACTGGAAAAGTCTCAAGCTAATGCTTCTGATTCGAGATGGGTGTGACTCTTTCTTGCTTGCTCTGAAACCACAGCAGTGGTAACAGCATGGTCCAGCTTTTGGGTGGCACAAAATCTGTAGTTTTTATGCTGTCTGTGCCCAGAATTTGGCCTTCAGCCTCAATTACCAGAATCCATGGCCTGCCTGACCTGTTTTGTTATTCTCAGATCCCTTTGGATTAAATTTTGCATTAACAATAGACAAAAAATACCAGATAAGAGACGTGGAAATGGTGCCTTACAACACATCCTAGTGAGTTTTCCAGCACAGAACGATGGTTTCTCATGACTGGAAAAGTCTCAGGCTAATGCTCCTGGTTAGAGATGGGTGTGATGAGTTTGGGTTTGGTTTGGCTCTTCCCCAAAAGTTCCAAGGCTCTGGGATCCAGTGTCCAAGGCTGGCCCCAGCCTCACTTCCAGAGCCATGACGAGATTTGGATGTTTCATGCTACACTGGTAATGCATTAAGATAAATTAAATGTTGGGTTTCGTGTGTATCATTAAAGAGAAAAAAAAAAGGGGGGGGGGGGGGAGATGGGGAAAGGGGAGGAAAGGTTACATTAACACTGAGCTGTAAATTTAATGCAGCTCCAGATGCCTGAAGAGTTGTGGTTTTTTATTATAATTCTTTAGTTTGGAGAGCAACACCAGCTGCTCTGTGATCCCGTGGACTATTGGAAATTTGCTTTGATATTAAGTAGAGCTTCAAAAATACAATTAAATTCTCTTGCCTTCCTTTTTTTTTTTTTTTTTTTCCCTTAACCAAATGCAATGATTTTGTGCTGTTGAAAGCCATGTTTTACATCAGAAGTTAAGGAATGTGTGATCATTATTTTAGTATTTTATTTTTTTTTCTTCCCTGTAGTAGCATGATTTTATTGTGAATCACTGCTTCAATGCCTGTCAGTGGCTAAAGCAGGGAAAGAGAATCTTTCTAGAACTAAAGGAAAGGGAATATTTCTAGAATTAAGAGATACTTCCACAGTTACTTGATGGCTGCCTAAAACCCACAGAGATGGAGCAATATGTCCTTCTGAATTTAACTGAAGCAAATACTGGTTATTTATCAATTAAAATAGTTCCAGATGAAGCTGGTGGGTGGAAAACTGAGGCAAAAATCACCCTGAAATCACCTATTCAAACACAGGGTTTGAGTTCAGCTCCTCTGCAAATTGAGTCTCCACAGGTATTGTTAGGCAGGGCTGTGTTCTCAGTGAGGGATTCTCTCAGGAATGGAACTTAAAATAAAAATAAAAATAATAAAATAAAAACTATGCCCTCCACTTAATGAGGAGTTCTCCTGCAGAACTTGATTGAAGCCCAGTGATACTTTAATGTTAACGACCGGTGTGTAAAGGGGGACAATAATTCTGTGGAATTGAGATGGAGCTCTTCAGCTGAAATGCTTCAGCTGAGACCTGCTGCTGACACATTAGGCTCCTGTTGGTTGGGAATTCTGCTTCCTGCAGGAGCAGGGAGATTGAGCAGGTCCTGCAGTGCCAGGGAGGGGTAGGAGGCAGCAGAAATTGGTACCAACAGTGGTCAGCTTTGAACCAAAGTCCTTTTCTTTAGGAGCTAAAAGAGAAAGGTCAGTAATTGCCCTCTGTTTGCAGCAGCAAACATGACACGGAATGTTTCCTGGCAGGTATCCCCCCCTCCTCCTCTAGATGCTCTAGGGAGGAAGAGAAAGGAAAAATAACAAGGTGCATCCCCAGGGAGGTTTCCTTCCTGACCTCGGAGTGGTTGGATCAGTTCATCATCAGGCACGTGAGCAAAGCTGGCTGGGGCTGGGATTTCACCCAGCTTGCTCTGATCCAGAGGCTCTGAGGGGTCTGTGTCACTCAGGGAGATGGAAAATGATGATGAGGAGGAGGGGGATGATATTGGGAGTTAGGAATGTGGGCTGTAGGGAGAAAAAAAAAAATGGATGGCAAGGATAAAACAGAATTGCTCTGGATGGGAATCCTGCTCAGGCTGTGCCAGAGACCCCCGTGGCCAGGCTGGGGTAGGGACAGGGATCACTGAGCTGCTGCCAGGGGTGAATACTGGAATATCATTAAATGGAATAATCATTATGGGGGGACTCATTTCCCAGGTATAGATTGCCAAACAAATGCAGCTGGTGTCAGCAGAGCCTGGGCCTGTCACTGGAGGGGGCAGATTTCTTTGTGGGGTACTGACTAACCCAACAAAAGGTGATGTTATTTTAGATTCTGGGTGAGTAAGGGAAGGGCTGACTCAACTGCAAGAGAAAAAAAAAAAAACAAACCCGAGGAGCTTAATGTGCTCAGCTCTGAAGGCCAAATATCTGTGGGGAAAGAGAGTTCCCAGAGTGATGTCTCATCCATTAAAAACCAACCACAGATGAGATCCACTCTGCCTCACGCTGCCAGCAGAAAGGAGGGGGATTTGTTTCACTGGGCCCCTCGGGTTTCTTGTTTGGGTACAATACTCTGGGTTAACTGCAGTCAAAAGAGAGCAAAATGACATTGGAACAGGTGCAGCAATGGGTCATTAAGGGGACAGGGGCTGGACAAGAGCTTGGCTCAAATGCTTGCACTGAGGAGGGATGGGAACTGCTCTCTGAAATTACCCTCAGGTAGGTCAGGAAGGGAAATAATAATTTTAGAGCTAATGTTAAGTATAAACCGACTAGGAATAAATTCAAGCCATAAATTCCCTCATCATCAGGCTTTAAAACAAGCCCAGTGTCAAAGGCTGAGGGTGGAAAATGGTGGCAAATGATTTTATGAGAGCAGCTCTGTGGTTTGGCTGTGGGTAACAGCAGGAGACAAAGTGTCAGCGGCTCAGGAGTGGGGTCCCAAGTGTCCCAAGAACCTTCAGATCCCCTGGGGTGAAAGCCAAGTGCCCAGTTTGCTCAGTTTGCAGTTTCAGGGTCCTGGAGAGGATTTCCCAAAGAATTCCCATGGAAGTTTTGAGCAGAGTGAGGCTGCTGGCATTTTTTCCACGTTGTTTATCTTACTCCTCATCCAACTCTGAAGCAAACCCATCATATCCAGCCTCTCCTCCTGTGTTACTCCCTCAACCAAAATTCCTGTTGACATCAATGGGAGCCCTGCCCAAGTCCAGGCAGCAGGATGAGGGACTGACATCTTTCCTTCCACTCAGCTGGAAAATAATAATAATAATAATAATAATAATAATAATAATAATAAATTTAAAAATCCTCATAACAGTTGGTTTTTTTTCGAAAAGTTAAAATAACATGGTGCTGTGACTAGAGAGTTGTAAGGGAAAGTGCATCAGGAATGCAATATTGTTTCCAGATGTACAATGTCATAAAGAATTTTTTCCACACTTGGAATGGCAACAGGAATTTTTTGAGAGGGATCATTTACACAGTGATGAGATATGTTACATGTAAGTAAATGCCTGTATGCCTGGAATGTTTGTACCATATGTCTAAATAGGTGTCTGTGACTGATACAGATTTTAAATCTGGGGATGTGAATGGATTTGCATATCTGTGATCCGAAGAGCAGCGCACTTCAGAATATAAAAATACTGATGGAACATAGCTGGGGGAGGGAAATTTGTAGTTCCCAGGTGAAGGTTTGTAAAAGAAACACAACCCCCCCCCCCCAAGCTGTGCAGGGAGGTGAAGGAGGGGCAGTGCAGCTCAGAGAGGCTGAATTTAATGTGCTAAAGACACTTTGGCTGGATGTCACGGGAGGTGAACCCTCCCCGTGGGTTCTGAGCAGGGATTGTATTACAGAAATCCACCTGGGAAACAAAAATAATGTGGAGTCACAGCCCTGGCATTTCTGCCCTGGGACTGCTGGGGAATCACTGGGTTATGGCTGTGGCCTCCCAGCTGATGAGAAGACCTCTGCAGGTTGGCAGGGAGGACCTCAAGGAGTGTGAAAATAACTCAGGATGCTGTAATTCCCCCGGTGCTCTGAGGGAGATGGGATCTGTGTTTGGAAGGATGAAGGAATAACACGTTGCCCTCTCTATTTCTTCCTTGCTCGCTGTCCTCTGAAACCACAGCAGAGGTGACGGCGTGGTCCAGCTTTTGGGTGGCACAAAATCTGTAGTTTTTACTCTGTCTGTGCCCAAAATTTGGCCCTCGGCCTCAATTACCAGAATCCATGGCCTGCCTGACCTGTTTTGTTGTTCTCAGATCATTCCCTTTGGATTAGATTTTGCATTAACAAATGTTGTTAGGTAAATAAAAAATAAAAATCATCCACTGAGAACAGGCAAAGAAGCCAAATTATCATACACAAGGAGTGGTGCCATCAGGGCAGGAAAAGAAAAACTCCCCAGAACCATTTGCCAGCGCTGTGGGCAAAAGTCAGAATTTAAATCTCCAGGGAAGTTTGCACATCACCTTTCATCAGCAATAAATACAGGTTGTTTTTTTTTAAAAAAAAAAAAAAAAAAAGAAAAAGGTCTTGGACTATTTTACGACGTCGGGAGAACAAGTGTTGTTGATAAATACGTGTTCAGGAGGGCACTGGCAAAAATGCATAGAAATGGTTAACAAGGTAATGGCAAGAAATGTTGACCTTGATTTGTTTGGCTAAGATGTAAAGATTTTTGAAGGTCAAAGGTGTTCTTGTGTAGTGTTTTGGAGTCTAACTGTGTCTGACCCTCTAACATTAAGCTGCTGTGGCCTGCAGTTTTGAAGAGTGAAGCAAACCAGGGGGAAAAGAGGGAAGGGGGAGAGAACAGGAAATGGAGTGAGGTGTTTCAGGAAGTTGTCAGGAGTTGACTGATTGATTCCAGATGGAAAGGGTCACCCTTCGTGACCCAGGAAATACTCACTGGGGGAAAGCAGTTGGCTTGTGAAAGGGAAGGGCCTGGGAGTTAGAGACCATGGTGGAATGCACATTCCTCCTCCTTTTATCCATAAAACATTGGTTCTTAATCTCCAGAATAAAACAATTGTGTTGTGGTCTCCACCAGGCAAAGAGGGAAGGGCTGGGGCAAAGTGAGGAAGTTCAGCCAGTTTGATGTCCACGATCTCACGTGTCCTTCCTCCACACCATGGGTGAGGAGGTGGGCGGTGGTGGTGGAGCAATGACAGAGGTCTCTGCTGAAATTCAGGTTACAGCAAAAAAGGCCCCAAACTTTGAGAAGGTTCTGCTCCAGATCTGAGCTTTGCATCTGGTCCTGTCCATGAGAATGCTGTGGTTACTAAACACCTGCTAAAACCCAGGTGTTTATTCACCCTGGGTCCCAGCTTGTGACAGGCCCAGTGGCTCTGGCCCTCCTGTCATGGATGGGAGGGGTGGATAAAAATGGAACCACACGTGGAGAGAGGTCTAAAAGGTCTAGAAGATCTAGGAGGTCTAGAACCTTCCATTCCTGCTGGTTCAGGGAGCAGGGGATGCTCAGCACTTGTCTTCTGGACTGGTTCTTGCCATTACTCTGCCATTGCTGTTGGGGGTCTCTACATCTCCTACCAAGGTGTGGCTCTTGTGTTGTGCACAACCCAAAGGGTGGTTCCAACACTGACCTCTGCTCTGGGACAGGGACTGGGCCCAGGGAAGGGCTGGAGCTGTGCCAGGGAGGGTCAGGCTAGGGAGCAGGGAAAGGTTGGATTTTGGGAAAAGCTCTTCCCCCAGAGGGTGCTGGCACTGCCCAGGCTGCCCAGGGAATGGGCACTGCCCCGAGGCTGCCAGAGCTCCAGGAGCATTCAGACAATGCTCCCAGGGATGCCCAGGGTGGGATTTTGGGGTTTCTGTGCAGGGCCAGGAGTTGGACTGGATCATCCCAGTGGGTCCCTTTTCCATTCAGGACATTCCATGGTTCTGTTCTATGTGTGAACACTTGGAGCCTGCCTCTATCCTCCCTTCCTGGGAGCACGTGGGTGTGAATTTACCCACTCGTGTGAGTGAGCTCAGAGATGTCTCTATGCCATAGTGTAACTGTATATACAAGACACACTTTTTTTTTTTTTTTTTTTTTTTTTTTTTTTTTTTTTTTTTTTTTTTTTTTTTTTTTTTTACATTTGGTTGCAATTTAAACACTTGTCGTAAATATTCCAGACACTGGAATAATTCAGGCCTATTCCCCTTTGCCACAGTGTGCTGCTCTGGGCTGGCCAGTGAGAGACTAAAATTTATTTCCATTGTTTAAGGGAAAATAATGAAGTGCATCTGAGTGGGCTCAGCTATGTCATTCCCTTTGGATGGAGTCACACCCCACCCTAATGGGAGTGAGGAAATCAGTTGGCACACAACAGCAACACATTCTGTGACAAGAATGCTTGAGAAGTGGAAGAGTACAGGATGACAAGAGCCTTTTGGAATGAATTAGGGTTGTCTCGAGAAGGAAAGTGTTCTTTAAGCTCGCCTAAGCCTGGGGAGGGCAAGGTCTCTCCTGCTCTGTGCTGAGCAGAGTTTTTATCAACAATTAGAGCCTGACCATTCTCTTACCTCGGCTGTGACAGCTGAGGCTGTGGAAATCCAGGGTTTGGCTCTCCAAGGCTGTGAATTCCTGTAGGTGTGGCAGTGGGATGGAATTAAGCTCATTTACACCAGCTGATGGTCAAAAACCACACAATCTTCTTTCAGGAGTTAAAACGCTGTTTGTTTCCCCCAAAAGTTTGTGGTTTGAAGTCACACTTATTTCTGAATTGGTGGGGTTTAGAGCTTTGGATACTGTAAAAACTAAAGTGGGATTAATTAACATATACAGCTATTTCCTCTGAGAATTCAGGTTGGAGCCCAGTCACAGAGGCTGATGTTTAAAACCTGCTGCCTGGTTTGGGGTGCTCAGGTGATTTTTCAGGAGCCACCATGCACTCACATGTCAAAACCAGGCCTGATACCAGGTCCTGTGTTCATAGAGTTTCCATCCTGCAGGAGCTGGGTCATTGTACAGTGAGGCTTCTACACAGCCCACAGGATGCTGTGTTAAATGCAATTAATGCACTGAGTGAAGGCTGAAAATATTCTCTCCCCTTCTCATAAACCCCTGCGGGGTGTGCTGCCATTTTGCAAAACAAGGGTTCAGCCCAACTGAATAATTAATCCATAACAAGCTGAATTTCGAATAAATCTGGTTTACCTGGCTTTTTTTTTTTTTTTTTTTTTTTTTTTTTTTTTTTTTTTTTTTTTTTTTTTTCTCTTTCTAAATATCCAGGTGGTGCTATCAACAACAGTGAACGTGGATGGGCACGTGCTGGCAGTGTCTGACAACATGTTTGTGCACAACAACTCCAAGCACGGGAGGAGGGCAAGGAGACTCGACCCCTCGGAAGGTGGGAGTTTTGTCTGGAGAGCAGAGCAGAAATTACCCATTCTTCCATCTCTGTTTGTTTTCAGGAGGGAAGGAGAGCTGAGGGGGAATTGCAGAGCCTCAGGGGGTTTGGGGAAGGCAGAGGCAGGAAAAACAGTGTCTACTGCATGCAAAATATGATCCTCCTCACATCTAAGGGACTGGCTCCCCCCCCCTGCCTCCCCCTGCAATTTATTAATTAGTATGTACTGCAAAGATGAAAAACACAGAAACACCAAGTATTATCTAAATTTCAGCCCTCTCATTCAGCTGGGATAGATTTGATTTCAGGCAAATTAGGCAAGATGACATCTTAGTTAAACAGAGCTGTTCCAGCACAAGATGTGTATGAAAAAGTGTCACTGGTTCCCTTAAACAAACTGTGCACGGAGCCTAACGATGCGCAGAGGGAGCTGACACTAATTGATGTGAGTTTGTTTGGCTAAGCCAGACTCATGGCCAGCTCCAGGATGGGTTGGGGACTGTATTCAAGCAATTACAAATCCTTGTATCTGTTAAGTTTCAAAAACGTTCGGCCCCTCCTCTCCCTCTTCGTTCCCAAAAACGTTCCAGCTCCCCTCACGCAGACAGTGCTCAAAAAACAACTTGGGAAAATTGCTGGGAAATGCTATCAGTGCCTGCTTTTCCCTCTCCTGCAGCCTCTGAAAGTGAGAAGAGCTGGTGATGTTAGTAGAAAAGACAAGCAAGGATATTATTTCATTACACTGTTTTGCTGCCCCACTTCTTAACCGTGCCCTGTATCAACCTGAAAGAAGAATTAATGAACTGGAAGAAAATGATTGAATCAGTAAAGAATTCAGAGTGGTGTTAATTCTCCCCCAGCGGGCAGTGAAATGGTAGAAGGAAAATCCCAGGATTCCTAGCCTAGGAAGCCATCCAGTTTTTCCTTGACTGATTGGATGTGATTGACTGGCTGTTCAAAGGAGTCTCATGTTTTTGGAGCTCTGCCAAAGTTCCCCTCCACCTCTGACCCTGTCAACATTGGGAATGGAGTGATGGATTGACTTTGGTTATGGCCTGGAAACCATATTGGGTTCCTGATGGGATGCATAGTCCAGGGGCCTTGAACATATGGAAGAGAGAAATATAAAAAAAAATAATAATAAAAAAAAATTGACTCAATAAAATCAAGAAAATTATTAGAAATTATCTCCTGATACGAATTGGAGGAGACATTTGATATTCCCATATCTTCTTTCACCCATTGATAAACTTAATGAATGTGACTCTACCTTTTTTTTTCCACAGGGTTTGTGTCTGTGGGATCATATGCTAATGAGTGGGGTGCTATTTTGGGGTTTTTTTTAAGCAGCCTCTGCACAACCATTTAAAGCCTTTCATTTTTACACCCACTACAGTTGGCCTATTAGGCTTTAATGACACGATGTTAAGTGCCAGTAATGAATAGGCAAGTAATTAACACTTGCAAAGGCAGAAAACACTCCTTTATTTATTTATTTATCAGCATCCTGGGGGTTTGTGGAGTGGTGAGCAGCCTCCATGGGTGAAGGGCTGGAAGGAACTTGTCCTAGGCCTCTGCCAGCAGCGGGAATTCGGGAATTCTCAGGTGTGGGTGGGTGGAGCTGCTCTCAGCTGCACTTTTGCATCACTTGGGGTGTTTGGTGCTCACAGGAATTGATTTGCACCCAGGCCTGCAAACAGCCTCAAAGCTGTTGGAGGGGATAAATGGAGAAGACACCTTAAAGGGATGTTTTGATGTTTTTTTTTTGTGCAGCCACGCCCTGCATCAAAGCCATCAGCCCAAGTGAGGGGTGGACCACGGGGGGAGCCATGGTGATCATCATTGGGGACAACTTCTTCGATGGGCTGCAGGTGGTGTTTGGGACCATGCTGGTGTGGAGTGAGGTGGGTACAGCTGCCCCCCTGAGCTGGGGAGACTTCCCTTTTCTGTGGAGGAATGCAGTTAATTCCTGTTCCCATTCCGAGGTGCTGTGTGAGGTGGGACATAGAGGAATTCATGGAACTGTCTTTTCCTTGCTCTTTGATATTATTGAGTGATACCCAGAATGGAACTGAACAATTCTAGACATCTATAAAATCAAAGAAATTATTAGAAATTGTCTCCTGATAGGAGCTGAAGGAGACATTTGATATTCCCATATCTTTTTTTTACCCACTGATGAACTTAATGAATGTGACTCTACCAGTTTTTCCACTGGGTTCATTATTTACACAGGTTTATTTACATAAGCAAAGGCAGAGAAATAAAGAAAGAGTTTGAGTTTGATCAGCAGGAAAAAAAATCCATCTAGGCCCAGGAATAAGCCATCAATTAACCAGTGGGCTTAACAGTACAAGTTTCTTGATGACAATTTATCCTAAAATGTGTGTGTCTCTCCTGGAGGCCAGGAACTGACCCGGGTAAATCCCTCTGCTGATCTACAGTGATAATAAAAAATAAAGAGATTTACTGAGGCCTGTGATGGCAGGACAAGGGGGAATGGTTTTAAAGTGAACAGGGGTAGAGTTGACATTTTTATTGGGAGGCCCTGGCACAGACAGCCCAGAGAAGCTGTGGCTGCTCCATCTCTGGAAATGTCCAAGGTTGAACAGGACTTGGAGCAATCTGGGATGGAGAAAGGTGTTCACTGGGGGTGGGACTGGATGACCTTTAGGGTCCTTCCAACCCAAACTCTTGTGTAATTTACTTGTGAAGCAAAAGAACAGAACAGAGAGCTGATGGTGCCTCTCCTGTTGCGTTCCCAGCTGATCACACCTCACGCCATCCGCGTCCAGACGCCTCCCCGGCACATCCCCGGCGTGGTGGAGGTGACATTGTCCTACAAATCCAAACAGTTCTGCAAGGGAGCACCAGGCAGGTTCATTTACACAGGTGGGTGCCTGGGGTTTTGTTTGCTCTCATCTTCTTTTCTGCCAGAGTTGGGATTGAATGCTCAAGATGGTATTTCATGTTCGGACTCAGGTGTTTATTAATTCTTATCTATAGTACAGTTTCACAAGCTGAGAGTTCTACAGCACTTCCAGCTAAAAAACTAAAAATGGCTCTTATCTCTTTGCCTTAAAAGGCAAGGCCTTTTAAGGATAAACTGTCTAATTAAGAAATGACACCTAAAATATATATATTTTTATTTTTACCCCAATACCCAACCACCCCTGCCCCGCAGTGCGGATTTTTCTGCCCAATCACCAAACACCCCCCAGAGCCGTGGAGAAGGAGGTGAAAAAGAAGGACTCAGCCTCTGCCCTAAACCCCCCACCTTGCTTTATCTCTATCACTGCACCCTAAACCCTGAAACTCTGAGTTTTGCCCCCTGTGCTGTCACACACTTCCATCCAAACCACAGCCCCCCAGCCCCAGCGCTGTCCCTCAGTTTTGGGAGCTGCTCCAGGGCCTGGGGTGGGATGCAGGGTTTGCTGGGGGGTCAGTGCCTGGCAGCACAGAGAGCCCCAAACCCTCAGTGCCCAGGGTTCCAACAGAGTTTGGGCTGCAGAGCTGTGTCAGTGATTGGTATTGACAACTCTTGGTTTGATTAATTAAATAATGAATGAATTCATTTACCCCCTTGCTCTTCCAAGGCCACTCTGGCAGTGGTGACATTTGGGGGGGGTGTAAGGAGGAGGTTTCATGAGGCATTTTTACTGCACATTAATATTTTTCCCAACTGCTGTCACAACATGGGTCTGCCTACAGAACATACAACCAAATATTTATGCTCTTATGTTCAACCTGATTATGTTTGAGCTTTTCTTTCCTTTTTTTTTTTTTTTTTTTTTTTTTTTTTTTTTTTTTTCTTTTTTTTTTTTTTTGGAAAGAGTCACACTGAGACAGATTGCTTGAAGACAAAAACAGCAAACTGTTGGAAAGATGGATGTAAAAAAATTATCTCTACATTTCAAGGGTAAATCTGAGTGGCACAGTGAGGCTGTTGTGGGAGCTCATCTGTGTCCTGCAGTGTCTTTATGTCGGGCTGCTGCAAAGTGTGCTGTGCTGGCACTGCTGCACCTCTGGGGCTCTCAGCATTTCCACTCCAAAGAGCTCTGACTCAGGGTGCTGCAGCCCGGCCATCAGCCTCCTCTCATGGCCAAAATGGGACTTTTCCATAAGGTTTCCACGTGGAAAACTTCCTGTCAGAGCGAGGCCAACAGGATCCTGTAGATAAGTAGTGATGTGCTGAGGAGTACAGCAAAAAACCCAGACAAACGCTGGGAGGGGAATGGCAGCTGCTGAACCAACTTTAGCAGTTGAAGTGAGAGATGAAACACTTAAAATGAGAGATGAAAGCCTCTTTTTAAATCACCACACCCAAACATTTAATCCCTGTGTGTGCCTTCATACAGGTTGCACAGGCGTCCCTGTTCTGAAGTGCTTTCCTTTCATCAGCTGCTCCTGCAATAAAAAAGAGACATTTGTTCTCTGCAGCTAATCTTGCCATAGCCTCATATTCTGCTTTTAATACGACACAAATTCAAATTCTCTGCTGCTGTAAGTGGTTCCATTATAGTTCCCTTGGCTTTAATAACACGCCAGTTTATGCCAGCTGAGGGCACATCTTGTAGGCTTTCCTAGCTCAGCTTTGATCACAGCTCTGCATTTACTTTGTCACAGAGATGCTAACCTGGAAACGTGTATATCAGGGAGATTTGGAACATAATTTTCCTTGCTGAGCAGAAATCCTCCAGGGGTTACCTTGTCAGAGCAAAGCAATATAAAATCATCTGTGGGAGAGGGCTGGGCTCTGGGTTGTGCTGTATCAGGATCCAGGGATGGGAAGGTGCTGGTTTGCTGAAGCTTGTAAGGAGATTGGAGCCCTTGTTTTCTGCTTGTGAGAAACAACACTTACAAGGATGCAGAGAGCTCTATAAAGTGGGAGTTCCCTTGGACAGAAAAAGCTGAGGTGACGAAGCATTTCCCGCTGTCACTGCTTCAGCCTGTGAGAGACGTGGGGGAAAAGAGAATTCCAGGATCTGAGGGGGCTGACAGGAGAACCAGAGAGGGGCCCTTCATCAAGAACTGTAGTTAGAGGACAAGGAGTAATGGGCAGGAACTGAAAGAGGGGAAATTTAGGTGAGATTGACAGAAGAATTTCCTCCCAGTGGGGATGGGGAGGCCCTGGCACAGGGTGCCCAGAGAAGCTGTGCCTGCCCCATCCCTGAGAGTGTCCAAGGCCAGGCTGGACAGCGCTTGGAGCATCCAGGACTAGTGGAAGGTGTCCCTGCCCATGGCAGCAGGGTAGCACAAGATGATTTTTAAGTTCCCTTCCATCCCAAACCATTCCATGATTCAAACCTTGATGCCACAGGTGCCTTTTCTCTGTTAACACCTCAAAGGCTGGGCAGCCCACTGCAAAAAAACACTCCCCCTCTGCAGCAGCTTTATGGGTTCAGGGTGTTTCTAGAGATATCCAGGCTCTGGTTCTCCTGTTTTCCCTGTGCTGTACTTTGTGGGGGTAAAGCCAAGGTTTAAGATGCAAAAAACAGCGTTTAAGATGAAAACACAGGTTTTGAAGGGAAAAGAACACCCAAGAGGAAGCACTGTCCAGACTCTGAGCCTCACATAAACAAAGTCAGGGAGTTGGTGACATGTTTTGATCCCTCCCTGCTCTTATCCAACAAACCTGTTGTAAAAACAATCATGCTAGGGAGAGGTTTACAGGCTCACTGATCATTTGGTTTATTCCCTAGGTGGCTTCTCTTTTTGTGCATAAATTATATCATGCCATGCCCAGTCTTTTAAACTGTTTTGGGAAGTTGAAGAGCCTGAAACTCTGGACTTGAGGGTTGCCAAAGGGATTTTGTACCTGAGTCCATTTTCTGAGGGGTTTCATTTCAGGTGTCTGATTTCTAGGCAATAATGAGCAGCCTGCTTGTGTGTCAGACCCCTTTATGGCCCCTGAATCCATGAACCCCAAAGCATTTGGATGTAATTCTGGCATATTTCTCTGTAACACACAGAAAAAATCACTTCCTGACCCAGCAGCTCTTTCCTCAGTGGAAGTGGGGTTGTTGTGGGGAAGCTGCTTAAACTTGCTGGTGGATTCTTCATCTTTGGCCTCCACCTGGGAAGGTGTCACTTACTCCTCCAAATACTCGGTGCTGGTTTTTCATGGGATTTTACAACAGAGTTATTTCTGTTCCATTAATGAGTAAAAACCAGTAGTGGGCAATTTCGTTGCAGGCTGTACAGAAAAGCTTTGTGCTGAAAGACAGAATGCCCACGTTGATTCGGGATGGCCGAGTCCTGAGAACAATTCAGCATTGTTGGGAAATGATTCGCTGCTGTCGATCTCTCAGGATGAAACTGTCCATGTCAATCCATTGGAAAAATGTTTGTTGAATAACGGCCAGCTTCTTCTCCCTGAATTAGCATTTTGCACATTCCCACTGGCTATTTTTACTAACTTTATATATATTTCAATTCCTGTATGTTTAACACGCTTGAATTCCTATGTATTTCACATTTCCTTAGCTTTAGATATGTAACTGAAACGAATAGATTTGTGATCCAGAAGAGAAATGGCACATAAGGATGTTTAGGCTCTTGAGAGAATTGGCCTCTAATTCTCAGGATTATTGGCAAAATAACCCACCCCCCAAAAACCTCCTCTTCCCAAACGGGATGTAGATTCTGTGGCAGTTGAAATGTGTATTATTAAACTCCTTAAGCAAACCAGAATGGCTCCCAGTGGAGAGCAAAGACATTCTAAGTATAGCCAAGACTAAATTCTCAGGTCTGGGTTTTCTCTGCTCAATTCCCACTCGATTATCTCCTGTAATATTTAAGCTTCATGCCATGCCATAATTATTTAATAAAAAGTAAATATAAAATGTATCTCAGCGGGGAATGTGACCTTTTACCTTCATGTTGTTATACCAAAGGCAGACAGGGATAAACAGGGAACCTGGATCAGTGTAAAAAAATCTGTCTCACTCGATGGGTTCATCTCCTGGTGCAGGAGAAGGTTCTGCTGTGAGGTGCTCAGGATATTTTGGGTGATTCAATAAGAGCCATCAGCATCTCTTGCAATCAGGGGTTTTCAGCTGTGCCAGTGCCAGAGCTAGTTATTTTTAAAAATAAAGATTTTTCCCCCCCCCCAAAAGAACCACAAATGGTACAAGAAGGTCTAAGCCAGCACTGACTGAGGGTAGTGCTAAAGGACTTACATATGTTACTTATTAAATGTGTCATGAAATTCTTCACAGAATCCTCAGCATGAATGTGTCGTTTGTGTTAAAATGTGCATTCTGAAGAATAAGGGAATTCAAAGGAAAACGTCCCTGTGAATGTGCTGGTGCACTGCTGAAGTTGGAGGCAGGCAGAGCCCGAGCACACAGAACGCTGCAGCTTAAATCAGAGTGTGAATAATCAGAAATCTGATTATTGTTGCTGCAATTTCCTCACAGAGACCAGGAAAAGTGTCTGAAGTTTTCTGAGATCATCAGCTATGCCAGTAGGGCTCTGCCAGCTATTGCTAACTGAGGATCTGGGTCAAAATATCCTGGTTTATCCACCAGAGATTAAGATCCTTACAGGGAAGTGGCGGCGTATGCAGAACGCACAACTGGGGAAGGGAATGTGTCTGATGAGGAGCTGTGCCCTACTTTGGGACTGCAAAACGTTGGGGGTGTGTATGGAATGTGTTTATTCAAAGAGCAAACAGGGCTGTGTGATTTCTGGCTGTGCAACCAGCAGGAGAAGACCTGTTCTGGTGTGTATTTGTCTCATAATTTGCTTTATTGCTGCCGTGGTTTTTGTCCGGAGTGAAACACTCATCCTTAAAGGAGTATTTTGTGACAGTGCTGCTGCATCTTGCAATTTATTCATTCAGCCTTTGATAGAGGATGAGGAGTCAGCCAGGGAAACTGGAGCAGTTTTAAGTGCAGAAGTCGTGATTTCCTCATTGCCCTATTGAGACAGAGCCATATAAAAATACATGTTTAGATACCCTCATATAACGTGGTGGGGTTTGATGTTTTCCTTCCAGCTTTAAATGAACCTACCATAGATTACGGCTTCCAAAGGCTGCAGAAGGTCATCCCAAGACATCCCGGGGACCCCGAAAGATTAGCTAAGGTAAAATAATTTCAAGCATTTCACTCAGCCCACCCGAATGTGTTCTTTCACTTCTAATTTGTAAAAGAGACGCAATTATACCTTAAATGCCAATCACACCTGAATTCATCAATTAGGTGTAAGTCTGGCAAGAATGGGATTGTGTAGAACCCACGGTGTTTTTTGTGTGTTAGAATTCAAAGAGTCTCTGGGTAATTTTGCTGCTAAATCGAGCCCAGCGAACATTCCCAGTTCATTGTGCTCTGCCCTATCCATGGTCAGGGCAGATCCCTGAGCCCAAATTTTGCTGTGTCCATGCAAAGGAATGAATCCTACACCCGTTCGTGTGTCCGTGCAAGAGAAACCCCCGGGGGAGCGGGCATAGCTGGGATTTGCTCTTGTGGAGCAGGTTCAGGACTCTGGAGAGCTCCGGGTCACGGAGGAGCCCCGGGCACGGGGCGGCCGAGCCGGGGATCAGCCCCCGCTGGCTCCAGAGGGACTCGTGGTTTTGGGGGGCTGCTCTGACCCACTGGGAGGGCTTAAATTCCTCGGGTACCTGGAAAAAAAACCTGGTGAACACACCTGGGCTTCGGGGTGACCACACACAAACGCTGGAGTCACTTGAGAGAATACTAGCTCGTGGTTTTATTTTATTTATTGAATTATTCTATTCTATTCTATTCTATTCTATTCTATTCTGTTTATTGTACTTATTTTTTTATTTAACTTTAGTTCAGTCTAGTCTATTCTAATTCAATTTATTGTTTTATTTATTTTCTCCTGTTTAATTGTATTTTATTATTTTTGTGGGTTTTGTATTTATTTATGTATTTCCAAGTGTATTTTTGTATTTATTTTATTATATGTTTATTTTTTTTGTTATTTGGTTTATATATTTTAATTTTATTTTTATATATTTAATTTGTTGTTATTTTTGCTTATTTATATTCTTACTTTATTATACATTTAATTTTTTTCATTTATTTATTTTCCTTATTTATTATAAATTTAATTTTTTCGTTTATCAATTTTCTTCATTTATTATCCATTTAATTTTTTCATTTATTTATTTTATTTATTACCCATTTAAATTTTTTTTTTTGCGTTTATCTACTTGCTCTATTTATTACACATTTAATTTCTCATGATTTTTTGTTTCTTTTTTTCTTCATTTATTACACGTCCATTTTACAAAACGGAGTAAAATGGATGCGTAATAAACGAAGGAAAAAAAAAATAATTTATTTGAGCAAACTTTTTTTGCCCCTAAAAACCCCTCTCCCCGCTCTGCCCCACAGGAAATGCTGCTGAAAAGAGCTGCTGACCTTGTCGAGGCGCTGTACGGGACCCCCCACAACAACCAGGTCAGGCTGCTGGGGTTGGGGAAGTGCTACCCCCCTGCCCGCCCCCCTGGGCTGCTGGGCTAGCTCAGCTTCTGGGGAGCTTTGGGGGAAAATACTTTGTGCTGGTTTGAAAGCAAAACTAGTGAGACTCTCAGTCAGAGATACAATTTAATAGGAGAAGAGAGGGAAAAAAAAAAGGTAAAATAAAATAAATGGAACAATACAACCTGACACCCTGTTGGTCAGGGTGTTTGAAGTAGTTTAAAAGAAAGTCTTCTTGGAGTGGCAGATGTGGTTCTGTTGGAGTAGAGATGATTCTGAGAGAGAAGGGTCCAGGGATGGTGAGAAGGGTCCAGGGATGGTGAGAAGGGTCCAGTCTTCTTCCAGGAATCCAGTGGAACCAGATGAGATGTTCTTGTCAAAGCAGTGATTCCGTCTGGTAGCTCTTGTCTCCTCTGGGAGTCCAGTGGATAAAAAGCTGCTTGTGAGGTCTCAAACCCTGGATTATATCCAGGTGGGAATGCTTGGCTCCTCCTCCTGGGCGGAGCATCTCACAATGGGATGATCTCATTCCATGAGTCCTGCAGTGGGTCCTTGATGGCCCATTAACCAGAGATAACTCCCGGAGGAAGTGATCTATGAGTCGTGTGGCAAGGCATGGTTGGGCTCGTTAACAGAAGATAAGGAAAACACTGCCCCACCTTGGCTCCAATGGCTCATGGGGATAGAATGCATACCTTGGGCACAATTTTACATTGTAACCTAGGACATACTTCAAGGGATAGGGTAAAAGATTCAAAAGAGGCCCTTACCTCAGGGGTACGTTCCAAGGCTTTATTCCTTTATTTCCCAGGGGCAAAGAAAGCTAACAGGGAAGAGCAGGGGTTTATCTAGACTCTCTGTCCCGGGACAGATAGCTGGCATTCAGCCAATTGGTCAGAGATAGGGGAAGGGTAGGGCTAAACTAAAAGGTTACTTTAGCCACGGTTCGTTCCTGCCATGTTTTGGTTTCAGGAAATTCTGTTCCCAGGAACGGAACTTGTAAACAAGGCCGTGTTATTATAAACTGAGATATTTTTCTACAAGCTTTCCCAAAGGAGGGGCTTTGCTTGATGGTCTCTTCAAGTGACCAATGGTTCCAGGGGTCCCCACCTCTAAGGTGGGTGCTTTGTAGAAAGGTATAAAATAGGTTTGGAAAATAAACCGGGGCTCCTCCTGTGAGGAGACACAGCCTTCTGAACGGAGTTTGTGTCTTTCCCTCGTGTCCAACAGCGACAGGTTGCAGCTTTAGGGGGTCTCTGGGGAAAAACCATTTCCCCAGAGGAAATACAACAGGGTGGGACGGTGCAGCCCCACAGACCGGGCTGGGTGGGTGTGGGAGTCCAGGGTGTTCTTCTGGAAACCCTGGATGAACAAAAACCTGTACAGGGGGGTTTAAAACCTGTACAGGGGGTTTTAAAACCTGTACAGGGGGGTCTGAGATATGTGCAGGGGGGTTACAGACCCTGGCACGGACCCCAGACAGGCAGGGGTCTCGATTACAGTCCATGGGAAAAATTACCAACACTATGGGAGGAATTGCAAGCCCTCGAAGGTAGTAGAAAGTATTAATATTTTCACATTAGGGGTTTTAAGATAAGAAGGACCAGAGACAAGATGGAAGATTCTGAGCATTACCCTGGAGTCTTCTCCTTCTTCTTTATCTCCATTTTGCACAGTGGTGATGACATGAAGTAGATTTAGAGGGATTGGGTCAAAGTAAAAAACACCTGTTTAGTGTCAAGTGCATGCATTGGGTCACAATTGTAAATAATGTACATGCAATTATCTGTCTATAAGATGATGAGCTGGGGGCAGGTGGGGCAGTCATTGCCTGTTGCCCGTGCTGTCCAGACCTTGGCAGAGCTCAGAGAAAAGTGTAGAGATAAGATAAAATAAACAAGGAGGAAAACCCAGAAAAAGAACCTCTGAAGACTCCTTGTCTTTTCTGTGGGCGGCTCGGGGCTTTCCGAAGGACCAAGGGCAACGACCACCCTCATTCTCGGACAAGCAGAGACCCTGTGAAGTGGGGGTTCCCCGTTGCTCCATCCCCGTCCCTGAGCTGTCCCCTGCTCCCCACCCGCAGGACCTGATCCTGAAGCGCGCGGCCGACATCGCCGAGGCGCTGTACAGCGTGCCGCGCAACCCCGCCCAGATCCCGGCGCTCTCCAGCTCCCCGGCCCACAGCTCCATGATGGGCATCAACTCCTACGGCAGCCAGCTGGGCGTCAGCATCTCCGAGTCGGCGCAGGGAAACAACCAGGGTGAGCCCCGATGCCTTCCCCGCGAGCTGAGGGCGCCTGGAGTTTGAGTTTTCGCGGTTCTTCAGGTTCTGTGCTGCCCAGGGGTGCAGCTCTGGGCCTTGTTGCCATGCTCTCGTGCTTGCTTGTTTTAGTTTTAAGAATTCTGTTGCCAGGCACGGTCTTGAAGCACAAAGTCATGTTCTGTAAACTACCGAAGTTCCCACATCTGTTCCCAGAGGAGGAGCTTCAGTGATAGTCTCTAAAAAATGACCAGTGGTTCCCAAGGGTCCCACCTCTGGGGTGGGCACAGTTGTTAATGTACAAAAAGAGTCACAAAAATAAAGGAGGGGTCTCTTGCTTGCAAGAGCTCCACGCAGCCTCATTGATGCACTCCCTGCCCCGTTCCTGAGTGTCCCCTTGCCAGT
Source organism: Phylloscopus collybita (assembly GCA_027886175.1). NCBI lineage: Eukaryota > Metazoa > Chordata > Aves > Passeriformes > Phylloscopidae > Phylloscopus > Phylloscopus collybita. The sequence goes on along the minus strand of JAJNNQ010000087.1, from coordinate 921,995 downwards.
TATAGGGCCTCACATTCAAGGTCACTCAGGTCTCTTCAGAGTAGGGAGACAAAACAAATCCTGTTCCTGCTGGAGACCAGTAACAAACTGTTACAAGTTTTCAGGCCCAAAAGCGCAAATAACGGCGGGCTGAGGAGAGAAACAAGAAGGGACATCATAACCTGCAGCTGTAATTGCTGTAATGCAACAATTCAACAATAACTTGAAGAGTAAAAACTCTCCCATTCCGTGGTAGAAAATCCCAATATATTATGAATTCTACACCAGGTAAACATAAGCATCCCACAGTGTTGTCCAGGTCTCGGAATGAATTTAAAATTTTAATAAATCAAATTTTATTGGGACAAAAATATACCTTGGTGTAGTCACTGCTTGCCATGTTTGGATTTTTCTTAAATTCTTTCGCAGGGATTTGAGACCGTAAACAAGGTCACTCTCTGTAAACTCTCTTGTTTTTCACTTTTCCCTCTCCTAAAGAGGAACTTTGCTTGTTGACCCACGATGTGGCCAATGAATCCAAGGATCCCACCTCTTAGGTGGGCACATTGTAAAAAGTATAAAAATAAGTCCTAAGAATAAACCAGCCCTTTTTCAGAGCATCAGCCTTCTGAATCACGAGTCCGTGTCTCATTCGTTGCGTCCCACAACGACACCTTGGCTCACTTGGTTCAGAACTTGAACTGCAGGAAAGAAACACAGAATTCATTGGTATTGCTTAAATGTTTTAAATAATTTGGATTTTAATGACATTCATTCAAGCAGGGGACTGTGCAGGAGGAAGTTTTAAGCCCCGGGGGCGTTCTGAAATGTGCTTTCTTTCCAGGTTACATCCGTAACACCAGCAGCATCTCCCCTCGGGGGTACTCATCCAGCTCCACCCCGCAGCAGTCCAACTACAGCACCTCCAGCAACAGCATGAACGGCTACAGCAACGTGCCCATGTCCAACCTGGGCGTGCCCGGCTCCCCGGGCTTCATCAACGGCTCCCCGACGGGATCCCCCTACGGATGTACGGCCTCACCCTCCTTTACACCCTGTCCTGCCTCCCTCATCCTCATTTCCACCCCATCCTGCCTCCCTCATCCTCATTTCCACCCTGTCCTGCCTCCCTCATCCTCATTTCCACCCTGTCCTGCCTCATTTCCATCCCATCCTGCCTCCCTCATCCTCATTTCCACCCTGTCCTGCCTCCCTCATCCTCATTTCCACCCCGTCCTGCCTCCCTCATCCTCATTTCCACCCCATCCTGCTTCCCCCTTCCTCATTTCCACTCCATCCTGCCTCCCTCTTCCTCATTTCCACCCTGTCCTGCCTCGTTTCAACCTCTGTCCTGCCTCCCTCATCCTCATTTCCACCCCATCCTGCCTCCCTCATCCTCATTTCCACCCGTCCTTGCCTCAGAAACCACCAAAAATGGGTTTAGCACAGATTTTGCCAAAATCTCTGCTTGGGTGTTTGGGTGTGTTTGGGTACAAGTTGGAAAAGGTTCCCATTTTTTTTTTTTTTGGACCTTACTTCTTTATTTTCCTCCATTTTTTTAATACTTTATGCAGATTCCTGAGGGGCAAAGCCACGGTGGGAAATGAGGTGCAATTTGCAGCTTTATTAAGGGAGTAGCCACTGCTTTTAGCACAGAGACCTTGCAAATCCTGGGTAAAAACCACTCTGAAATAATTTTTATGAGTTCGAAGGCATTATCAACAACTGAGAGCTGAATTGGGGATTAATTTCCTGTGAAACCATATTAACTTCATAACCAGAAATACAACATATAATGGAATTAAGCTCTCAATTTCTGCTTGTTTTACCATGAGCAGCCACTCTTCCTTCCTTACTCCTTCCTTCCTTACAGATTTTCTTCTGGCTAGGGAATGTGTGAAAAACAACAAAAAAAAAAAGTGTGCACCACCAGCTATGGTGTAAATAAATAACTAAATATATGTTTTATATGCGTATATATAAAAACATGATGAAGAATTAAACAGATTATTATTATTATTATTATTATTATTATTATTATTATTATTATTATTATTATTATCATCCCCTCTTCTGGAGCTTTCCATAAGGAAAGGACCAGGTCTCCAGCATCGTGTAATTGTGATTTCAAACTAATACTTCCATGAGACGTGGGAATTCACATGAAATATTGTTATTTGTTCCTCCTCTTGCTGTGGAATGGCTGATATTGTTCTGGAAGCTCAACAAACAGTTCCTGGACAAGTTATTGGACACAGAAAGGGTTTTTTGTTTTTTTTTCTTGCAAGGCACTTCTTTAAAAAGTAGCCAGTTTAGAGTAAAATCTAAGCAGCAGCTTGAAACCAAGGAAATTTAATTTTTAAAAACTGGGGAAGACACAGGATTTGCCCAAGGACACTGAGTGGACAGGCCATGACTGCTCCTATTGACTCTGTTTTTCTCTTGATGACTTTCAATTTTCTGGCACCCTCACCCTTAATTTTGAAAGAATTAAGCACCCTGTTTCCTGAACGATTCAGTTTAACCCCCTCTCCCCTCCAGACTTACTCTAATTATACTCACTGAGAGAACGAGACCTCCTTTGAGAGGAGGAACCACACAATGGATTCTTGATCAGACAAGGAATCAAGGAATCAGAGGATGGCTATACCAAATTCCTGATGAGAAATTCTCACAATACAAATAACACAAAAGAACGACACTCAGGCACTGAGGTTTCCAAGGTACAAAAGGGGCAGTTTATTTACACACCTCAACATTAATAGAATTCCAACAGTGACCACGGATTGGTGGAGGAAAATTGTCCTCTCCAACCACACTGGTCAACCCCACAGCCCATCAATTCTCTCCTCCTTATGAGAAGAATGTAAACATAAAAGAACAGTTACAACAATAGGTTGTTTATGTGAAAATCCGTGAGAAACTCCATGGCAAAAAATAAATTTTTTACATTTTACAAAACGTAAAAAAATCATCAGAAGGCTGAAAAAAAAAAAACCCCAAAAAACCCAACCAGAGAAGAACAGGGCAAGAAGAATTTTTTTTATTTTTTTTTTTAAATATTTTTTTTTCCCTTCTTTGGCAGTGATGTCCTCAAGCCCAACCGTCGGCTCCTCCAGCACTTCTTCCATCCTCCCGTTCTCCTCCTCGGTGTTCCCCGCTGTCAAACAGAAGAGTGCCTTTGCTCCTGTCATCAGACCCCAAGGGTCCCCCTCTCCTGCCTGCTCCAGTGGCAACGGGAACGGCTTCAGAGGTGAGGAAATGTGCTCTGGTGCCCTCTGATGAGTGGTTTTTAGCCCCACAAAGGTTCATCACGCTCTGAGGGATGCCCAGCCACCTGCCAGAAACGGCTTCAGAATAATTAGAGAGGCGGCTGATGGGAGGTGTTTTGAAAAAGCAAAAAGGTTTTGATTAAAGAAGAAAATGACAAAGTAGACAAAACAAAAGAGTAAAAAAGCCCTGCACGGTGCAGGGAGGTGTCTTGCACCTGCTGAGACACCCCAAAAATGCCCTGAGAGACTCGGTGCTTTCTCTCAGGTATTCAATGATCTAGGAGGGGTCCCAATAGGAAACAGCCACAGCCCTTGAGGAACAGCTCAAGGGTCCATGGGGTGCTTTTGTTAGGATGAGAAGAGCACAGAAGTTTCTGGTTCTTCTTCCTTGGAAGTTCAGGGGTGAAACTCAAACTCTTCCCCAACATGGGAACACCTGCTCAGGTGTGGGGATGCAGTGCAGCAGTGCTCCTGTTAATTCACATTAAAACTTCAGCCCGGGGTAAAGGCAGCCACGACCTGAGTGGCAGCAATCACCAATCACCCTGAGCACCATCACAGGGCTGGTACAGGGCTCAGGAGTGAAAATCTGCCCCAGCCCAGCTGGATTAAAGGATTAATCCAAGCTTTTGGCTTTAAAACAGGGCCCAGGCACTGATTTCCACAGGAGGGTTCTGACCCAGTGCATTTCAACCCCAGAATGGTCTGGGCTGGAAAAGAACCTTAAAGGTCCAGTTCCAACCCCCCAGCCCAGGCAGGGACACCTTTCCCTGGAATAGAGAGGAACACCAGCTCTTTTGTGGGGAATGACTTCTCCTCAGGCTTGGGGGGCTTGTTAAACAGAGCAGAGTTAATCCCCAGCCCTGTCCAGAACCCAAACCTGCTGCAAGGTTTAGGCTCAGCCCGGGAATTGAGCCCCACAGCCCATTTACAGCCCTTTTAAAGGTGATCTGTGAAACAAATGTGAGCAGTGAGATAAGAATGGAAACCTGTACCGAATTCTTGCTTTTAACAGGCTGTGGGGGTGGGGGGGTGGGTGTGCAGCACATAAATATGCTCCAAGTCTCCATAAAAAAATGCCTTTATAGGGCCTGGGAAGTCATCTGGCTCCTTCAGACTGGACTAGAGATAGCCCAGGAAACACAACTCTGGGAATTGAGCGGTGCCAAGAGGCAGTGGTAATTCCAAATGAGCCCCACAAACAGCACCTGTTGGGCTGGGTGTGATATAAACCCTTAGCTGGGCCACGGGGACTTGCAGAAAGTGTGATTATTTTATGCAATAAGGAAATTCTAAGCGTGCTGAACAAAAACAGTAACGTTTTTAAAAGCTAGCTCGGAGAATTCTGAAACAGCTTCTTCCCCTGCCCCAATTACAAGAAAATCCACACTTTCCTGAGATTATTTTCTTCTGAATGTGTAGATCCATTGATCTCACCATGTGAATGCACAGATTTAAGTCTGCTTTAAAGTTAAACTTGTCTAACTGCTTTGTAGGGAAGGCCTAAATATTAAGCTTAAATATAAAGGAGTTACCTGAGGTGGTGCTAAACACAAATCAGAGAGAAAACCACTCAGGCTGCTTCTGGGAGACAGAAAAAGGACAGATTAAAAAACTACTCACGCATTTTAATTAATAATTTTCCTTAAGGTAACACTCAAGGTTCTGCTTAGAGAGAGTTTATCTCTCTTTCAGCCTATAAAGAAATAAAGTACCAGAGACCAGTTGGTGCCATTTATGCCATTTGGTGTTTACAACGTATTTTACCCAGCCTATAAATCAGTAATCAATGAGAGATTCTAAAAATGGAGCTTTCATATTAAACATAACAAAAATTCCCACAGCTAAAACCTGACATCCATCCGTTTCTACCAACCAAAGTCCAGTCCTGAGCTGGTCAGGATTAAATCTCTGAGTTAAGGTTGTGAATAATTGCTGAATTAGCGAAACCAGAGGTAAATGGATGCAGAATTTATTACATCCCTTTCTTTGTGGCATTCCTACCTGTACATCAACACAAACACATAATTGCATTCATATTCTTCAACTGTTAAATTGAAGTACCCAGTAAAGCAGGACTGGGCAGTGACACAACAAGAAGGAACAAGGTTTGTTAGGCCAGGTCTTGGTAACCATTGAACTCTTTCGGCCGTGGATGCAAATTCCAGCTGAAATATTTAAATTGATGCAAGCTGGGGAGCACATGCTTTGGAAAGGATCCAGGTACACGCAGCCTGATATCCAAATTAACGTTCCCACAGTGCTGACAGACAGATGTGGCCAAAAAGTCAACAGGAGGCTCCCAGAGAGGCTTCTTGCCTGGGCTGAGGCAGGGGGGGGTGGATAATGCCCTGTGCCACGGGCTGGAGGCCAGGGATAGGTGAGCTGGGCACAGAATTGAGGATTTATTTACTTACATATCAAACTTAGGCATCTGAAAATGCTGCTGGAGAGAGAATAGCAAAAGCACAGGGCTAGCAGTCAATATGTGCAGGCCCCTTTCCAAAGCCCATGAACTCTGAATTTCCCCACCCAAAACATGTGGAAAACATCTCCTCGATATGTAAAAATAATAACATGTATTATAGAATTCTTTTATCTATATTTAGGGGATGATCTTCTTCTTCTTCTTCTTCTTCTTCTTCTTCTTCTTCTTCTTCTTCTTCTTCTTCTTCTTCTTCTTCTTCTTCTTCTTCTTCTTCTTCTTCTTCTTCTTCTTCTTCTTATTTACCAGCCCCTCAGAGCATGCCAGTCTCCTTAATGGCAGCAATTTAGAGGATAGTCTTCTTCTCCTTCTTCTTCTTCTTCTTCTTCTTCTTCTTCTTCTTCTTCTTCTTCTTCTTCTTCTTCTTCTTCTTCTTCCTATTATTATTATTATTATTACTATTTACCAGCCCCTCAGAGTACCAGTCCAAACAGGAGCAGCTGTGCAATCTTCATCTTCAGATTTGCATTCCCATTATTCCAGCAGTTTACAGGGAAAGGGTGGGGTTTTTTTCCCAAAAATGTATTTTTAGGAGGATTTGCTCCCTGGGAGAGTGAGGAGGGGCTGGGATGGAATTCCCAGAGGAGCTGTGGCTGCCCCTGGATCCCTGGCAGTGCCCAAGGCCGGGCTGGAGCAGCCTGGGGACAGTGGGAGGTGTCCCTGCCAGGGCAGGGGTGGCACTGGGTGACTTTTAAGGTCTCTCCCAACCCAAACCATTCCAGGATTCCCTGGAGAGGGACTGGGGACAAGGGCTGGAGGGCCAGGACACAGGGAATGGCTTCCCACTGCCAGAGGGCAGGGCTGGATGGGAAATTGGGAAGGAATTCCTGGCTGGGCTGGAATTCCCAGAGGAGCTGTGGCTGCCCCTGGATCCCTGGCAGTGCCCAAGGCCAGGTTGGGATAATTTGGGACAGTGGGAGGTGTCCCTGCCCATGGCAGGGGTGGCACTGATGGGATTTCAGGTCCCTCCCAACCCAACCCATTCCAGGATCCCAGAGTTCAGCACTAAAATCCCCTCTGCAGCTCTCAGGTTTGAATTGCAACGATTCCCTTCTCCAAGACAAGTTTTCCAAAGGCCACTTGTACTCACCAGGCTGATGATCATTATTAATTACACCCATTAAAGGTGCCCATCACCAGATCATCTGGGTGCTCCCCATCTTTGATCATTTATTTATAAAAAAAAAAATTCTCCAACCTTGTGACAATTTTAATCAAGTGTTTCGGTTGATAATTGCAAGCTGTCAAGGTTAATACAATAAGGCTCATCTCTAATTCTTTTTCCATTTCCCTCCAAGAGAAAAGGAAAAAAAAAAAAAAAAAAAAGAAAAAAAAAAGAAAAAAAAAAGACCCTCTGGGATAATGACTGGTGGTTGCTATATTCCCAACTCATCAGGGAGTGTCCTGCATTGAACCACCTTTATTGAAAAGTTACATCGATTCAATATATAGTAATACAGGCAAAAATAATTACAGCTTTGCTAGCAGTGTAAGACCTTAATCCAAACCTCCCAAACATTCAATAAAAAGCGATCCAGACTGGGAATAGGCTTTTGACAGTGCAGCCCCAACGGGGGGTGGAAATGGGCAGAGCAGGGTGTGTGGAGAGAGAGAGAGAGAGAGAGAGAAGCCTTGAGATGAGCTGAGGAAAACCAGGTGAGGATTCAGCCAATATTCCTCCCCTGCCTCATCCTTTGTTGCAGGAGGAGGTGAGGCTGAGGGTGAAATGCCAGCGACACAGATGAGGCTTTGTTGTGTTTGTTGTGTTACAGAGAATTTGCTGCATCAGGTCGTGGAAATGACAAAATCCCAGGGTGGTTTGGGTTGGGAGGGACATGAAACCCCATCCAGTTCCCATCCCTGCCATGGGCAGGGACACCTCCCACTGTCCCCAGGCTGCTCCCAGCCCTGTCCAACCTTGGGACACTTCCAGGGATCCAGGGGCAGCCACAGCTCCTCTGGGAATTCCAGCCCAGCCCCTCACAGCAAGAAATTTATTCCTTTTTACCCTGGCTTAGCCCTTTGCCCATTGCCTCTGTCACAGTCAGTCCTCACAGTCCTCAGGACAGCACCAAAAGATTTAAAGACAATTTAAACACAAACTTCACCTCAGATCAGGCCCTTCCTGTGATTCCTGGCCGCTCACAGGAGGGCAAAGGGCTCGAATAGATTTTGTTCCATAACATTTTGCCACAATTTCATCTTTTTCGCTTTTCTTTTTCAGCCATGACTGGTCTTGTCGTTCCCCCGATGTAAGGAAGGGGCAGCTTTGCTGCTCTCCCTGTTCCCTTTTTTCCTCCTTTTTTTTTTTTTTTTTCCATTTTTCTTTTACAGCACAAAACTACTTATTGTGATGGACCACTAAAAAGAAAAAAAAAATAAAATAGCACTACAAGCTCCTTTTTTGGGGGAAAGCCAGGCCCAGGAAAAGAAAAAAAAAAAAAAAAGAAAAAAAAGGAACATTTTTTTATGGATTGGACGAGATAGAAGTCTGCATCATTTACCTGTTTCATATTTCTGACACAACCACATCAACTCCTCAAACGTTGGGAACGAAGAATCAGCAAGAGCCAGGATGAAGAAGAGTTGGCAGAACGGAATCAGAAATGCAAAGTCTTTCCTGGAAGACACGAAAAACCTTCCTAAGATTTGTAAAATATTCGAAGGAAAAAGAAAAAAAAAAAAAAAAAAAAAAAAAGAAATTGGCAAAAAACGATTCAAGCTCGATATTTTGGATACGATTTGTTTTACTTTGTAGGGGTAAAAAAAAAAAAAAAAAGTTGAAGTTTCTATTTTCTATGGAGCCTTTCAGATATCGATTTAGTTTATGCAGAAAAAAAACCCAATTCAACAAAACAGGGTACCAGCATGAAAGAATTTCTAGGACAAACTGACATGAATGATGGAACTTTGGTGTATGTGTGTATTTGCTTATAGTTTAACCTCTTTAAAACAAAAATGTAAGATGTTTTACAATTATTTAAATAAATAAACTTGTAACTTATTGTATGTAGAGGTAGAAATTAAACCCTTTTTTGGATTTTTTTTTTTTGTTTTTCCCTCCAGTTGTACAATGAAGAAAGATGATGCAAAAAAAAAAAAAAAACAAACGTAGTGATAAGTTTGAGATATATTATTACTGCTGCAATTGCTCCTCACTTTTCCTCCCCCTTCTCTTACTGAATTCATGTGCAAGGATGTATAGGATTCTTCCTGATTAACAAAACCCTCAGAAACTTTTACCTACATTATGGTAAACAGCTCCTGTAGGAGGTTTTGTTGTTTTTTTTTTTTTCACCCTCCTCATCTCACCCCCTTTCCATTTTTTTTTTTTTTTTTTTCTTCAATTAAAATATTCAGGTACTGAGATTAACTGCTAAGTCTCAAAGACCCAGCTGACGAGTGAGTGGCACTTAGGGATTTGAGTGAATCGGATTTTTCGTGAGGTACTGAGTTTATTTTATAGATTCGATGTATGAATTAGGAGGGGAAGGGCTCCCTGGGGTTTTCCATGTAGTTAGAACACCTTGAGTTCAGTTATGCTTCATATTAAGGGTGCATTTATAAAGGGGTGAACATGTATCTGAATGATTTATGCACTTTTATCCCGAGTCGTTAAAAATGGTAAGTATTTGCCAGTGACATATTGAATTTCATAGAGGTAATCAATGGCTTTGAATTTTTCTGCATTTTAGCCTAAAAAAAAAAAAAAAAAGAGTTTATTTCTCCTTTGCATCTCCTCTCCTGAAATTGGAAGGTGAGGACAAGCCTGACAAAATAAATCACGAATTATCCAACTAAACCAGAGAACACTCCAAAGAATTTGGTTGTTGGAAAGCCATTTTTAGCGGGGGAAAGAAAAAAAAAATAAAAATCAGCTTCATTCCGGAGACCCCTCTAAAATCCACACAATTAATGCCTGCATGGACAGTTGTTCCTATGGAAACACCTCGTTGTTAATCAATAAAGCCTAAACAAGGCCCCAGCATCTGAATTTATCCATTTGCCCAGGAGTTTTATGGATGGGTGAGGAAAATTGTGTTCCTGGTGATCTTTAGGGATGGTAGAAGCTGAGCTGGGCTCGGGATGGTGGAACTGGGACAACTTTCACGGCTGAGCTCATTTGGAGCTGTTGTGGAGCTAATTGGGAGTAGGAAGAGCCCAAAAAAATCCTCCCTGCAGCTTGATGGTGAGGGGGGATGAGCTGAGGGACCCCGACCTGAAGGACAGGCTGTGGGCACAGGGCATGGGATCAGAAAATCCCGGAATGTTTTGGGTTGGAAGGGACCTTAAAGCCCCACCCAGAGCCACCATGGGCAGGGACACCTTCCTGCTGTCCCAGGGGTGCCCCAAGCCACCTCCAACCTGGCCTTGGGCACTACCAGGGGTTGGGCAACCCTTCCAAGGGTGGGACAAGGTGCTCCCAGCTCCCTTTCCTGGTGTGGTGCTCAGTTCAGCTGATGGGATGAATCCCACGTGGAGGGTTAAAGGAGATCTCAGAGGGAGGGGAGACACCAACTGGGCTGCTCTGGCCGTTCCTAAAGGAAGCCCCACTTTTTGGGAAGGGGTTTTTCGTGTTCCTGGCTGTGCTGTGAGGTTTGGCAGGGTCTTCATTTGGTGCCTCCTCAATGCCAGTGGGTCCCACTTTAAAAAGGTGGATGGGGGGTGGTTAATCTCTTCTAAAGCTCAAGGCCCAGCTTACATCAGCAAAAACGACAATTTAAAGAGAGATTTGGTGGGAATAACGTGGGTTTAAGGAACGTGGGTATAATTAATATTTCAGAGTCAGGCTACTGGCTGAAACCGAGTTCCACAAAAAGAGAAATGAAATAAAACGAATCCCTGTTAATTACGGCTGCAGGTTGATTGTCCTTACGGGTTCTCTGCGTGCCCACCAAGGGTGTGGCAGTCACTGGAGGTCAAGCAGCACCCCCTGAAAACTCTGAAATATCAAAGAATTGTAGACGTTAAAGAGCCTGGAGTTGTCAGTGTGGCTCTGGTAACACAGCTCAGGGTCTGGCCTGGGTGTTCCCAACAGCAAAACAGCAACAACAAAACCCCCCCCAGATATTTCCTGTACTCACAGGTGCTGATAGCCCAGCAGGGCTGAGGAGGAGGTCCAAATTCATCTTTGGAATTATGCGTTCATCCCGGGGTAAAAATGGATTGAGGACTGGAAGAGCTGGGATTAAAACTTCCACAAATGTCAGTGAAAACACTATTGAGTCCTCATTCCAAAAATTTATCTTGGTGGACCAGGCTCATCCTGCCAAATCCCTCCCTCCATTCCCTCCTGCTAAAATCCCCGCCAAACAGCCCCAAAGCATGAAGATGGTAAATTATTCCCCCTGCCTTTCTCTGTTCTAAAACTGATCATCAAACAGACTCAACATTCTCTCTGGCAAATATTCCAGATCAATAGGAATTTCTAGACCACCTGCTGGAGAGCAGCAGTTTGCCTCCTTAAATAATCCTTTCCCTTTTTTTTTTTTTTTTTAAACAAATGGGGTTTTCATTACAAAATCTCAGTCAGGAAAGTTTCCAATTAAAAAAAAAAAAATAGAGATATTTCATGTAAAAATCCGGGTTTTGTCCATCCTTCTGTTTTATTTTTTGCTCAGTCAGCACACAGGCACATGAAAAAAAGATCTACCACATCACTGAAATCTTGGGAAGATTCAGGGGGGAAAAATGACAGTCTGGCAATAAAAAATAAAAAAAAATAGAAATGCAAAAGGAAAGTTTCTGGAACACTGAACATTCCTTTCACCCTTCAGTTGTTTTTATCAGCTCTGTCCACTTGCCCAGTTGCCATGAGTCCAAGTGGAAAAGAGAAAACCTCCCTAAAAAGCTGCTCTGAGCACTTGCAGAAGAGGAACTGCCTGTGTCGAGGCAAACACGAAAAAAATCTGGTTTGCTTTGAGCCAAAAAAAAAAAAAAAAAAGAAGACAAAAACAAATTAAACCCAGGAATTACTTAGAGCATGGATTTTGCTCAGGCAGGGAAATCATGGCAGTGGAGGTGAGTGTAGAATTAATTGAGGAAAACACCTGGAAATAAACACCATCAGAAACCCTTGGCCATGAAGGGCTTTGGCCATGTCAAAACGCCCAACAAAAAGGGAAAAGATGATTTCAGGGTTTGACATGTGAGGATTTTTTTCAGTGTCACAAGCAGACCTCTCCTCTCTTGGGAGGTTGACAATTCCCTGAGGGTTTCCCCCTTTGCCCCTGGGGAGATGAAAGTGCTGCAGTGGGTAAAAGACAAATTTCATCATCACTTTGGAGGAGCTGGTTTGATCTCCTCCTTTGCCTCGGTGGAGCGTCTTCCTCTCCTTTTTTTCTTTGCACACTTCCAATATGCATGGTTTCTCCAAACCCTTTCCTCCCTCCTGTATAGTAAATTAAGGCATCATTTCTCCCTCCTGTATAGTTTTGGGGTTTGTTTGGGGTTGGCTGGTTGGTTTTTTTGGGGTGTTTTTATTTTTGGGGGGTTTTTTGTTTTGGTTTTTTTTTTTTTTTTGCTTTGTCAGTTATATACAGTACGAAGTTGCTATGCACAGAGCTTTTGTAAAGATAGCTTTTTTTTGGTTTTTTTGTTTACTGTTTTTAATGGTCCTACTTATGGAAGAATATCTTGTTTGTAAAATGAATATGTCTACTTCAGTTTTAAACTTTAAATTATCCTAACAACAACAACAAAAAAAAAAATAAAATTTTTGTACTGTAAATAAGGGGGGAATTATCTTAATTTCGGAGTGTTCAATCTGCTTCTTTATCATCTTTACGGGTCACTCAGGGTAACAATAGCAGTTAAAAAAAAAAGGTGTAAGATGTTATGTGAGAGTTTTTAAATCAAGATTTGAAGATCTGCCTGTCAAACATCCAACCACAACTTGGGAGAGCCAGGCTGAGATTATGCTGGGCATGGAATAAGAGGGTAATTAATGGTCTTTTCTGACCATTCCTTAATTACAAATAGGCAACATCTGTGTGAGAGTTCACTCCTTTTTTGGGGGGAAAGGACTCGAAGGGTAGGACAGGGGGATGTCCTTTTTGGAAACCTCCCCTTTTTAGTATGAGAGTGCAGCTGGTCAAAGAAAAAAAATCAAAATTTAAAACTGGGACTGATTGACTCTGGCCTTTCCCTGGACTAAATCTGGGGTTGGTCCTGTTTTAGGCACTGTCCTCGTGCAAAACTCTGAGCAAACAAGGAACTGGTGCTGCAGAGGTGAACCACATTGGCTTCCCCCAAATAATCTGGATATATTTCCTGCCTCTTGTGCAGAGTGCACATCTCAGCCACAGGGATGGACAAAGCAGAGCGCTGAAAACTCCTTGGAAAACGGTAATTGGCCATTTGAACCAGGAATATTCCATTTTCTTCAAAGAAAATTACTGGAAAGGTTCAAACAAATGAAAATTTTAATGATGAAGGTCACTTTTACTGACATCCTTGACAGAATGTGAGCCATTGTTTAAATTACTGCCAGATGTCAGCGAAGGCATCTGAAAACATGAGGCACTAACAGCCCAAAACTGAGGAGAAAACAGAGGTTTTTGGTAACCTGCACCAACTCCCCCTTTCCAGATAACCTGCAATCAGCAGATGACCTTCATCCCAGCACTGAAACACAGCTTGTCCACTGTCCTGACAAAATATCCTTCATCTCCTCTTGAACAGAGGCCCATTCTCCTGAAAATCTGATTCAGCTCCTTTTTTTTTTTTTTTTTCCCACCCCTTAAGAAATCCCAGCAGTGTTTTAAGTGATGATTTTGGTGATAAAACTCCCGTGAAAGAAATCCCCAGTCTTTAACAGGGCCCTACTGTTGCCTTCCTGGGAAGGAAGTGTGTTTGCCGGGCAGATGAAAGCTGGAGATCTGCTGTTCCCCTCCTGCTTTTCTCACATCTGTTAAGGAGCTGATGATGGACAGATGCAAACACCAGCCTGGGATGTGTCACCCCCCCCCTCCCACCCTGAGCTGGAGCCTGGGCAGCTTCCAAACAAAACGCTGAGGGAGGGAAGGAGAGTATGAGAGTTTCAGCTCCCCCCCAAAAAAATCAAGTCCTTGACTCGAATAAGCACAGGAACAACTCCCCCCAAACCCATAGCTCAGTTTACCAAGGATTATCTGCACAGAAATGTCTTTAAAAACAACAACAACAACAAAAAAAAAAAAACCTCTGGGATGGTCGTCATGTACGTATTTCATTATCAGTCTTACTGACATTATCATTCTTAAAAAACAGGGTGAAAAGAGGTTTTTTTGGTCAATATTAAGGCCATTAAAGGCTTGAACCCTCCCCTCATGGCAAACCCTTGGCTCAGGGGTTCTACAGGAAGATGTTCAACCTTCCCTCCAAGGTGGCTGCCGAGCTCTGGGAAGAGTTGAATGACTTTGGTCACATCACAGACAAGGAAAGTGGCCCTTTTCCAAAGGCAAAGTGTCTGGGTGGCTGTGAACTTGTAGAGTGTCAGGAAGAGCAAAGGAATATTCCCCCTAAGAGCAGGGATAATGGGAATTCTGGGAGCGGTCAGGGACTGTGGAGGTTGGGGACAGCCCCACCTGGGCATGGCCACGTTGCTCTGCCTTGGCTCAGAAAGGACTTTCAGAACAGCACATCCTCTCCCATCCTTTCCTTTCCTTTCCTTTCCTTTCCTTTCCTTTCCTTTCCTTTCCTTTCCTTTCCTTTCCTTTCCTTTCCTTTCCTTTCCTTTCCTTTCCTTTCCTTTCCTTTCCTTTCCTTTCCTTTCCTTTCCTTTCCTTTCCTTCCCTTCCCTTCCCTTCCCTTCCCTTCCCTTCCCTTCCCCTTTCCCTTTCCCTTTCCCTTTCCCTTTCCCTTTCCCTTTCCCTTTCCAGGTATTTTCTAGACGGAAAAAAAAAAAAAAAAAAATCCAAATTTCACATCAATAAACGGTGAAACAAAAGCCACTCCTTCAGCCACTTGTGCAGGGCAGGCAGGGAATTGCCAGCCCGGTTAAAATATTTATCTCCCTGACAACACACAGCTGCTGAGGTGCAGAGAGCCCAGCTCCGGTGGCACGGCGTTATTTAGGCAGGAATGTCTCATTAACTCCCGTGCTCAGGAGTGGCTGAGCCCGCAGCTGGGGATGGGGCTGGGGGTGCCCACAGAGCGGCAGAACAAACACCGGTGCAGATAAGGGAAGGGGAAACCCAACACTTCTCTATCCTCGGGGGAAAACCCCAAAAATACCCCCCAAAAAATAATAATAATAAAAAAAAAACACACAAAAAAAAAACAACCCAAAAAAACCCAAACCCAAAAACCCCCCAAAAAACCCAAAAAACAAACAAACAAAAAACCAAACCAAAACAAAAACAAAACAACAACAACAACAAAAAAAACCACAAAAAACCCCCAAACCAAACCAAACCAAACCAAACAAAAAAACCTCAAAAAACAAAAAAAACCAAAACAAAACAAACCCAAAAACCCCCCCCAAAAAACAACAACAAAAAACCAACACAAAACAAAACAATCCAAAAAAAAGTCCCATGGAGGGGAGAGAAGAGCTCTGGGGGAAGCACAGTGGGGAAGGGAAATGGGATCTGGGATCTGCTGTCCTGTGTTGGGTCTGGGTCTGTCCTACCCCATGGCGTTTCTCAGTCAGGATGTTTTATCTCAGAGTTTGCACAAGACACCGTGAGCTCTCTGTCAGGCTTTGAGAATCCTCCACGAATCCGTTTCCCACACCTACCCAACTCACCCACTGCTCCTGCATCTCCAGTTACAACAGGAGGAAACACAAGCCTGGCCCTTGGCACCTTCTTTTTCCACAGGGAGACGTGGATGCAAACCTCCAGCACCTTCTGAAGTCACTTTCTGGCCTCTCCATTGGCAAGGGAAGCTCCTTGGGGGTACAGTGCAGCTTTTGAGAGAGGCCTTTTGCATCGCTTCCACAACGGTGCTTATTCCTAATTTGAGTTGTGGTTTTTAAGACACGGCTCAGTTATTTCTAAGAGTAATAGAGAGAAAAAAAAAAGAAATAAATTTCCAGCAGCAAGCAGCCTTTGGAGAATGCTTTGGATCAGTTTTAAGAGTGTCACTAACCCGGATGAGAAATTCAAGCAGCGCTTCTTTCCTCAAGGCTCCCTGGTTTAAGTGGTGGCTGCGAGAACACATTGGGTCCTCATTCCAAAAATTATCTTGGTGGACCAGGCTCATCCCATCAAATCCCTTCCTCCATTCCCACCTGGTAAATCCCCAAACAGCTCCAAAAGCATGGAGGTGGTGAATACTCCCAGCACACCACAGCAGAGCGGGGTTGGTGTGGGGTTGGGGTGGAGAAGAACTTCTCCCAACACTTCCCTGCCATTGCAGGGACTTGATTGGAATTTACCAGCAGGGTCCCTCTGACACTGAAACTGCTGCAGTCATTTCTTTGTCTTTAAAATGCCATATAATTGCTAATGTAATTAGTGATGTATACAGAGGGGGCCCGTGCAATTACCAAGTCCTAAGATCAAGTAATTAATGTTCTGTCAACAAAACAGCAACTGTTTCATTAACAACTGTCTGGGTTTGAAAACAGATCAACTCAGAACGCAGCCACTTGGCTGAGTTTGGCAAGAGCAGTGAATTCCAGCCCCAAACACACCAGCCTGGTTCAGCTGGGTGTGGAAAAAGGGATTTTTTTGGATCCCTTTGGAATCCTCATCCGGGATGATGAGGATTCACCAACACTGCCCACAGGGACGGGGCTCACAGCTGCAGGTCCCACTTTTATGGATCATCCCAGGTTTTAAAAAAATCTGCAGAGGGTGTTTCTAGGTTTTATTGGATTGCAGGGCTTGGAATTTTGGTGAGGCCTATGATTTTGGTGACCTCTGAATTTGATTTGTGTTCTCAAGGTTTTCTCTGCTAACACGACCCCAAGCACGTCCCTCAGAGGGACAGCAGTGGGGTGCCCTCAGCTGATAAGCCGAAAAACATTGATAACCTTTTGTAATTAGGAAAGAGTTTGGCTCCTGATTTGTGATTTGTGAGTGAATTGTAACATCTGCCCCGTCCCACCCTTCTCATGAGATGGAAAATGGAATAAAAGTCTTCTCTGTTCTTTCTGTTCCTGAGGCCTGCTCTCACAGCTTCTGAAAAATCTTCTTTCCTTTACTACTTCCCACATTTGCTGGGCCTTCCAGCCAGGATAAGCTCGGTGCTCCACCTCGTGCCCTCAGAGGATGGAATTCCCAATCCTCCAGACTCCACCCCTGTGATGGTTTTGGCTTCTTTTCCTCTGCCAAGGTCGGGATGAATACACAGGAATCACCATTTGTGTTTGGACTCAGTGTTTATTGTTTCTGATCTATTTACAGGCTCACCAGCACTGAGCTCTCACTAGCAGGGCAGAAAATGGAGGTAAAATGGATGCCTCTGACTCTTTCCAAGGTTATTTAATTGATAATCACCCAATAACCAGGTGACACCTCTATTATTTATACTTTTGACCCCAGTAATGACGACCCAAGGCCTGCAATGCAGACCTTTTCCACCCAACTGCAGAAAACCACCCACACCCATGAAGAAGGAAGAAAAAGGTGAAGAAGAAGGAAGAAGAAGGTGAAGAAGAAGAAGGTGAAGAAGAAAGAAGAAGAAGGTGAAGAAGAAGGAAGAGGAAAGTGAAGAAGAAGAACTCAGACAACGCCCCAAATCCTCCATATTGCTTCACACATATTACTACATACTAAATTATGTATTTAAGCCCCCAAATTCTCAGTTTCCAGAATAATTCCAACACATCCCTGTTCTCCCTGCCCACTTTTCCTGTGCCTCAGCCAGCACAGGACACAGTTAACACAGCACAGGAGCTGTGGCGGGGTGGAATTAAGCAGCAGGAGCAAGAGGGATCAACGAGGATTTCCGGGGAGATTTGAAACACAAACAAGCACGAGGAGCTCTAAAAGTACACAATTTTTTTTTTTCTCCCTCCCGCTCCGTGCATGTCATTTTATTACAGGGTAATTAAAGAACACTTTAAAATTGTGATTAATGGGCTTTTTAGCTTCAGAGAAATCACATCTTTGATGTCAGTCGCTTAAACATTCCGTTTACTTCGCCATTGAGGAATGGAAATAAATAAAGAACGCCGAGGATGCTTTTTTTTTTTTTTCCCCCCTTTCCTGCTTTCTGCAGGGGAAGGTTTGTAACAGTCACATGGATAAAAGTGGGATTCGTGCAAGAATAAAATGAAAAATATTCCCTCCCAGTCTGAGTGAATGAAACCCTGGTCACAAGGACCAGCTCTGGTCACACTCGGTGTCGCAGTGTGACACAGAATTTGGAGGTTCCCTCTTCTGGGAAGCTCCAGGCAGCAGCAATAATTCAGATTATTGGATTTTAAAGGGGGGTGGAACGGTGGTGATGCAGATCCCAAACCAACACCAGGTACCCTCACAGCCCCTTCCCCTGGGGAACAGACACTTCCCTGGATGGGGGGAACGAGCTGTTCCTGATCTCTCCAGCAGCACCAGCAAATCTCAGGTGCCCAAAGCCTGGCTTGGCTGCTTAGCTTGAGGCACTGATTGGAGCAATGCCTCTCCAGGGTGCTTGTTTTTATTGCATTGGGCTATTTTTAACCACGGGTGAATTTACACAGGGTGGAGAGTTGAGGATGAGATCAGTTCTAATTGTCCTTGTTTTCTTCTTCCATTTGAGATCTGGGCTCCACCGCCACCCACAAACCCTCGACAGCCTGGACCCCACACTTTTTATCAGGAAGGTTATGGAGGTGCTCAATCCCATAACAGTATTTTCAGCCCCCTGGCAGCCTATTTAGCCAATATTTTTTCTTAAAGATCAATTCTCACCCTTTTCCCTCCATTTCTCCTTTCTCAGCCTTTCCCTTTACATCCACAACTAGAGGAAAAGTAAAAAAGGAAGGTGTTGGAGTTTGAGGGGATAAATCAATCAGCTTATATTCAAGCAAAAGGTTTGTTAAAATATTTTTGAAGCTTTATTATCAGTGGGGTTTTTTTTGCATAAATCCTGCCCCCCCACACACACACTCTTCCTTCCAAATATCCACCTCCAGGCAGATTAAAATCATTCACTATAGACAAAGTAGAAAGGGAGGTTTTGGAGTTTGAGGGGATAAATCAATCAATCAATCAGTTAGCCTATATTAAACAAAGGTTTTTTAAAATATTTTTGAAGCTTTATTGGAGTTGCTTAAAATATTTTTGAAGCTTTATTATCAGTGGTTTTTTGGTTTTTTTTTGCCTAAATCCTGCCCCCCACCACACACACAGACACACACACTCTTCCTTCCAAATATCCACCTCTAGGCAGATTAAAATTAAGGATGCTTTTCATTCAGCTGCTTTTGGAAGAAAAAGGGGGGAAAGGAAAGCAGGGAAGGGGGGAAAAGAGGCAACTTTAATGCTCTACAGTAGCACAACCCCCCTGGGCATAAAGCAGTGCTCAGGTAGACACATCTGGTGAAATGCATCACATCAAATTAGTATCAAGGGTATTGAGATTCTGAGACGCCTGGCAGACAATTCCCCTTCTAATGTACTGCTTTGGAGCTTGTTGAGGAAACTTGAATCCCAAATCTCCAGTGAAATGAGTGATACTAAACATGCCTGCTCAAATACTGAAAGTGAAGATCAAAGGCGCGGTGTCCAAATTGGCTTTGCAAACAAAGCCAGCCCGGGGATCCCCAGGAGGACGTGGTGCTAATTTTATCAGATCTCCTTGACTTCTTCCTCCCGACAGTTTGTCATTTAAGAAAAAATAATAATAATAATAATAATGATAATAATAATAATAATGATGAGAACGCGTTTCTGGCTGGCTGGTTGTGACACAAACAAATTCGGTGCCTCTTAAGGCTGTGCTTTGCAAGGCACCTTAATCCAGTTAAAGTGAAAAATGAGAATATTTCCCTCTGAAATCTGCCCACGCCTCGGTCCCCAAACCACACAGAGACAAACCACACAGGGCCATGAATATTTCAGCACAGCTCAGCCCCTCAGATCAATACAGGCAACTCTCAAGTTCTATTGATTTTCAAGGGGTTTGGCTCACAGGGGTGATAAAATATTTCTCGAGTTATGAAACCTGAGCTGGGGAGCTTTTGCTGACGCCTCAGCATTTACCAGACACATCCCTCTGCCCTCCGTGTGGATTTATGACTAAGCAATAAGTCCTGGGAAGGTGGGCACTGCCATCCCACAGGGCCCACTTAAGGTCAAAAAGAGAAAAAATCAGGGCAGCCCTTCAGGTCGCCAAACTCGTGTTTTCTGAGGTAATCACTTCTTCTCCTTTCCCCCCCCCCTTGCAAGTCCTTATTCCAAGATTCATTAGGCAGCGAGTGAAACTCCCTTTCAGCGTCCCCTGTAAGCTGTCAGAGAGAAAGGGACACCAAAGCAGACACCAAATAAAGCAACTCCCCGCTGAGGCAAGGGACTTAATCCTCTCCATATGGGAAGGAAATACACTTAATTATGTATTTATGCATGTCATTGCGGGCTTATATCTTGTTTCACTTTCATCCACGATGATCCAAACCTATTTCAATATAATGAGTAAACATTTCTGGGTTTACAATAACAGGAGCACACGCTCCCTCACCACGGCCCAGTTGTTTCCTTTGCAGTTCAGTTTTTATTTGTCCTGGAGCAGCACCCAGGGAGTGCTGTGCTGGACAGTAAGGGTTTTTTTTTTTAATCACAAAACCCAGAAGAGCTGGTCCCAAAGAGTTTAAAACTGAGCTGAAAAAGGATTTTTGAGAGAGAAGAGGGAATCTGTGGATGTTGCTTGCAATACTCCAGTTATTCCCTCCCAATAACCAAAAAATTTAATCCAGTCCAACACAGTCAGGGATTGAGGTTGTTTGTTGGCCCCACCAAGAGACCTGGTGGATGTGAATTATGGATCCTGAGTTGCTTTTTGGTAGCTCAGGAGGGGAATCCTCTTTGTTTCTTTGTTTAAAAGCTGTTTTGATTATTTTTAATTTTTTTTTTTTTTTTTTTTACTCAGAAGCACCAAGGAGCTCTAAGGGCCAGGGACACCCTGTGCTCCCCTCAGGTGGCAGGACAATGTCCCAAACAGCCCCTGCCACTTACAGAGAAGGTTTCAGGGGGAATAAATAGCAGAAAAAAGAGATCTGTCCATATCCACAGGCCAGGGCAAGGGGGGGGGAGCCTTAGAGACATTCCCAGGGCTGCAGTCTGTGATTTGAAAAGGCAACAGAAAGGACACTTTCCAAGTGATTCACAAAAAAAAGAGGATTTATGTGCATGGGCAAAGACCCATGGGCACAGTTACACTGCCCTGATCTGTGCACGACCTCGGGAGGGCTGAATTGCACTGAGACACCCAGAAAATCTCATTTACAGCCCCTTCCCCAGGTGCCAGAGCTTGGCATGGGGTGTCCAGCTTGCCCAGTGCCTGCTTTTCCCCTGTGTGATGGCTCTCAGGATCCAAACACAAAAAACCCCCAAGCCCTTCATTTCACTTCTTCAAACCAAATCTGGCTTCCTGCAAAGAGAATCCATCACCCCATCTCATTTAAACTCATTCCTGTGGGTTCTGCAGCCCAACCTGGTGAAAACTCTGCTGCTGCATCCCAGGCTGGCACTTCAAATAATGCCAGCTCACATCATCCCATCCCCATCCAGCAATACCTGGGAAGAACCCTCAGGCAGTGAAAACCCCACCCCTCAAACCCCCACCTTGGCCATCTCCTATCAAATTGCACTCCTCAAGCTGTTCGCTCCCCAAACCTCCCTCAAAGGCTTTCCAATATTTTCCCCACAACTGGTGTTAAGCTGTAATTGCATCTCTTTTGCCCCTCTTGAATAATTGGTGTTAGATCTGCCACTTTATAGTCCTTGGGAATGTGACCCGTCGTGATAAAGCTTCCAAAAAAAAATTCTCTTCCCAATTTTCCTCTCCTTTATTTCCTCCTGCAGCAATGGATGTGCGCCCCACACCAGACCAGATATCTGATCTGCCTTTGGAGCATTAAAAAAAACAACCTTTCAGCAATAATTTTTGCAGTCATTTATGCAGTAACACCTCTAACATGCCTGGGAATAGAGAGGCAGGTCTTTAAAAGGATGTAAACTGGCAGAGCTCCACTGATTTTAATGGTTGCCTTGGTTTGCACCACTTGGAGGGTTCACTGAGAATTTTTTTTGCACATTTACAAGCTCAGAGAAGCTCATTTCTCATTATTTAAAAGGCTCAGCTTGAAAACCAGCATAGAAAAAAAAAATCAAACTGAGGCGATAAGAGCAGCTGTTATTAAACAGGAGATCTCCAGACTAAGTGGAGACTGCAGCTCAGCTCATGCCTAATGGGAGGTCTATGGAATCCATCAATATCCTCAATTATCTCCTTGAACTGCACCCTCAG
Organism: Phylloscopus collybita; assembly: GCA_027886175.1. NCBI lineage: Eukaryota > Metazoa > Chordata > Aves > Passeriformes > Phylloscopidae > Phylloscopus > Phylloscopus collybita. The sequence goes on along the minus strand of JAJNNQ010000087.1, from coordinate 899,876 downwards.
TTCCTAAGTTCAGTGCCTCACCTTCCAACCAGCCAAAAAACCACCCCCTCACAATTTCCAGTGGCAGATTTGTGAGCTGGGATGTTGCCACGCTTCGTGCCTACCATGTTTTGGTTTTGGGAAATTCTGTTCCCAGGCACTTTCTTGGTACACAAGGTCACAGAGTGTAAACTACCTTGTGTTTCCACATTTGTTCCCAGAGGAGGGACTTCGTGTGGTGGTCTCTGGAACTGACCAATGGTTCCCAAAGGTCCCACCTCTAAGGTGGGCACATCTGAAAAAGCATAAAAGTAGCTGGAGAAATAAACTGTGGTCCCTTTCCTGCAAGGGTCCACGCAGCCTTTCTGAATCACTCCCTGCCTCTCATTTATTGTGCCCCACAGCGACACTGGGATGTGCAGCAGGATCCTCGTTTCGATGAATCACACGCAGGGTTCCCTTTGGAGAGGAGGGGTTTGGACACAGAGAACGTTCTGGAAGGCTTTCCTAGTGCAATCACAAAAAAATGTTTTATATTTATCTATAAATTCTATAACTGAGTTTGCACACTCACTCTCCAAGCCTCAATGGCCAAAACCACTCCAATATAAAGTATATATATTATACATTATATATTATATATTATCTATTTTGTATTTTGTATTTATATTTATATTACATATTTATATATAATGTTTTAGGTTTAAGTATAAATTTAAGATTATATTACACAATGAGTTATTCTCTAGAAATTATATTACTCAATGAGTTTGCACGCTCACTTTTCAAGCCCCAATGTCCAGGAATACTGAAATATAAAATATTTATACTATATATTTATATGATATATATTTATATATAAAATACTTTAGGTATCAGTATAAATATAAGATTATATTACACAATGAGTTATTACCTATAAATTGTATAACTCAATGAGTTTGCACACTCACTTTTCAAGCCCCGATGTCCAGGAATACTGAAATATAAAATATTTATACTATATATTTACATGATATACTTATATATTTATATATAAAATATTTGAGGTATCAGTATAAATATAAGGTTATATTACACAATGAGTTATTACCTATAAATTAGATAACTCAATGAGTTTGCACACTCACTTTTCAAGCCCCAATGTCCAGGAATACTGAAATATAAAATATTTATACTATATATTTACATGATATACTTATATATTTATATATAAAATACTTGAGGTATCAGTATAAATATAAGGTTATATTACACAATGAGTTATTACCTATAAATTATATCACTCAAGGAGTTTGCACACTCAATTTTCAAGCCCCAATGTCCAGGAATACTGAAATATAAAATATTTATATTATATATTTATATGATATACTTAAATATTTATATAAAAATATTTGAGGTATCAGTATAAATATAAGGTTATATTACACAATGAGTTATTACCTATAAATTGTATAACTCAATGAGTTTGCACACTCACTTTTCAAGCCCCGATGTCCAGGAATACTGAAATATAAAATATTTATACTATATATTTATATGATATACTTATATATTTATATATAAAATATTTGAGGTATCAGTATAAATATAAGGTTATATTATATAAATTATATCACTCAATGAGTTTGCACACTCACTCTCCAAGCCCCAGTGTCCAAGAACACTCCCAATATAAAACATTCAAAGCGCATCCCTTGACCAAGGATTGCCCGAACTCTTGATAAAACGGATGGAACTCCTCAGCAACCCTGGGCTTGTCCATTCCTCCCTCCCTGGCTGCTCCAGCCCCATTCCCCAGCTCCAGGGAGGGAGGGAGGGAGGGGGAAGGCAGCTGGCTCTGGCATTGTTGCTCCAGCTCCACAGTAGCTTGACCCCCCTGGCCTCTGCCAGCAATCCCTAATTCCCGGCGTTACATGATTCCTCCTGGCACTTTTTTGGCGCTGGACAGGGCAGAGGTCAAGGTCTGGAATGTCACCGGAGCCGCTACTTAACGGGGGACGGACAATTAGGGGATTGTCTGGGCGAGGGAGCTGCGGGCCGGGTGCGATAAGCTGCAATCAGCCCGGGGAGGTGATAAGAACAAGCTGCCGAGCCACTGGGCTTCCCTTTCCAGCCTCCCGCTTCTTTTCTGGCATCCCTGGAGTCCCTTCCAGCCTTCTCCCTATTTTCTGGCATCCCTAGAATTCCCTCCAGCCTTCTCCTTCTTTTCTGGCATCCCTGGGGTCCCTTCCAGCCTTCTCCCTATTTTCTGGCATCCTTGGAGTGCTCTCCAGCCTCCTGCTTCTTTTCTGGCATGCCTTGAGTCCCTTCCAGCCTTCTCCCTCTTTTCTGGCATCCCTAGAATTCCCTCCAGCCTTCTCCTTCTTTTCTGGCACCCTTGGAGTTCCCTCC